>CM067891.1:7878524-8478524 GCA_034621355.1 Mycalesis mineus
CCGCTCGTCAAATATTAAGTAATTGTTGCAAAATATAAAATAAATTCGCTTTCCTCATTACCGAGATAGCTCTTCTAAATTTTTTTGCTTATTTACCTGGCAGTTCCCTCGAACTCGGCAAGCAATAAATATTCAAGCGGCCTGATTCTTTGGTAGCGAGAAATACACTGTGTTACAGTTACGGATTAAAATCGAGCTGCTTAAAATTGAAAACAGAGCGGAGGGAAAGAAAATTTAAAATTTGCCGCTTCGAATGAAGTCTATACTTAATGTTAACTTGAATACCGTAGCGGGCTAAAGTGCACGCTGGTGCACCGGGCAATTATCATTTATCACAAACTTTTACGCCAGTTTTGATGCTCTCAGCTTCTGTATCTACAAACTGGAAGGCATGTAAATTACCTTACGTGCCTAGGTTTGTGAGGTAATGTAATGTAATTCCTAGTTTTCAATATCTTAAAAAGAAATATAGGATCATTTTGTTCTCCGTCTATCTATCTGAGACGAGCTTTTTCCAGAAACACGTAAAGTTACTAAAGTTGATATAAATAATAGCTCTTTACAGCAAATATTAACATACCACAATTTTTTTAAAACTGTTAAGATAATTGTCGTTGAATAAGTACAGGATTAATTTTAAGGAGTTTAATAAAATCACTATCAAAAGTTCTCAAATTGCCATTTTCAACGCTACAACTGCCTCTGTAGGTCACGAGATCTTAAATCTATTCCATCAAATAATAAGGACATTTTACAAAACAGTATAGATTAGGAAGAAAATCGGCTTAAACTTATGGCTAACATTAGGTAGACACTCAAGATGTACATACACTTAAAACGGCTAGTTGATTCACTTCAACAAACTTGTAAATAATATCTAACGTCGAATATTTTCGCAACCATTGAAACAAACTCAAATAGTCATAAATAAAATATCCCCTTGTTTGGACTGTCTCATATTTAAACACCGGCTTTGGACACAAAATATTTTAGAGAATTCAATCGTATTTTCAATGTAATATACTTGCTCATTTTAGAGAATTACTCTCTAATTTATTCTGCAACAAGCTATCTAAAATTTAAAACAGGAAAATTACAAATGCAGAGACAAAAAGCACTCTATGTTTCTAGTATGTCCTTTTATTTACCTACAATTTTCATAACAGAAAAGCGTTGCTAAAGTCTGATAATTTTTTAAACGAAATAACTGGTCAAGTGTCAGTGTCATTTATCTGTTTTATTTGTTTTACTTCAACCAAAGTGGGCTGACAAAAAGTACGTTCAAAATATATGCAAGACAATATTTTCATCTGGATTTTTATGTAAAAACTATTTATTGTAGGCAATTTTTATGATCTACTATGTCTACGCCAATTATACTTTTTAATTATAATGTATTTAATGCAGATTCATTGTAAAGTTTTGGGCTTAATCGTGGTTGTAAGCTGCAGCAGTAGTATTAAAAGCTTAGATCCTAGACTAGCGTTTTGTAGGTCTCAGCGTTCCTTCAAACTCTGCGCAGCGTCGACGTTTTCGCGTACGATCAGAGAAAAAATAGACTCCGATAAGAAACACTACTCGACGAAAATAGCGTACAAAAAAACTAAGAAATTATCATCGTCCCCTTTGGGAATTCTCGAAAACGACTCCTAGATTTTAAGTAACTTAAAGAAACTAAATGACACAGTCATTTTTTACTTTTTTAGTGCGTTTTGAGTCGGTTCTATTTTTTGTTAAAATTTTTTATATTTCTTACTTTTTAGTGATTTATCCCCACGTAACATACTCGTACTATGCTGTCATAGTATATATACGGCACTAGCAGCCAAAAAGCTACCGATACTTACACAAAAACCGAAATCGCTGCAAGTGTGCCTATAAAATTTGAAGAGTTTCTTCAATTATCCCAGGATATCATCATCAGATCCTAACATGATGACAATGGGATCAACTTGGAAGTGTGCTCTTTCTAATAAAAAAAGAATTATCAAAATCAGACACCTCTGTAAAAAGTTATGCGTGGTCATACATAAAAAAAAATATATATATATACTTGTCGAATTGAGAACCTCCTCCGTTTTTTTTCGTCGGTTACAAATTGGAACTAAAACATAAAATGTACTCAATAAATGTACTCATACATCATGGTACGATTTCGTAAATGAGATACTTTGTATTCAATGAAAAGTAAGCGTTGGTGATAAATATTGAATTGGTTTGGCGAGCAATCGGCGTGCAGTGAGGTAAGCCGTGAATCAGAAAGCTTGTAATGTGTTGGAAATGTTCAGTGTGATCGAGCTATGAATTTCATTCAGTGGATGTTTGAATAAAACTTTTAGTTAGCTATTCAGGAAACATTGTCGAGTATTCTTACTTTTAACTTGATTATACAACGACGCTTTTTATCGAAGTGCTACTGCGGACGAACAAGTTGCATCTTTTTAAATAAATTATGTTCGAATAATATCGATTGTTTATGAAGTCCCTTTCTCTTTTCTTCGGAGAGCACGTTAAGCCGTCGGTCGCGGCTCTTAAGTACTTAATAATTATCATTAACATATGATAGAGCTCATCTTATCGCACTAACCTCGCCTCCACAATAGCGTAGAGGTTTTAAGCTCCAGCCCCTTTTATGAGATGGGCTAGTGGTTTACCTACTGTGCCGACAGAGGCGTAGCGTAGGTGTTAAACTTCACTCGAGTGTTATTCAGAACTAGACACAGGAACGCTCTTTGTATTGCAGTAATGCTGCTTGGCGGCAGATACATGAGCATGGCGTAAGACATAAGTACTTCCTCGAACGAGCTTTATGTCATAAAGCTGCTAAAATGATAATGATGATGAAGATGATGATAGTAAACTAAATTCGAAGGCTGATGGTAATGACTCTCGTGTTATAGCTGAAGCTGGTAGGCCTTATGAATGCCTATTGACGGCTGAGGCGCGGCGGCGGCACGGCGTGTGAATAACGTCTGGTTGGAGCGAAGCCAACACCTACAATTGATAAGAAAATATGAACATTTCTTTCATTCGCAATTTTTTCCGCGTTAGTCCTTTTAATCAAAACTTTTCTTAGTCGTGATTTATATTACAACTTTGTTACTTTAGCGATAGTTGACGTAACTAACAGGTGACATACCTGATGTTAAATGAACAATGTTATTACAGTACTTTGCGGTGCATGGCAGAATCACGTGCTACTGTGTCTCCTAAGGTGTTATGCCTTAAGTGTTTGTATTTTAATGGGCCGCCGTACTCTTCAGAATCAGAATATAGCAATACTGCTTGGCAGCAAAAACAAGCTTGGCGTTAGAAATTTTACGGACGACTTTGATACAAACTGCTCTATTACTATTAAATCGCCTTTTAGGCCTAATATGTGCACGAATACATATCTCGTGTAGTAAAAAGATATACCATGGCCCTATTGTGATATTTGAAAATATCGCTTTCTCTTTTGTTGTATTGGGGCAGAAGAGAGAGCGATATTCGAGATTCGCGTCGTGTTCGTCGCTTACGCAGGACACCCCTTTAAATCTCCTGAGAAAACGAATCCAGATCAATCGATCCATGGTTTTCCTGTATATATAGTTTATTAAAATTACATAATTACAATATAAAATATAATTATTTTATATCATGTATAATTTGCATATACTGAAACTAAATGCTGGATGGAAGCTAGATGGAACGAACAAGTAACATTTCTACGCTATCTATTCGCAAGGAGATCCGCAGTAAAATCGAAGTAACCACAACTTAGTTCAACAGGTTGTGAAGTACAAATGGCAACGAGCCGGTTTGTAAGACCGACAGTATTAAGACCTGATGTCACTCCCAGATGTTGCGCCCGTTATTTAAGACGTTGATTGGTTATCACTCTATCTCTTGTTGAATGCATGAAAATCTTTAATATTTTTAAGTTTATCAAGACGTTGTTTTATAATAGTCATAGCGATAAGTTCCAGTGTGCGACGTACTCGTATGTAAGGGCAGTCTTATTTATCTGACAGTGATCTCTTTCAGCAAAAGCAACGGTCATGAATAAGGAGATTGAATATTATGAAAGAGGTAAATGAAAAATCTATTAGATCGACCATCAGCGCTTGCATGCGATCTATAACAGCTGCACTTCATATAGGTAGAGTTTAATGAAATTTGTTCGAAGCACTGAACATTTCGCAACTCGCATTTTAATTTCATTAATTCATTTCTTGCTCGACGGCTCGTACGCGCGCGTCGCTTATGATTAAATTCTCTTTGACACTTACAACATTACCATCTTTGTGATTCACGATGTTGTTAGTAGTGGATGTTGTTTATTCCTCTGAGGCTCTGTCATCTTCCTTTGCTGTACTATTATATCTCTACGAATCCTTAGGTACTTATTACATACTACATATCATATGTTATACCGATAATAGCGTATACAATTTCAATATTTTTTTAACCGACGAAAAAAAACGGAGGAGGTTCTCAATTCGACACGTATATATTTTTTTTATGTATGACTATTCTTTTTTTATTAGAAAGGGCATACTTCCTGTTGTTCGGTGCCAGCCCAGGTTTCTACTTTAATGAGGTTACCCCAGAACCCACAAATCGCTTTCCTACTTAAAATAAATGTTCCTTAAACTTGGCTGGAACCGACTTCATAGATATGCTTAAGTAAATTAAAGCAACTAAATGACACAGTTATTTTTTACTTTTTAGTGCGTTTTGAGTCGGTTCTATTTTTTGTTAAAAATTTCTTTTTTCTTTGCACTGTTATAGGCGTAAGGCATAAAAATATTATGAGGTACGTCAACATATACGTTGTATATTCTTCTTCATTTTGAAGTTATGTATGAAGTTATGAAGTTTAATATTTAAAAATAAACATAATATCAATATTGCGCAACCGAAGAAATTACTATAAGTACCTAAAAGAAAATATCGCAACACTTAAAGGAACACTCCTGTGATTGTCTGTCTGTCTGTTTAATACAAATATTTTGTCTTAATTCAATTTGGTTAAATTGTAATTTTAAATGGTATGTGCTGTTTTTGGCGATTTTTCGCCAGTTTTTTCCAATCTTACGGTGACATAATATTTATATGTATCCTAATATAATACTGATATATACATTTTGTTCCTCTATCTTTAGAACGTAGCAGTTAGTAAAAGAAGTATGTAAAACTCGTTAAGTGGCGGGTCGGTGGGAATCGCGACAGCTGCGGGGCTCGCGTCCAAACCATGGCTGAATTAAGTTCTACGAGTTGGTGTAAAAGCCACGAGAATGTTAACAACACTCAGAATATTATTGACCTCCTTGAGAATGTCAGTCTTATTTGAAATTTAAATTTTGAACTTGTAAGTAAAATAATTATTATCATTGATAAATTTTATCGATATCGATGGGTTTGTTTAAAAAAAGTTTTAGTCTACTATTTATGTTCAAGACCCGATTACAAATATTACACATATTTGAACTTTACATTTCACTACATATAGTTATTCTATTTTATATTAAAACGGTTTAGCTTTGAATATAGTAGTGGTAGGTGTAGTGACATCCCAAACTCGTTTGTGTGTGTCAATTAAAGGACCATCACAACATCACGCACTGTTAAATTATTTTGAGTGAAACGGGGGCGGCCTGTGACATCGACGTAAATGCATTTTTTAATTACTTTGAGTGGTAAAGGGTGAGGCACCAAAACCCGGACCCCCCTTTAATCCCGAAACAGCCAATTAGCAACCACTCACAGGAGGATGGTAACATAGAAACATGGTTCTCTATTGCTAATGCTTTTTCTTTTTCTACCTTACCTACTATTACCAAGTATTGCAAGTTTTATTACAAAGACAAACATAAAGTAGATATAACAGCAATACTTACCTTTCCATTTTGCGGTGTCCACGAACCTCTATCGCAGGTCGTTGCGGACTCTAGAGGCAATAATATCTCACTTTGTGAAGCATGAATCAACCCGGCCGTAATGTGAGCGCAGTTGTACCGTGGTATCAGTTCAACGATGAATTTCACTTGTAGTTCCACTGAATAATAAATTTGACTGAGATGCAGCACGTACTTAGCTTTTATCATATACTATGCACCTATACTATTGTTGCCTCGTTGGTCTTATGGTTTCGAATCATGTGGTCCAAGTGAGCTTTTCTTTCTTCCGTTAAATCCAGCCCAAAGTTGCTCAGGCATCCATACCTCGGAAAACACGTTAAACCATCGGTCCCGGTTACTATCATTATCACCCGAGACTGACGGTTACCAAGTTAAAAAAATATTTATCACTCTAAATCCGAAAATCCGCATCGAAACAGCGTGGTTGGTCTAAGCTCTAAATCTCCTGTTCTATAGGAGGCCTAGACCCGTTATAGACCGTTAATAATAATAGGCTGAAATAACGATGCATACTGTAATTAGTACAGGAAAAAAAGTTTATTTAGCTAAGTGCTCTACGAGCGTATTCTGCCTCTGCTACAGTTTTACAAGATAACAGAAAATTATCCTACACTTTTCTAACAAGTCGTTCTAATTTCATAGTTATTAAAAACTTTTGTATTGCTTCTAACTCGCTCGTGTTTTTTTTTCATTAAAAGTTTTGTGACTCTCGGTGTAGCGAAAAAACTGATATTACGTTAGTTTTTTACGTTAGTTTCGTAACTATGCCTGAGGAGAATGCTTTTGTATCAGTAACTGTTCCTTATTTTACGTTATCAGTTGGGACTTTTGATAGAAATATTATTTATTCTAGATATACTTACTTAATTGCCAGACATAAACATCAGACCCACTTATTAGTTTTTCTCTAACACAACATATTCATAGTAGTTACATCAACTAGGGTCATATTCTCTCTTGTCTAAAACGACTAAAGAGACGGTACTGGTTATCAAAAATGGTTTTATTTGTAATGAAATGTCATTTGTTTTAAATATTTTTTGTGAATTTATATTATAAAGAACTATAATAGAATTAAGAAAAAGATTGACATAGTCAGAATGATAAAGACCTTACCATAATTCGACTACAACATTTTCATGTACAGTTATATCGAGACGAGTGCACGTTGTTTACACTATATTTATCAAGGAGAGCAAGGCTCTACACCTTACTTCCACTCCTCCTAACCTTACACTCTAATCCTATCGTTGCATTTTAAAAAAGTTTAGTTTTTGGTTCGCTTTCTTAAAGGTTGAATAACGAAACGGCCAAGCCAATATATATTGACTTAAATTTAAGATTTGTAGAGAACTTACTCTATTTTAAGAGTTAGCAGTAAATAAATAGATGAAACTTTGCACTAGCTATATAGTGATATCATTCACTTCAGCTTGTCTCACCTACTTCGTTATCTTTTCAAAATCCGTTCGGGCCCTTGGAAATCACTCCATTATGCTTGAGCTCGCGGCTTTTACCTCAGCATATCGCCGACTTCACGAAAAATCACATAAAGGAATATTTTATGTGTGTACATAAGTACTTTAAAAACTCATTGACAGTTTGACAAAATAAATGAAATATAAAAATACAATTAGGTTATTAATCTGAGGGCAATAATATTGAAAAGGGTAGTAAAACAAATGGTTGGACAGTGTCATACAAATAGGAAGTTAAATTAGTAGGTATATTTTTAGGTCGTTGGGTTACTTATCTACGTAGCCAATTGAAACT
The DNA here is from genome assembly GCA_034621355.1 of Mycalesis mineus. NCBI lineage: Eukaryota > Metazoa > Arthropoda > Insecta > Lepidoptera > Nymphalidae > Mycalesis > Mycalesis mineus. Next base: position 7,886,201 of record CM067891.1, read on the forward strand.
ATGCAATATTTTATTGCTTTAGGCTTTTTAATTTACTTAATATTAATTATTATCAATTTAATTTTAAAAATATTACCCTTTCTTCAATGTTATCTAATTGAGCGTTTATCCTCTGTCGAGTTTATGCACGTGATATTTCTAAAAATATCCACAACCCTTTTACGTAAAGGAACTGACATTTATTTAGTCCTGACATTTATCCCTTTACAAAATCCTTTAAGATACTTTCGTTGCCTTTTTTTATACATCATAAACTTAAGCCGTAGCTCGTACGTATGTTATTGGCAAGCTAGTGGTAGAGGGGATTAGCTTAGGATACTTTTATTTTAAAAAAATATATTTTTTTATTTCACGCGGACAATATCCGTCCGCTACTTATGTATAAAAATTGTGCATTTCAAAATTACTCATAAAATAAAAATTCTAATGCAAACAAGGTGATTTATGAAATAATATCACATTTAGGTTGCCATGTAACGTTGTATAAATTTTAGGTATACATATTTAAATATCTACCTAACAAACAAAATCATATTACTTCCCTTAGCTTGTATAAACATCTTAATTAGGTGTATAAAATAATGATTTACAAAATAGATGCATGAGAATATGTTTGTATAGTTAGTTTTTATTGATTTATGGTATCGCTTCAATCCTCCTGAACTTCAATTCGATTTACCCTCGTAGCTCGATGATCGAATTATTTCAGACTAGGTGCATCTCCCATCTTGCATCCAGACACAATTTTCAACGAAGGTAACGAAATATATGGTATATCTAGTAGTTATATTATCTGGCCTTGTGTTATGTATACATTTTATCTAAGATTTTGACGCATATATTATACTGTTAACCCTGCGCTTTAAAAGGCTAGAGTCTAGCGATGAAATTCATAAAAAAAAGAATGTACTCTGCGGCGTTTTTGGCTTATAAAAAGGACGGTTTATTAAATTGCGGACATTATCAATTCCAGTTCTAGCATAGGCAATTTTGCGGCCTAATTACTGTCACTGTAACTAGTGTTTAATGTAAGATTGTTTCATTTAGATTTAACTTAAGGAAGTTTTGTAATAAAAATGTGTTGATATTTTGATTAAAGTTCTTTTGCTGCTTGTGCGTTTTGACCTCTTTTGATGATGTATATATGATATTTTTCATTTCATGTACTTACCTGCCTCAAGTTCAAATAAAACATTACTTGAGCGTTCACTATAAAGAGCCTTCGGAATTTTCTTGTAAAACTTGTCAATAAGATTCTATCTTACGCTTAAATACCTTTGCTGATATTTTATCTACCTGCTTTGTAAAATCCGCCTTCAGTAGAGCTTGTTCAGTTCAGAAAGATTTTGCTTTTAAATTTTACTTCACGGATTTGTTTGGTTATTCTTTTCTGAATAAAATAAAATTACGTTAATAAAATGCAACCGTTAAGGTTTTCTTAAGCAAAAATTACTTATATAATATTGTGTATTATTTTAAGAGCATTGTTATATCTGTTTCCATTTTCTATATTATTTTTCTTAGTTATGGCCATGTGGGTGTGTTTATAATAGGAGTAGTTTTAGATGTATGCTTGGTTTTGTAGGTGAAAAAGAAGTTTCGTACCTAACATTCAAGCAAAATTTAATTGATCGGCAACAATTATCTAGCCTTCGAATATACGCGTACTTAAATATAAGTGTTTGAGTGTCATACAAGTTATTTTAATTCCTATAACACAAGTCATGGGTAATGATGGAGCTAGATGGCAATGTTTGTAGCCTGTTCAATTTATTTATTTATAATTTTTATCAAAACCTTTCATAATATGTGTAGTTAAGTTTATTTGCCCTAGTATGTACATTTTCTTTCTACATATATAAAAGTCTTATTAACATAGAAACAAGACTACATGTATTATTAACAATTATATGCGCCATTTTAGATTTTCAGCCGGCCGAATGAAAAATACAAAAGGGCGGTTTTTCGACGCTAAGGAATTACGCCTTTATGATTGCCTTCGTTCGTCCAAGTGCCTGTGAGGCTTTTGGCAGCAGAATTAATGAGTTGTTGAAACAACAGGCACTCGTAAATGTAGCACGTCCCTCAGCGGTTTCCAACGCGTTAATAAAAAGTTTCCTTCTCATTTTTCTCGTATTTACGACAGCTTTTTATGATGTTTCACCGCGGACTTACAGTCAAACTAGATTAATACCTTGCGCATATTAAATTATACTAGAAACTGCTTCAATTAAATACTTACCTTACGATTTTCAGTATTTAATTTAAGTTTCTAATAAATAAAGAAGCTCTAAAATTATTATTGAGTTGATATTAAAAGGTCTTATCTGATAGCAGCTTATAGGTTCATATTTCTATTTTCTTTAAAATCATATATGTATATTTGATCCTATGAAGATACTAATAAATGAAGAAAAACTCAAATTATTATAGAAAAGGAAAAGAACCTAATGTTTATGCGATGGTGATCCTTTTAATGCGTCGGTGTGTATAAAATATCATCCATTCTCCGTAGGTATACACGAGTCACATAGAAGCGTTTCTGTGTCACCCCTCCACAGGCCACGGCGGAACGCACCACGGCCTATTTTCTTCTATAGTAACAGTTTACTCTCTCAAGTCCCATTCACCTTTTCATAGGGTCCCATTTGTTGGCAAATGAAAAGTAAACACTGTTTACTGTATTACATTTATTCGAATTATTCGTGACAAATGACACTTTAATTATATTATCGTAAGTTAACATATGCTAAGTTTTATTTTTTGAGCTTACCGGTTCTCTCAATTCCTATATCAGCCTGTCCAGCTACCGCCGGGGGCCCACACACACTGGGGGTGATTCGTCGAATATTTACAATGTTACATTAATGTACCTATTATATAATGCACCACACGTACAATACGTAATTTACAATACATTTTATGTTAATAAACATAGAAAAAAACAATTACATTAGTAATAAACGATCATTACATACATAAATCGATATCTCGCTTTTTGAGATTAGATTTTCATTTAATTCAATATAAATCAAAGCATAATCACAAATGCAAAAAATGTGTTGTCATTGGCAGTTAAATTAAAGAAATTTCTAGCTGACCATTTTTGAACAAGTTTTAAATCTATAAATGTATGTACGGCGTTGCGAAACGTAGACTCGTTTTGTTACCGACACGGGACACATAAATATAAATTACCTTCCATACAAATTGTAGAGGTAAAAGGATTGCTCCACACAAGTGTCTGTACTGTGTCAGGGTTGGTGCTGATTCAGGCTTTTACTGTATCACGGATGCTGATTATTTCAGATTAATATCAGCGGATGCGGATGCCGATGCTGATAGTAATGAATTACTTAGTTAAAATATCCATGAATAAAACTATTAGCAGATAACATAAAATATTAATGAAACATTTTAAAGATTCTTAATAATTAATTTCTGTAAATTTTTGCTATCTAAATTTGGTTAAAATTCAACGTCACAAGTTACCTGACAACATTAATAAAATTTTTTAACATAAGACCTCCAACAAATTACGGTGCCAGCCAGGTGAATGTCCAAACATTAAAAATCAACATCAATGTTCCTTAAACTGCTGGCACCGACTTCATAGATATGCTAGTTCTATTTTTTGTTAAAAGTTTTTATTTCTTACTTTTTAGTGATTTATCGCCACGTACCGTACTCGTACTATACTGTCGTAGTATATTATATGGCACTAGTAGCCAAAAATCTACCAATACCGAGTCAAAAACCGAAATCGCTGTAAGCGTGCCTCCAAAATTGGAAGAGTTCCTTCAATTTCCCCAGGATATCATCAGCAGATCCTAACATGAGGACAATGGGACCACCTTGGATGTATGCCCTTTCTAATAAAAAAAGAATTATCAAAATCGGACAACACTGTAAAAAGTTATGCGTGGTCATACATAAAAAAAAAAAAAAAAACAAATATACGTGTGATTGTTTCCAATGCAGATATGATAAACAATGCTGATAAATAATTGTTAGATGATTGGTTAAAACTCTAAACGATTCGCGCTAGATAATAATTTCGACAAACACGTTACGACTTGAATATTAGCATAAAAATCAGCACCTATTATTGCTGCTGCTGATCGTGGTGCTGATACTGATAGGTATACGTAACAAACCTGTCTGCCATGCCATGACGAAACACTGTATCTTTTGTATTGTTGTGTTTTGTCACGGCAGCCCTTGTCCGTACGGCAGCCGAAATCACGTTCTCTTGTAGTGGGGTTCCATGTCAGTAAACAGACCAAAGTAAACAGTCCGTTGACACAATCAATGAACGATTCGGTCAATTGACCTGTGGGTAGCGTGGAATTCATTGATTTTTGCAATTAATCTTTTTTATTTACCCCTTTCATTTCTGGTTGATAGATCCAATAAACAGATTAAAAAGGATTTTATATAATCATCATTTAAATGGTAGTGAATATTCCTTTTATTACATAAAATTTTAGCTACTATTATTAATAACAATAAGTCACAATATAACAGAAGTCAGTTGTTAAAAATAATTAAATAACAATAATAAATTAGATGAATGACTATCATAGACATGGGAGTGATTGATGATCAGAAAAACCTAGATTCATTCATAATTAAAAACTACTACTCCCAAGTAAGAACCATTGGTAACAAAAAGATTCAACGTTTAGCAACGCCAATAGGTAAAAAAGAGTGCTCCGGCACAGATAAAATAAATTCTTACTCCACTAATAGACAAGTAATTTACTCTCCTAAACGTACAGTTAATCTACTATCTAACTTATTTATACAATTCATAAAAAATGTTGACTATTCAGTCGTTTTCCTTACATGCTATACGAATATTCGACATACAACGTCAAACATACTGACGAACATGGACACCTAGGATTAATTTATAAGTACAGTTTATGTAATGGGTATTACAACCATGAAGTAGACTTTGTTTCTATCTCTCTCTTAATCTTTTATATAGTTTCTACGGCATAGATACTGCTGAAGGAAGTTTCAGGCTTTATGTTAGCGTCTAAGGCTTTGTACTATGTATTTAAAAATGAAATTCTGAAACACCTATTTTATATCGGCAGTATTAGTTTAGCGTTCGTTTCTATCTCTCTAACACAATACTACAGACAAAAACTTGTAATTTGGTATATCTCTGAATTCGTTTGTATCTCTCTGTATCTTGTACTATACTATAGACAGGGGGATTCGAAATGTAAATATATAAAATGTGGGACTTATTGAAGCAAGCTGACAGACGGCTTTGCAAGCACATCTGTCTATAATACGTTGACTAACAACAAACATGGTGACATTTTTCGTTTCTTTATACATTCATGTTGAACAAATATTCAAAGTCTTGTGTCAGACATAGATTCATTCAAATTTTGAAATGTTTGAAACTCTGTCTGGCGCCGACATTATACAAATGTATAACAATCAACCGTTACCGACAACGTAACAGTTTTGTACGGGAAAAGCGAGCAACTGCAACATAGCAACTGTCAAATTTGCATAATCAGCGGTCCGGACTTGCTGAATTTAACCCGATAAAGCCTTATACGCTATGTTAATTGCCTTCCAGTCACCAATTTCGTTTAGATGGCAGTGCGTTCGTCACATTATTTAGAAAAATGCCTGTACACAATTACACATGAGAATCAAATGAATGGAGCTTACACTTTACAAGTTATTTGCATAGAAATAATTTGGCAGTAATAGTTTTTACAAGTAGACACAATCAAACGTCTTCACCAGTGTCCATGCCGTGACTAAGTATTGAGGCAACTCTTTATACCTTTCATAGCCGGTCGCCCAAATGTGCTGATTTAATATTATAATGCATTTTAAGTAATAATAATCAAATATAATAAAATCTGTTTTCATATTCATATCAAAGTGTATTTGGGTATAAGAAAATCTTAGCTAAGTTGATATGTTGATCGTAGCCTGAAGCATGAAAGCTCGTTATCATTTTTGCTTAAAGACAATGCGATTCTTCAATTTAAGCGGAATAACACAAAAGTTTATGTTTAAATATATCTTTTTCTTATGAATAAAAATATATTCATATTTATTAGTCTTGCTGAATATAAATTTAATTCATCCAACAATTCAAAATATAGCAGATTACTTAGGTTTAGCTTAAAATAGGAAGGTTAAGCAACGCTTTTGACATTAGTTTAGATTCTTTTATTAGTTTGGTAGGTTAAGCGTAAGTTGAAAAAAATGATACCATAATTACACCCACGTGTTAGCGTATTGAGATATATTCTCCATTAAAGATGGTCGGAAAAATGTGACGCGTAACGAAAAAATGTTACACTAAATTTTTTTCCAACCCCGGTAAAGAAGTTTCAATTTAATAATAGTGTGTAGCACCTTGTCGTAAAAGCCATGGAAAATTTCACGGAGTATTCATTATTTTAGGGATACTCTCAAGCCTCAGACCAAGATCAACTTTGATGAAGCATCGCTCGTAAAATAACTAAGGACCCCGTATAAACTTTGATATGAAAAGTTTTGAAGTTTTACATATTGGATATATTAAAAATCAATTTAAGTTTTCAAGTTAAGTAACTTAAAGCGACAATGTGTGATTTAGTCTAGACATGGCATATTTATATTTCCTATCCTAATTCATATACGTAACTAACTAAGGTAAATTTACATGACAATTATAAACAGTGAAGAAAACTCAAAAAAAGTAGAGAAATAGAATATAATAATAGATTTTTGGGTATGATACTCGTAGCTTCTTTGATAAAATAAATAGGTAAGAATTTTTAGTGGTGAAAAATACTAAATATTTATATATTTTTTAAGATTTTTTATTTCCTTCAACTGTGTGTATTTTTATTTTGTTTGCGCTATGAATTGCAAATAATTATAATGTAATTTGTACAAAACGAGTAAATGAACTTTTAAAAAGGTTTGTCACTTGAGAAATAAGAGCTATGCGTTGTAGAAACTGTCATCTCTGTTGTATATAAAGCTAGACGATTTGGGAAAGATAGCTATGCGGGAGAATTGTGCGAAAAACTTATGCGCAAAAGATATGCGAGGAAGCTATACGAGAACTGCCGGGCTCCTTTGACATCCCAAGTAGAACGTAAGCGGCTCCGCTGGGTTTTAATGCATTCTGGTTGCTTCGCTGCCAGCAGTCCCACATAAGTACCTGGACGGAGACTGCTTAGGGACAGATCCCGCGCAGCCTATGACCGGGAGGCGTAAATTCATTTGCCAGCGACAAAAAAGTAAGCTGTTCATAATTATATTCCTTACGAGGTGAAACACTGTATTACCATAAGGTACATTTAATGGTGATATTATTTGCAAGCTATTTTGAGCAATATCAGTCTGCAATGTCTTAGTTACTGATTACTGGACATAATACGTAATCATTGGATGTGTTGAAATGTTTTGATGGTATTAGCAACCATCATTGTAATTCTAGCATTTAAAATTAATGCAACCATTATAATGATGCATAAAAGCTACATATTTTGATATTTAGGTTAATTTCTACAAAGCACCGAAAAGTTTATCGTAGTTATCATATATATTATAGTCCAAGAGCTGGTAGATATTTCCCAAGAACCCGTGAAAACTTTTTCAATAGACCTTCAGTCGTTTTAGTGGCATTGACAGAACATATTTCGTAATCTTAAGTTAATACATTCAACCTGATCTGTAATATTTTTATGTTAACAGATATTAAACAAGTTTTTACAGTGCCTCAAATATCTGTTAAATGTTTTCTAACTATTTATAGAATGAGCATTTGATTTCTCAAGAAATTCGCATTTAGAAATTTACTTTACGATTCTACCCACCATTTTATTGTATAAGTTTTGCGAAAGTTCTAGCACAGTTTTAGTCCGTTCTGATCGCAGCTGTATGACTGACGCAGTATAAATTGATTTTGTACGAGTAATCCAAATATTGGGTATCTCGTACAACTAATATACTTGCGCAATTTGGCACGCTACGATTTCAGAGCGGATTAAATATGGCGCGGAGTATCACGTTATCGTTATTCAATGGATTATAATGCAATATCAATTTGGTTTAGTGTTATTTTGACTAGCACCATTATATTTGGATTAGTGTGTGTAAGTAAAAATCAACCAAAACACGCGCAAGAGATGATACAAAATATGAACGCTCTAAAAGCCTACCAGCCTACCAGCTGTGTTTTACCAATTCCCAGTGTGGATTAAAAATAATAAATAATGAAAACATCAAGCTTTTATAAACACAGTATGTATAAATGCTCTTACATCTAACACCAGATTAATTTCGTAGATCTTTATGTTCCTTCTGCCCGCTTCATCTTCAGTCCAGCTCCATGGTATTTTATTCAATTGACACCGAAGGTACATAGGTAAACCTTTGGGTTCAATCGTAAGTAGTTCTTATTTAGCTTCAAAGGTTAGACCCCTAAAAACTAACAGTGCAAGTTAAATAAAAGCTTATAAATGTTTAAAGCTTGTTAGTGTTTACTTGTAAAATATGACAAAACAATTCCATTAAATTTTGAAAATTTTGGCACCACAAGAGAAATCGAGCCATTAGTGACCAAATTAAGTCATTGAAATATGAACGTTATGTAGGTAAACATTACTGCGCTCTAGAAAAGCATTTGGAAAATGCTTTTAATTTTTTTTATATAAAACTTTTAAAACAATGAAATGCCATAGGGATTTAAGTGACTTAATAGATAAATATATCAAATGTACGTCACCTGAGATGCAATACTCAATTTCAATATGTAAAGGTAGGTATTTACAAACAGCCAAAAATTTATCAAAATTCTACATTAAATGTAACCGTATCGTTGTCTCACAATGTTTAATACTATCCTATTACGATGCATTACGATTTTTAATTTAGCCAATTGACGCGCGTTCGGGAAACACTTTGGTCCTAACTCACTTTCCTCTTTATTATTATCTGAAGCATCTTATTTTTAATTAACATAATATAACAAATAAAGCTGTTTTTTAAAATACGGAACAAACAAACGGGATGGTGGGCCTTCCGTCGGGGAAAGCGTATTTTTTTTAAAACCTATTGTTAATTACGTCCCTTACAAAGTCTATAGAACGGTAAAGGCACGGTAATGATGTGTATTGCACTTATCATACGGGAACTTCCATACAAAACAGAGAGAAGAAATTCCTTCTAAAGGGTTCAAAAATGCTCTATTCTACGAGTCGAATCGAGGAAAGCATTTCAAGGCACATCCATTTAGAAATAACAGTAAAGTGGTAAAGTTTAGTGGTTGAAATCAGAGCGACCGCTAGAAGCGTGACCTACGAGTCTACGAGAGAGATCCGTCACGAGATCCACAGTGACACTATCGTCATGCCAATCCGAATATTGTATTCGATTCATACCGATACACTTTAACACGTTTGGATACCTACATACACAATATGAATATATCGAAATATTATACGAAGCTCATATGGTTCATTGAAAACTCGCACCTTGTCATACTGCATTCGGAAAAAATGAAATCGTCTTCGAGCGTCAGTTCACTGGAGTCAGTTATCGCACACTCCGTTGGCCACGGTGGGGATGTAGAACCCGTTAAGCTTGTCGTGGCGGCAGGAGGCGCGCTCGGGCGGGCGTCAGAAGGGCGGCGGCCTGCGCTCGCAGGGCAGCTGCAGGCAGGCGCCGCGGCACAGGTGGCGCGCGGCGTGCAGGAAGGCGCGCGGCGGCGCCGGCAGCACCGGGGACAGCGAGCCCGCGCCGGAGGGGCTCTCCCGGTCCGGCGCGGAGGGCGGGCGCTACACGTGCGTGCAAGCGCCCGCCGCCACGGGTCAGCCGGCCAGCGCGTCCTCCGGCTCCGGCGACCAGCAGTTGTCGGAAAGCCAGCACCCCACCACCACCGTCACCACGCCGATCAGCAGCGCGAGCACTATGTACACCTCCGCGTTGCCTGTGCAAACATATCATAGGAATTAGACAACACGCAATAAACAAACATTTCCAACGCTGTTAACAATGTTTACTGTTTTCGTAATTGAAAGTTACAGCTCGTAAATATGCTAAGCGATGCCCGAAACGTACCGAGCTGCTTCCGAATGCCTAATGGTTGCCGGCTGCGCCACAGTGAATTGATGAGTGTGGGGTCGCCCCGAGTGCGCCAGTCGCGGTACCCTCGCCCCCTGGAATACTGACTGAATCTGCGTACAAACACACGTATTAACGCACACGCACGAGCTCGGAGAGCATACGAAACATCGCCTCAAATAACACATCGGTAACGAACTATAATCTGTATGGTTATCGAACATCCACAATCATTTTAATAACTCAATAAAACTGCCAAAGGCCTTGCGGCTGGAGCTAAGCCAAACCCTGCGAACTAAAAGCTAGCGGACCATACAAATTGGAGTTTTTACTGATAGAAGCGACAAAGCGAAATTGAATTGTTAGCGTTTTCCGTTTTGAGGAGTTTTAGTTGTTTTCGTGCAGGATGCCTATGCGTATGTAAATGTGTTTCATGCGGATACAATCTAACGTGAGTTTTGCGTAACTAATACTAACTTTCCGTTAAGGCCGATGCGCGGATTGTGGAAATCATACAAGCTGTTTATGTACGAATGGAGTAAATGCGGTCAGCGTTACAAAATATCTTTACGAGTATATACAAACTGTGTCAATATCAGCGATAAGTTAATTGAACAATTCAATTTCGCAAATCTTAAATTTTTAATTACATCCCGTCGGAAATATTTGCGGAGCGCGTCTGCTCGGCGCTCTCAGACCCCGCGGATATTTCCGTCAGGCATTTTGAAGTATTTGCCTATAAATGAATCTTTGCTTTTTGAAGTCTAAATACCAGAAAAACGTGGGACATCTCAAGTTTGATATACAAGTAAATATATTTAAGTAATTCATATCCGTAAAGAGTATGCACTGAGTTTGCTTCAAATACCTACTTGCGAACCTAAACTACAATCAAACGTGCATAATATAGTATTGTTGTTACCATGCAGTGGAACTATGCTTACATCAACCATCGGTAATAAACGAGGGTTTATAAGAACTCTTCTAGAATTCGTATCAACATTCTGGATTTCAATTATGCAGAGATTATCGAAATATATTGTTCTAAATAATAAGTTACTTACATTATCTCGTCGGGGCCGTTTCGTTGCGGATGGTAACATATAAAATAAAACTTACATATTTACATCCACAATGAAATTGTTTAACCTCGCGCGGACTTAGGTGGGCCGCCGTAAAGTGTCTAAGACATCAACAGTGGTGTGCACAGGGTATCTAACCAGGGTATGCTCAGGGAAAGTCATTGGAAAATTATATTTCCCTATATATTTACGCGGGGAAATATTTGTAACTTTGAGGACTATTAAGTTCTTCTTGTCTCAAGATATTAAGAGTAGAAGAATTTGATTTTTTTATACTTTTTATTTTAGTAATAATTAACGAACTAAGAAAATGGTCTACCAGATGGTAAGTAGAAAACCATAACTTATTAACTATCTGATATGTTTTACTTAAATTTTAATAACTACTGTAATTTGTTCATTAAATTGTAATAACAAGTTATGTTTCTTACCAAATAAAAAATATCTGCAATGTTGGCTATCAAATATCAATTTATTTTCTCATAACATTATTCTGTAACGATTTTCTATTATCGGCAATTTAGTTGTCCCAGACAGTATTGATAATTTCCGATCTCATAATAATACTTGATAATAGGATTTTCTGCATTTGAAGATCAGAATTGATTTCTATGGTTTCTACAGCTTCGTAGGCGTGTAAAGATTTTATAAAATTATTTGAATATAATATATTTTTGTAATAACGATGATTTTTAACTGTTAAGTTTGCTGCCAGATCAACTCAGTAGGTTCTGCTTTCAGAACCGGTAGTAGAGTCACTATAAGCAGCAAACTAGGGACTTGTAAAATGAGCCTTCTTGAAATAAACGAATTTGTTTTGAGTTATTTTCTTTGTTGCTTTCTTATTAATGAAGGTCGTGTCCACACTGCAGTGTCCTTGTTACGGTCTTTACAATTTCTTTCCACTCTTCTGCTTTCTGCTCTTCTGATGGCAGTTGTAAGGAAGACTTTACCTAACTTGACCAGCTGCTAGGTTATCGGCCGCTTGGCCGATTTTATTCAATTTATATTGCTTCTGCTTATATGTAATTATTAAGTGCATGCCACTGATGAGAAAATCCTTGACAATAGACTTCATATTCTAAGTTTAATAGTTGTAAAACATACAAACACTCGTTGCCACTACAACGTAGCCCACCTAAATGTGCGCTAGCCTTTACTATTCCAACACAATGATGTGCTATGAAAAGTGGGTCAGTAAACTCACACAAATCGTGAAAACTTTGTAGTAAATATTATATCATGTAAGATTATTTAGTCAGCGTGGTACTGACTGTACTATCGTGAAATTATTTTATGATGTACTAATGAACACAATATGTTGGCTAGACAAACAACACGCATTATTATTATACTGTAGGAGCTCAAAACACGATGAACTGAATAACGTGTTTCCAGGTTTCTAGTCTTTTAACTAAACTATTAATTATGTTCCCTATAATATTCTTATAATTCGAATGCCCTTATACTAAGAACCTATTGTAATCATTACTGAGATTTTAAACTCCGAGACCCAAACAAAACTTAACCATTCAATTTGAGCGGTGCCTTCTGAAATTCAGGAGGTCTTTAAGGGAGTAGTGGATTTAAGTGACAATTTAGTATTCTGGTATATAAAGGCAAAATTTGTTTGGTGTGTATGTTTATTATTTTTTCTCGCCGAACCTACTAAACTTATATACTTTAAATTTGGATTTAGGATACATTATAGTCTCGATTAACAAATAGGCTACTGATAAGTTATTCCAGAATTCTAAAGAGTTTTCGCGGCATACTGAAAAATTATGCTGAAGTCACCTACCGCAGAAAATTGACCTTATTTTGAATCTATATAAAGCTATATACAATTATACAACTCTTATTATCCCTGTCCGAGTTTTATGCCATCAGCTTTATGCAACATTAAGTCTTATAATTATAAGGCAACAATGTAAGCTGAACGGAGGCATTATGATTGAAAACCAAGAAGAAGAATAAAATATCTCTTTTTAATTAATTTTCTACATAAAACTCTCTCGATTATTGTAGGTATCATGTTTTTTAATATTATTTATATAAGTAAATATTTCTGTGTATGTAATTAGTATGTAGTAATGACGATAGTAAGTATATGCTTTGGAATTGGATATATCGATAAAATCAGACTACTCTCTTTCGATTGGAATTGCTCTCGGTAAAAGATTTTATTACCAAGATCTATTCTTGCCAATGACATTGTCAAGATTGCATTTCATAGCAGCCTTCAGCGTCTGCTTGCCTGTCGTGACCACGGTCCATACAACTAGATCGAAATATCGATACTAAAAAAATCGTTGTTTTATCGTTGTAGGAATCTTTTCAATTATGATATTTTCAGTTACATTCAGTTGATATGTGTTTTGATAGATATCGAATTAGCAACTAATCCGACAGACCCCATATTCCAATAAAAAATTCTACCAAGACTGTATTAATTAATGAAATGATCAAGAAATTATAGAATAATACTTGTAGTCTGTTTCGGCGCATTTATTATTCTCGAGCGAGTGTCAGATATAAGCTAGTCATTAAATATTGCCACAAAGTAGTAGAAATTTTACTTTGGCTTTCGAAGTTCAGACTGAAGCACAAAGCAATTTGTAAGGCTTTTGCACTTAGTGGGCGTTTGAGAGGAACGCTGGGAGTTTAACTGTTTTAAGTGTGACATTTTTAACGATTTGTAAATGGAGATAAGTAAGCAGTTTCACTCTAATTAGAGGAAATTCGCTTAAAAGAATGTTAAAACTTCTGTATTTTCGCTAATAGACTCCCGCAATTTCTCATAATTTTTTTTTATCGTTTAAATGGCGAAACGAGCATGCGGGTCGTCTGATGTTAAGTGATTACTGCCTCCCATTGTCATTTGCAGTACCGGAGGCTCTGCTAATGCGTTGCCGGCCTTTGACGCCTATACAATTATTTTACTGGGGTGTTATTTTGATGCATTCATTTTACAAGGTAATTTTATTAGAACATAAACGTTTTAATGCTTTATTTTAAAGAGTATACTTTTTACATGTAAATTTTGATTTTGAGAAACTTAAAAATGCGTTCTATCTAGTTGTTCTATAACTTTTACATTACAACAGAACAGTGTTTGAGTCACATAATTACTTGTTTATTTGAGACGTCAGTGTTTTTAATATATCCCTGGGCAACAATATTTGTGTTACATTTTACTCTTAAATAATAAAAGTACGTTAATTACTGCGGTTGTTTTTGTAACAAAATGTAGGAAACACGTTACACAGTTGTTGTTTGAGATGTTGTAGGGTTTACTTTACGTGAACATACATGTAGTGGTCTAAGAGCCTGTGATGGTCAGACTTTCGTCATTTTATAAAAGCTGATAGTTTGTCAGCCTGTGCTCCTACCATTCACAAGTACGGTAGACAACTATAGAGCTTGGAACATGATGGTTTTGGGAGATAACAAACTGAAATCATCAAATATAAAGGTCATTTTTCCTGATAATATAAAAATGTCCTCATTGGCCTATGTATATATTCTTTATAGTACAATATATGTTTTTTATTGTTTACTAGGTAAGGTAGCTAATAAGTATTAGTATGTAGAAACATCTATTGTAAAATGATATGCATGTAGCCAGAGATTTTCGAAATAGCCAGATGTATTTTAAAAATAGATATAGGTTCGAGACAAAAGGTATAAATATTTAAGTTACACTACACATTATATGGTAATTTATTGTAGTGTTACACATAGATAACGACAAAAATAAAAGCTGTTTACTGTCATGACATTCGAGTCGATTTTTCAGTCAGCGCGTGACCATTATGATTTACACCATAAATAATTTAAGCTTTCGGCGTTACTTTATATACATCACTAAAGCACCGTGATCCAAACTCCATAGTTGCCTTACTTACCTATGATAGAAGCATGGGATAACAATCTGTCAGCTTGTATAAATCGCGAAGGTATGGCCATCACGTCTCTCGGGTACAGTGTGCGTGTGTCGGGTCGTACCTGCGGACGCCGCCGACGCCGGCGGGCGGCGCGGTGGAGTGCGACACCGCGGGCACCTGCGCGCCGCCCTGCACGCTTCCTTGCGGCGCGCACACACAACACCCTGCGGTCACATGACAAACAACTTCGTTACACACACTCCTACACTATACCCGCTTGTTTGCGATACACTTGTATAAACTGTTGAGTTGTGTTGCTCGCGACACCTCCGCTTATTTAGACATTCAGTTTTTGTAGTTTGAGGGTCTGGACCTTTTAAACCTGCTACCTCCCAAAACCACCACAATCCAAACTCCATATTTACTTAACGTACTTACCTATGTTAGGACCATTAGCTGATAAATTATAAGATCACAAATCTCGAGTCATCACAGGCTATTACATAATTAAGCTGCTTATGTAGTAACCGCATGAATATCCATTTAGTTAGTGTGAACAGATAGACAGATAATTGGATTTTTAAGACTTAATTAAAATTTTGGTAATTATATTTAAACTACAGTAGCCTGCAGTGGACTCCAATAACCCCACCTGCAAGTTTTGAGGTTCAGACCATCACACCGCTCCGGGGGTAGTTCAAAATATGTTTTGCTATTAAACGGGAAAGATATATTTAAATAAGTACTGGTCTACACGTCTTTGATGCTGTAATGTAACGAAGCTCGCTATTTTAGCTACATCTATGTTTAGCAAAGTTATATTATTTTAAAAATATATTCCGTCGAGCAGAATACTAAATAGGATCTATAAAGTGTTCTTATTGAATCACGTCTACTGTATTTTCTGATAAAAGCTTCGATAGGAGGATATTCTGTGATTTGATTTGCCTTTGTACAGCGTTCCATCAAAAGCAATTTAATTATTTATTTCATGTATAAAATATTGAACTATTAAGTAAATTGATTTATATCATATTTTTGTGTTTTATGTTAGTTCACAGTAATACCAATTGCCTATTGAATAAACTAGGTATTTGAATATTCATTTTTCGTAGGTATATTTAAGTTTTATGTATTTTTTTTTATCGATTAGGTATTTTTCAAAACCGTCAAATCAAATAGAAATTATTAAATAATAATAAATGCAGATATTTTAAATAATTTTAATCAATTTCTGACATTTCAAAACTGTTAAAAGTTTCAATTACTAGAGGAATACTATAATATATTATATACGTTTTATTATATTGAATTTACTTATTGTATACAGTTTTTAAATAAATTAATAAAAAATAAAACATATAATTTAAAATGAGTAAGATAATATAGTAAGCTGCAAGTTTGAATATTATCTTGTATTATTCGACTCATTCCCTTATACCCTATTAGATATATAGTTATTAAATCAAGATATAATTACCTAAAAATATTAAACGATACAAGTGGATAGTTCATCATTGACTCGATATCGTCATATAGAAGCCTTATCTAGTCAATAGAGAAGTAGGATATCATTAGCTTTACCTTAATACCAATAACGTCATCATACGTCTTGAGCACTGAAAGCCTTAATTGTTCTTACACTCGAAGAGCAATTACGCGGAGCGCAAAAGCCAACCTTAGTATTCCACGGTAAAGTTAATTAGGCGGAAAATTTCATCCCTTACGTTGCTGGCTTTGACGTTGACGATATTAAGCTGTCTCTACGACATGGTAGAAATTAAATTCATTTTTCAATGGAAAGAAAATTGAAAAGAAAGTATAGTTGAAGCCGATGCGATGCGGCGACAGAAATAAGACAAATGTATCCGCTTTGTCAACAAAGCATTTCCGATTCTTTGCAGCGACAGAATTTTTTGCTGGATGTCTGCAATGGTAGTTTTTGTAAATCCTTTTGTACATATAATGCGCTCCGAATTACACAGCCTAGTAAATACACGTATATCTCTTTTTAAATAAAGACATTAAAATATTATAAAATTGTAATGGAGATCGTTTAAAAAGTATTCCAAGTTCCAACAATAAATAACGGACGAAGTAAATTAAAAAAAAACTAAGGATTATAAAAATAGTACGAGAAATCATTATATTAAAAGCTTGCTCGGCTTTCATTTACTTACGAACACCTTCATTATATTAAAAAATAAGTCCGCTTAATCGTGGTAGTAAGGTAAAAGCATCAAAGTCTAAGTATAAAATGACTGCTTCTGAGAACGGAACAAAGCGAGGATTTTCAAAGCGAATTCGGGTCGCTGCAGATTAAATATTGCTCTTTCTAAACATGAAACTTCGTACTGACTTTGTACATAATGTATTAGTTTTGCTGAACCTAAACTAGTGTCGGCGTTGCTAGTAAGATATGTAAGAATAGAAGGCTAAACTGAAATATGATAAACAAAATCTCGTGTTAGTGTAGTGTTTGTTATCGAACTCTCCGAAACGGTTTGATTGATTAAAAAAAAATGTCTTTTTTATTGGTTTCCACAATTTTTTCATAGATATTTCATCATCATCATCTTCATCTTTTTTTTGTTACAATACCTACCCAATAGCTTCTAAACTTATGTTTTTTTTTGTAAATGTGTATGGTGCGGTGTGGAGGTGAAACTTTTCATGCATATTGTAATGTTTGATAAATGTAAAAAAATGTCAGAAATAAAAAAGTCCAAGTCCCTTAAAAATCAAACTTTGCAATATTACGTTGTAGAGTCCTCATCTCTATCCAATAAAAAACCTCTCTACTTAAATTTTATTCCGAAAGAGGGTATTTATCGGGTCTGGGTGGTCTTGCCACTTGGATTCGTTCGTTTTTTCCGGGAAACAGGAAAATAAATCAATGAAAATTTCTACAAAGTACTTCATTGTACAAATCGAACTCCGTAAAGTAACATCTGTTTCAATTCAGTAGACGGATTGAATAATTTATTATAATGATGGAGATAGGCGTTCATCTTACTTATCAATATTATCATTATCAGCCTTTTAATGGCCTGCAGCCAGGTGTCTCTCCTTATAGCATTAGCTATTGGCGCTTAGACCCACCACACTACTTTTATGCAGATGATACTAAGGATGACGTATTCAAGATGTTACCTCGTGCTCTCCGAGGAACGGGGATGTAACATCATCAACTTTCCAAGTGATAATTTAATTGAGAATTTCTTAAGAAAAGCTGAAAATTATATGAATAATAAATAACCCATGACTTGAATCCAGAACCTCGTGACCCGAAGCTACATTGACTAACCACTGCACGAACGAGGCAATATCTTATTAAAATAATGAACACCTACATTGCGTTTCGTAAATCAGCACAAGTCTCCAAATACGTGCACTTGCTTATTTGCATCCATGTTCCACTCATATTTGCATAATGTTTATTACGACATCTACTCGACGTGATGTGAAGTGTGGCGTTTTTAATTTAGGCACGAGTATGGTCTAAATACAGCATGAATTTATTCCCACGGGAAATTGCATTTAAAAATGTTTTCCCCGTTTAAAAGTGATTCCGCGTAGCTAAAGACGCGATGCAGCGCTGGGCCCTAACAAAATTCGTTTCGCTTAAGCTAAATAAGCGTCGATTTAAAATTGTATGGAAAATACATTTTGTCTGAAATAGGGATTTATTGATGGACTAAAATCTGTATAAATTGATATTATCAAGTTTTCCTATGTTTCGTTTACTTGCATGCATTTTTTTTGTTAAATGTGAAAGTGTATTTGTTTGATTGTTACGGTCGCCTAATCACTCTTACTCCTATTTATTCTACAATGACCATAATGCATATATGTTGTCAGGAATACAGGCTAGAATATAGTGTGATTATCTCTTAATATGCTAATAATTATAATGATGTCTTAGTTTCGGTTAGGTAATTTCTTCTGTCAAATATATACAGAAAAAACACTATTGATTGAAATATCGCAACACTGTTGATGATTTATGAAGACATCAACCTGAATCATCAAATATCGAAGGAACATGAAATGTCGCTTGAAAACGCGTAACACTCGATGGAATAATTTACATAAGCGATGAACGATCTACTTACTGTCAATAGTAACTGAGCTAATTAGCTCGCGGAAACCATTATGGCTGTCGACATAATCGTTGTATCGCGTATTATCCTACCTAATTACGTATTAACGATCTTTTAATAACAATAAGTACTGTTCAGTTTACTATAAAATGTAACTTAAATATTGATCCTACCTCTCTGTATATCTGTGTGTTTGTCTGTGGTATCCTAGCTCCTTATTAATTGGGCGGAGTATTGTGAGGTTTATTTTGTTTAAAAACTTGCATAATCAAGCTGGTACGTTACTAAATTACACGATAAAGACCCGATAAGCCAGTATGAATATAGGCGTTTCTAAAATCATGTAAAATATTTTTAATTAATTAGTAACAGGTTCGTAGAGGTCTTTGAATTTATTCATTTTGCATCACAAACATTCACTTTTATATTTTTAATCACCAATGTGTGTACATTGGGAGATGTATGTATGATTTAAAAAAATCCGTGAAACTCCACTCATTCTATTGTTGAATTGTATACTGGCACGTTTATTTTTAATAAGAGACGAGCCGCAATTATTTTCTGAACTGAAAAAATTGGTATGCCTACTGAGGCTCGATTCATAATTTCAAATTTCACGTGTAAACATCATCATAACTACATAAATACTTATTTGTAGTTGCGTTGTTGTCTAAACATTCAAATGTTTCGATGTAAAAAAAAGAATAGTTTATGAAACAAATTACGCGAGTGTACTCAAAACTTATATGACAGTGTAAATACCGGTATCGTACCAGTACGATACATAATTATGATACCACATATAAGTAATTATAAGTATGTTGCGTTGGCAATTTTTGACCACCAGAACCTCTTCCTGACCATTCTCAAATAGTAAAACAGACTCAAATAGTCGAATGGTACGTCAAGAAGAGTTTCTAATTTATTTATTTAATTTTATTTTATTATTCTATATTTAACCTACACATTATAACAGGGTAAGCTAAATAAAATCTTGTAAAAATACGAAACTTTGATGTAAGTACAGAACGATGTTTATAATTTCGCAGAAGGCTAAGTTCAAAAACGAGTGTTTAATCTGCAGCGACCTGAATTTGCTTTGAAAATTTTCGCTTTGTTTCCGTCCTGACAAGCGGTTATTCGAATTTACACTTTTACCATATTAGGCACGGTCGCTTGCTCACAGATTAAATGTACTGTCCGTTTACTACAACCAGCGATATTAGGGAATCAGAAAGTTTTACTTTTTAGCTTTTGAAATTACGTGTAGAAGCTAGCTTACAGTTAGGTTTATTTCAGTCGGGAATTTTGCGCCACCTTTTGGAGTAATTTTCGTAGTTTTTGAAGTTTAGGCATAGTATTTACTAAAAAAAAGTTATATATAAATATTATTTTATAACTTATTCGTATGAAACAAACATAATTACGAGTACACTCGGACAACTCTCCATTATATATTATGTTTTATCTATCAATGAAAGTTAGTATAATTACAAATTCTAAATCTATGTATTGTTGTTTTTATATCACTATTGTAATAACAATTTATGTCACTAGTAATCATATGTGAAATAACACAGAACTATAAAATCAATACAGACATCTCGAATGAGTAAAAAATGTATGTAAATCCTTTTTTCTACACAAATTAAACTATGGTGTTTTTTGTGGTATGTGGTCTTGAATTATTTAAACCATTTCTTAGTTTTATTCCGTCTATACTAAATAAGTTGAAGAGTTAGTTTAAACGCTCTAAGCCCTAGAGCCATCATTTGGATAAAAAAATAGTTAGATTTATGAGGCACACATAGGCTACCTAACATAAGGCTACATACGTGATATTTATACGCGTAAAATTACGGGACACAGCTAGTAATGTATAAATTTAGGCAGGAAAGCCGTTACGGCTCCATTGAAACACATCTGTACGTTTGAATAAAAGCTCGGATAGACAGACGTGCTCCGCTGAATTGATTCAACGCCGTATTGAAAACAATGAACGACTCAACCTATTCATGGTCGGTGGTACAATATTAAAAGCATTCCGCTTCATAGTTGATGGCAGACTTCCGCGAGAGGCGCAATCGCCGCAAACGCCGCAATATTCAGTATAAAATATGCCATCGAGTCGATCGCGTCGTATTCATTAAGATTGTATTTTCTACGTTTCCCTCTTTATTATCGACTAGCAGTCGCCCGCGACTTCGTCCGCGTGAAAACCTCTTAGGTACCCTTCTAATTTTAAAGACAGACTTTGATATAAAATGTGTAAAGGCACATTTAGTGTGCTCATTCTCCGCTCCCCCACTCAATTTAATTTTTTTATAGTTTCCCGTGAAGCAATATTCTCCGTCCCGTCCCGTGTACTAAAGGTCTACATTTTTTTTAAACATTGTAAGACATTTCAGTACATTAACATTAACAATATATATTTATGGCAAGCTGATGGGTATAAATTGATATTAAATAGTATATTTCACTCTTGAGTCTAGCCTTCAGAATAAACAAAAATAATTTTACAATCCGACACGCAGATAGAGATTAGCCCGTTTAAACAAACGAACAAACTCTTCCGTGTACTAAATAGATATTTGAACAAAGATCGAATTCTTAATTCATCATCATATATTATAGCGTAGATCTAAACTCCCCTCCCGCACATGCACCCCCGCCTTGGTGACGCTCACTTCGCAACGCAGAAATAGTAATATTTTAATTTCGCCATAACTTCAAAACCAAATGTCCAATTTTAATCGTTTATAAACCAAATATTATCTACATAAACTGTACTTAGTGATCAAATAATTTATTTTGATAAGGATTAATAGCATGAGTAAAATAAATGCGTTTAAATGTAGTCCAAAAAAAAATTAAGATTTTAAAATAAAAAAATGGTTGTTGTGCCTCACTCGACATAGATAGGTATAGTGTGTCGCGGACTTTTTTGTAGATATTTATAAGATCTCCAATTAATTAGAACATTTTATGGTTCTATCTTTTATAGTTTACGCAGCGTACGCAAAATAAGTAACTTTTCTGGTTGATTTTTTACACCTTGTGTCCGAAAATCCCAAATATTTTACGGAACCCTAATTTTTTCCAAAATAAAATTTAGCCTATGTTACTCGTGGATAATGTAGCTTTCGAATGGTGAAAGAATTTTTAAAAACGGTCCAGTAGTTTTTGAGCCTATTCATTACAACCAAACAAACAAACAAACAAACAAACAAACAAAGTTTTCCTCTTTATAATATTAGTATAGACGAGCGATAAGTTTTACCTACAGAATCTTAGTCCAGGCTCGCTTCAATATTATAGCTGAGGCTATTTGGTAACTCGACAGAATAAAAAAGCAGCGCTACCTGTTAACTCGGTAGCTATAAATTATCTCACTTATTATCATACGAGCTTCTACTCATTTAAAAGCTCGTACAATAATCAGTATTTAGTAGATGTATTACGAGATATTTATTTGTATCACTCAATAAAATTGTAATGTGTAAAGTTGGTAGGTAGACTTTATGCTACGCAAAAATTCGAGTTGTCAGATAAAACAACTGATATATACGGTTATACCGCCTACAATCGGAAAAAATACATGCCAAGTGTTTTCGTCACCCTAAAGAACGTGGAAATACGTTGCGTATAGCATTTTTATCTCTCAAGATAAACACCTTTGAGACTTGCGATCCTTAAGGCAGTGTGCAATTGAAAACAACCGGAGCCATTGTAATATTTGATTTATTATTTAAAACAATTATACGCCAGCATATTTGAAATCAACATCAGTCGACAATACTTTCACCACTGAGTCGAGTTTAGTAACGGTTCAGAGAGAATATTACTTGTGTCGTTATATGTATCGTGGAATTGCAAACATTTGATTGGTGAGGGTATACGAGTAATTTATTTGAGAGAGACGAATATCTTAAAATTTCTAGGTTTCACCGTGCGGATGCAGGGTTCATAATGTGGTAGGGAGAAAATCTCTGAACATATTTAGGGACTTGTGACATGGGTGTAAGTTTAGAAGTTAAGGGGGAGGGTAAAGTAAGTTCATAATATGATAAAGTACCTTTAATTCTCCCTGTTCCATGAAACTAGTATATATTAGGTAAACAAGAGTTAGGGTTAGGTAAACCCATTGAGTTTGTCCTTAAAAGGTCTCGCAAACGGTCCAAAGGTGGACCAAACTTTTCTATCTCTATAGATAATAATTTATGCTAATAAATAAAATTCAAGTGTATTTAAAATTAACAACTCTCTATGTGTAGGTATATTCACTACTTACAAAAAAAAATATTGTCTGTCTAATTGTTCCCGCTAACCTTTGAAACGGCTGGACTATTTTTGACGGGTCTTTCAATTGCAAGATAATTCTTATCTCCTGTCTTGGTTACCTCTAGGATAGGGATCTACGCGGTTGAAAGCAGGGCACGGCTAGAAATAAATATTTTATGTTTATCCCAACAGACTGCATCTAAACTAACACATCTATGCCCGTGATTTATAGATAAAACTACGCGTACACTGCCAGTACCGGTACCGATAAAAATACGATCGACGTTAGATATAAATATTGGCATTTATTAGTTGGTTTTTTTACCTTTGCTAATTCTTTTTTAATTCAGAAATCTTTTTGGTACGCACTAGCTGTCCGTGTGAATCTTTAATGTAACTTTTAAGGTGACTCGATCGAAGGTAAAGAAAAGTTCATTAATTGGCAAATTCGGTATATAGACCTTTGTCTATTGAAATAAGAACTTTCATCCAAGTACGGTGGCAGCATGCACTGATTGGCAATACCTTATTGAATGGACTGCCTGATCAATTTCACATCTTATTTAAATTTAGCATTTTCACTTACAGTATATCTTCACAACGCAATAATAACCCGATTTTGATAAGGTTGCGAAACGATAAAGATAATAAACTTAATTAAAACATAGGCTTTTAACTTCTAAGCCCGATATTCCTAAAACTGAAACTACGCGGGTAAAACTGCGAACATCTATTAGTTAACTATAACAACTGATAGTGATCGTTACATGTCGAACATTATCAACTTGAGCCCGCTAACCCGCATTGTAGCAGGACTTGGGATGGACTTCTAAAAAAGGAGGCCTGGTTCTTTAGTGGGGCGTTAAAATAGACTGATAATGATGACGAGTATTGTTTTTTTTATCGACTACAAGTTGGCCCTTGACTGCTATCACACCTGATGTTAAGTGATGATGCAGTCTAAGATGGAAGCGGGCTAACTTGTTAGAAGTAGGACAAAATCCACATTCCTTTCGGTTTCTACATGACATCGTACCGGAGCGCTAAATTACTTGGCGGTACGTCTTTCTCGGTAGGGTGATAACTAGCCATGGCGAAAGCCTCCCACCAGCCAGACCAAGACAAATTAAGAAAAATTTCAATCTGCCCCGCCGGGAATCGAACCCAGGGCCTCCGTGTTATGAATGCACCGCGCATACCACTGCGCCACGGAGGTCGTCACAAAGGTTTGTGAGGTAGTTATAAAATATACTCGGTCGATAACACCGGAAATTTCATTAACTAGCAGACAAAGGGACTGGAATTAACAGGACTTTTAACCCAAGTGTGGTCGTGGCATGCTTTGATTGGCAATACCTTATTGATTAAACTGCTTTTAGAGCCGGTTCAATTTCACACCCTATCTAGACTCGCACCGCACGCTGCATTTCCACTTACTGTTTATCTCGATGTGAAATTGGAGCATATTATTGATGATAAGTTCGCCCCGCTTGTGGCAATTTGAATTTGTGATATTGGCTTTATTGAAAACTTGTACATATTTAACTAAAGTAAAATTAATTTGGTTCTGGTTTTGTTGTCAAATATCTTTTACAAGTGATGTCATTAGCATTTTGCAGGTAGTCTTTTAAATAATTAATTGTTCATGGTAACCAGTTTTACAACGTTAAATCAAGAGAAAATGGTTTTTCTTACATCTCTTTAATAAATCTCTTTTAAATAATAATACTCTCTATAGTTCTACTATAGGCTATTTGATTTCAAATCTTGTCAGAGGGCTTTAAGTTGAAAATTAAATTTTTCATCTTGTTATCGTAGTAACTTATAATTATTGCGTTATACGATAATAACGTTTATAAAAAAATATGTTCAGTAGTTACTACATATGCATGGCTATGATTTTATTCGCTTAAAATAAGAAAGAAAGAAAATATCTTTATTATTTAAGCGTTACAAGCAGTACAGTGCGGATAGTGGTATAAGTATTTATACACAGATAAACTCCACGCAAATAAGTGTACCTATAACATTTATCCATAATGAAAAATCATTCCCAGGATATTAAATTATGAACAAGCTAATTAAGTTTGGGAAATTTAATTCCAAACAAATACGTCCAGTCGTTTACAGGTCTCATTGGATTGAGTAACAAATAACTTTTATATTAATGCAATTTTATATCTCCATTATAATATTTAAAATGTGAAAACAAGTTTGTTCGTTTCACTATTACGTAATGAATGAATAAATAAAATATTTCTTATTGTACATCAAAACAAAAACAAAGTAACAAAGAGAAAATACCTTAAAAACTAATGTACAATTGGCGGTCTTATCGCTAATGAGCGATCTCTTAGAGACAACCAATTATAATAGGGGTTAAAGAATGAGATTGCAGTTTTATTGTAATAGGTACTTAGAATTGACATAGAGCCTTCATGGTTTAAGATTATAAAGTTAAATTTTTTTTCATACGGTACCTGTGTAGTTTTTCTTTTAAAAATGTGCAACATTTGATTATCAACTTTCACTTGTTTTTTTTATTCAGCTCAGACAATAAAGATGGATACTTCGAAAATTCGTGTGATTTTTTAATACGAGTTCCGACGCGGAACTAAAGCGGCGGGAACAGCTCGCAATGTTAATGTTGCGTTTGGAGAGCTAATGAACGCACTATGCGATTTTGGTTTAAACGCTTTCGTGATGGAAACTTCGATTTGAATAACAATGATTTGAAAGAGATGGTGGAAGCCGATCTGAGGAAAACTACCCAGGAATTAGCGGCATGGTTTAACATTACTTTACCAACAATATTGACTCATTTGCGTCAAATCAATAAAATAAAAAAATATGAAAAATGGGTGCCTCATGATTTGACTAATCTGCAGAAAGAAACGCGTGTTGAAACTTGCGTTGCCTTGTTGAATCGATACAGAAATGAAGGAATATTGGATCGAATTGTGACATGTGATGAAAAATGGATTCTTTACGATAATCGTAAACAGAAAATGCAATGGCTGACCCCAGATCAAACGCCGCAACAGTGTCCTAAAGCAAAGATTACCAATAAAAAAGTAATGGTAACTGTTTGGTGGTCTCAGCGTGGTGTTATACACTATAGCTTTCTCCGATCTGGTCAAGCAATAATGGCAGACGTCTACTGCGCCGATCTCCGAACAATGCTAGGGAAACTAGCAATAAAACAGCCCCGACTTATGAATCGATCTTCACCATTATTGCTCTATGATAACGCGAGACCTCATACAGCACGAGAAACCGTTTTAACTCTACAGGAACTGCAATTAGAAACCATTCGTCACCCTCCATATTCGCCAGACCTTGCTCCAACGGACTACCATTTTAGTCGTGATTTAGACAATTTTCTGCGTGATAAAAAGTTAATTATTAAAGATTAAAAATAATGAAAGTGAGATCAATATCTGTGAGATTAGTATGGAAGAGATTATGAAAGCGTTGAAATGTATGAAATCAGATAAGGCTGCTGGGTATGACAGAGTGTCAGTCGAAATGCTGAAGGCTGGACGCGGTATTATTGCACTGCCTTTTCAACAATCAAACAATGGTAAGTCAGTTGTACTGCCTTTTCAACTTATGTTGGACGAAAGGGCAAGTTCCAGAAGACTGGACTAAGGCCGTAATTGTTCCAATTTATAAGGGAAAAGAGTCACAGCAAGATTGCAAAAATTACCGCGGGATCAGCCTTCTCAGTGTTGTCGGCAAACTGTATGCAAAGGTGTTGACTGAGAGGTTGATAAATGAAACTGATGGGAAAATGTGGGATGTGCAAGCAGGATTTAGGAAAGGAATGGGGTGTACAGATCAGGTCTTTTCCTTACGGTGTATAGCTAAAAAATTTTTAGCTAAACACCAAAAAGTCTATTGTGCTTTCATTGACTTGGAAAAGGCCTATGACCGTGTGGTGAGGAATGAACTATGGTCAACATTGTCCACGTATGGGGTGAGCAGCAGTTTGATCCGAGCACTGAAATCTCTTTATGAAAATTCTAGTGCTTGTGTCAGAATAAATGGGGCATACACTGAGTGGTTCCTAGTGGAGCGAGGGGTACGACAGGGATGTGTAGCGTCGCCATGGCTGTTTAACTTATTCATGGACAACTGCTTGACAGATTTGAAAAAAAGTGTATTTGGTTTAAGAATGAACCACCGCGTACAACTCATCACGATGTCGTCGAATGTAGCTTTGAAAAGGAAAGGAATTAAAGTTAATGTTAGCAAACGAAAGTATGGTTTTTGAAAGAGATGAATATGTGACATTGTGATAATGAAAAAGTGGAAGTAAAAGAGTTTGTTACGATATTGAAAGAAGAGTAAATGCAATGGTGACCCACAGGCAAAACTCGTGCAAAGGTGTGTTGTGCCCAACTTTTTGTGAAAGATGAGTAGGGAAACAAAAGTAAAATATGCGGTAGAGATGGCCAGAGTTAAAAATGTATGATAAGAGAAAATGTTGACGATGTAGTGCTAAATGAGAACGGGATACTTAATGTTTGGACATGTAGAGAGAATGGATAAAAATTAACAAAAAATTTACAAGGGTGAATGGAAATGTTTGCAGGGGAAAGCCTAGGCGAATGTTCCTCCAAATTCGGACAGGTCTTGCCCCTACGGGAACAAGGCGTGATGTTATGTATGTATGTATAAAAAGTTTTCTTCTCAGGAGTCAGTGTAAAATGCTTTCACATAGTTTGTCGAATCTAGATCACCAGAGTTCTATCGCAAAGGCATAAATGAGCTTCCTATTAGATGGCAGCAATGTATAGATAATAATGGTAATTTATTGATTAAATAAATATTTTAAATTAAAAAAAACATACGAATTTTTATTTTTTAGTACAAATCGGCAATTTCATACTTTAACCCCTGATATTTAAGGTGGATACATTGGAGTAGGTTCGGGTGTACGTACGCAAAAATAAAGAACGAATCTTATTGCCAAAAATAAAAATTTAATTATAAATCTACATAAAACACATATACACACAAAAATACATAGCTACATACATATACAAATTCATACATACATACATAAATACATACATACATACGTAAGTGTAGTTTAATGAAGAATATAGTAGTTTACGGTTTAGACACGAACACGCGTTTTGCTGATATTAAATAATTGATGCGATTTTATTTTTTAACCAACTAAAAAAGGATTCTCAAATCGACGAGTTTTTCTTAAGTTTGTTACCTCATATCTCCATAATTTCTTAACCGATTTTGAAAATTTTACTAAAGGCTTCCAGATTGGTTTCATAAAAATTAAACAAAAATCAGACTATTTCAAAATGTCATTGAAAAACCAATGTCATCCACGTAAACAAAATTGCGTCTTTATGCTTTTATGTCACTTTTATGTTAGGTGATTATGATCATTACCATAGATTAAAGGTGAGACAGCAAATCAGCCTTATTGACATGACATGTCAACATTTAAAGTACATTAACGTAACATAAAACGTTATGTTTTAAAATATCGTAAAATACGAAATATTACTTTATATAAGATAGTTTAGTAAACGCATAATATATGAAATTTGCTAAAAAAAATAACATATCTAAGCTGTAAATCATCAATCAATGAAGTTTTTGCCTACTTACGTATGAAACGTAATTCCTTCGATTTTCTGTTCGCTGCGACTGTTGCAGCCGAAAATATTACAACCCACCATAGCACGATAACGTTTAAATTAATATAGTAACCGCAAAGTTATATTATTTATCAGCAAATTTAATAAAAAGCTAATAATTGCTCAGATATGTCCCTTGTCTGTCACAAATTCCACTCTTGACAAATAATAAAAACGAACACGCTGAAAGGGACAAAAAATAATTGTATTATGACTCCATCTAGTAGTCTTTAATCTATGATCATTACAATGGTCCTAAATTCTAATGATGATGAAATCAGAAGGTTGGAGAAGAACTTCTTTTTTGTTTTGGTAGAGAAGTGATAGAAATACTGAGCAAGGATAAATATACTCTTTAAAAAAACGAATCAATTCAAAGTGATTATAATATAGCACATACGATTTTATTTTTCGCTTTTTTAGTGTAAAACTTCTTTGCAGTCGGTTCGATTATTTAAAAGTTTCTATATGATAATACGTTCATGTAAAATAAATATGAAAATCGTTTAAATATGCATACAACTATAGTAAACGTTACACTATAACTAATTGTATAAAATGGAAATTAAATGCATGTAATTATTTAACAATAAACAACAGTCCCTTTCAATATACAATGTTGAGTTTTATATGACGCTATCTCTACGTAGATGCTGAAGGGAGGGTGGCGATCGGGTGGCAAAGCTTAGTTACGAGCTCCACCGTGCATCGGCGAACACGTTAAGCTTTTGATCCCGCTTATTATCACTAACATACGGTAATAAACGTTACTCCCACGAGGAAAATTATTATAAGCAACCAATATGCTTCCTGTTGCTTGTAATGTTCTCGAACTTTGTCTACTTATACCACAGGAACCTTCAACTTGATATCGCTACCCTTGTAGGAATCTTTTCTATACTCGCACCTTCTCAGTCACTTAAAATATTAACTTTCGCTAACTCAAAAATTTTGGTAGCGATTGTTTGTGAAATCCATTTATCATATGTATTTATGAAGGATGGATTTGAAGTTGTACCCTCCAAAAGTTATCCCCTCTCCTATAAGGACGGAGGCCTTGCCCTGTAGTGGGTCGCTAATAGGCTGGTAATGATGATGATGACCCTTTAAAAAGCCAGTATAAAATTTAATGGACTCAAAAAATGAATTTATACAAAAACGTATAATTTTGAATTCATAATTAGTAGTTGTAATTCAAATAATACTCCCAGCCTGCATAAATCTGAGAATTTAGAGATTGTAAATTAAATTAATCATCTTTAGTTAACATATTTTCTACAATAACCGTTATAATATTTAGCCATTAAAACTATTTATATTAATTGTAAATTTTGTCTCGTCCTGTTTCCTATAGATAAAATGCGTCCCCGTCTTTCTTAATAGGTAATTATGGTCTAGCCAAGGTAGAGTTTGCCGTTGCTTTAAGCGATCACTAAACAGTAAAGTTTAATTAAAACTGCTTCTAGAAATATGTGGTTAGTTAACGTAGACTATTAAGAATAAACTTTACTTTTTAAAGTTATACACCAAAACATCAGATAAAATAGAGTGGCATTATTTCATTTTGGATTGTTCTTAGAGTAATAAACAGTTATACTCCAGTAATTTTGTAGTTTTGATTTCTGGGTTTTCAGAAAAATTGTAATTTAGATTAGACAATTTTTAGGAATTTGCAACTTTCAACTTTTATACTGGAAAATTGGCAATAACTTTCCGACGCGCTTCACGATTGAAATCTTATAGTAAACAAAATTTAAAAAAAAAATTGTATATTAAATAAATAAGCTAACAATATGAGGTGCTATCTTAATAATTATCGGAACAGTGAGGTGGATCTAAACTTCATATTTTATAGTAGAGGCTGCCAGGCCTGTAGTGG
The DNA here is from genome assembly GCA_034621355.1 of Mycalesis mineus. Lineage (NCBI taxonomy): Eukaryota > Metazoa > Arthropoda > Insecta > Lepidoptera > Nymphalidae > Mycalesis > Mycalesis mineus. Next base: position 7,917,209 of record CM067891.1, read on the forward strand.
GCCCTTTGAGCACTTGTATACCGTTTTCTTTACCTGTATTGCTATACAATAAACGTGTATATGCAAATATCGATTGATAAAACAGGCTGATATCCGGTAAAAAAAACGGACGTATTGAAGCTCTCTTATGGTGGTCTGTTTACCTACTAATATCTTTGAATGCAGTATAGACCCATGGCCGAATCGTAAAATATCAGTCGGTATAAGAGAATGTCTTTATCGTTCGCTCTTGCAGTACAGCGTTTATCGCTTACGAAAATGGAATGCAATCAAATCTTGCCACCGATATTGGTTTGCAGGCCGACATTTGATGGCCTGTGGCAGACCTATATGCAAATACTAGCACATTCTTGAGACCTCCGATTTTCGTTTAATAAAATACTTTTAACTTGATTTTGTATTTTGGGTATTTGTCTTTAGAAATGTTTAAATAAATCATTAATGTTACATTTATGCGGTGTAAAGAAAATTCAATGTATTTTAATTAAAACTTCGGAAAATCAATATTTCGAACTGTGTTTTAATTTGTCAGAATGTATATTTAGTGTATTGTAGTTGCTTACATTCCACATATTCATTTTTATCATTAAAAATATTATTTTTTTAAATAATTACGTGTGTTTACTACTTTATGAATTCAGGATGGCTTGCTAATATAGGTAAACTATTATAAAAATAAATCGTAAAGAGAAATATATTAATGCATTTTATTTGACATTATTCTAAACTAACATTTATTCGTATAAGATAAAGTAGATCCATCATCCGCTTGGAATCAGACATACCGATTGAGCGCGGTTCACAATAAATTAGGAGCCTGTCAGCGAAGCCATTCCATCAAATCATTTATTTTTTACCGACTTACAGGGACTATCTCATCAGTTACAGAAATATTCTTGTAATTACTGAGGTACTCTGAGTATTTCGACATTCTTATTATTATTAAGTAATCGTTATTAAACACCACCAAAAATATTTAAAAAGTTTTATTACAATTAATTAGTATAAAGTATTCTTAAAAATTGAATTTAAAAAAATAACATATTATCATAGTGAAATTCGTCAGATCTCGTCGGCTATAAAATGTTTTTCCTCTAAGTATTTTTTTTTATTTAATTTGTAGTTACGGATGAAACCCACACCCCTTTCAGTTTCTACACGACATCGTAACGGAACGCTTAGTTGCTTGGCGGTACATCTTTGTTGGTAGGGTAGTAATTAGCCACGGCCGAAGTCTTCCACCAGCCAGACCAGGACAAATTTTAGAAAATCTTATCCGGCTCTGCCGGGTTCGATACCCAGGACCTCCTTATTAAAAATCCACTGCGCATACCATTGCACCACGGAGGCCTGTAAGAAACAACCTTCGCAATACTTAGAAGCAACCTGGTTCGGAACTGCGAAATCGTTTTACTAACGCTTTGTAAGTTTAAATCATACTCGTAGAGCTGGAATTATAACTGGATTTTAACCGACGACCGTATCTAAATTGGTGGTTATTTATTTGTAACATTTATTCGAGTGTGGAGTTGTGGATGGTTTGTTAGGTTTGTCCATGTGTCGGCTGTCAAGCGCGGTGTCACGAGCGAGCGGCGGCGGCGAGGAGTGACAGATGCCAGTACATGAGCGATGGGCCATTCGGAACTGCGAAATCTTTACTGATGTATCGTCTAGTTTATATCATAGAGCTGGAAATCTATTTGCGATTTTTAACTGACTTCAAAATACGATGTTCTGTATATTCTATCCGTATGTTTGTACGTCTGAGATGTTTTTAAAAACTACATATAGATATTTAAATGTGTATTTTGGAAAGGTTTAGTATGTTTGAAGGTGGTTCTTTATTCTGTGTACCATGACAGCCGGGCAAGACGCGCAGAGCACGTTGCCATTATTGTCGTTCCTGTCGGAACGTGTCGGAGCCTTACCAGCGAGTGCTGTGAGAGCTGCCAGCGATAGGAGGGCGGAGCGGCTGGGTGCCATGTCAGCAGGGCATGCCGCGCGGAGCACGCCGCGTCATCGCCGCCACATGCCGCCCTCAGCCCCACTCCGGACGACTCCTTGCTACCGCAGCCTGCGAACATCATAAAAGTCAGTTCACCAGCATATAGTAAATTAGCATTTCGATTTCTTAACTCTACCCTTGCCATATATCGAAAGATCAATTGATAAATATCCACTGCACGACGTGGGCCTTTTGTAGAGACAACAACTATTTAAATCACCCGTGACCAGCGACTCCCTGCGACACGTTTTATATCGTCAGTTCATCTTGTGTACGCAATCATAATAAATCAGTGGGTTTATAGCCAACAATATTAATGATACGTCAAACCAAAATTGTTGCTGTATGCCTATAAAAAGCAGAAAACTCAATAAATTAGGAAAAGTTTGGCGTCTCATGTCTTGTTTGTTTGTAACCATTACACGAAATTGAGAATCAGGGCGGATCTACGAGGGGAACGACGTAGGCGGAGGGAGAATTATTTGAATAATAATAGATTATCGTTTCTCACTGCTTATGACAGTATTTCCATAAAAAGTTGTGACCCTATATGCGTAATGTATGTACATTTATTGTGTGGTGCAGAAATTTCCCCTTATTTGATGCCTTGTGTTCTTCAACAAAAGAAGGCGGTATCTGAGAATTGTACCAGCACGTATTTTCAGTAAACATTATTTTTTATAGCAATCGTTGACTGAATGCTACGTTGCAGATGGCCCAGCTGATGTTAAGTGGGAAACCATCTCCTATAACAAAGCAATACCTCGCTTGAAACACGTATTACGTACAAAGCGCTACTTTGATACATCCGGCAACCAAAGGCATACGTATTGAATTGAGCAGATGTTAGGTTAAGTTTAACATGCACAGTGAATATATAATTGGTAGAGCTCTTGTCTGTCTTTTATGACTAGACTCGTGTAATTTTACTTTAATATGATGTTTATTTCGATCGCAGTTTAGGTATTTTGTGCCACAAATTTCAGAGGTAGGGTATAAGTCGCTAATTTCGTAAGTTACTTACGTCTGTAGGCCTTTGCAAAAAATTGGTGGTGATACGTCACTCCTATGTCAAGATATTTATAAAGATAAAAAACTGCTCAAGGAGAGTTTTTGATTGAAATATTATCTGAATTGTAAAGTTAATGATATATGCGATTTACTAGAATTACCTATTCTATTTATATTATTATAATAAGCTAGCAATTATTCTTAAAAACAAGTTTTAGTATTAACTGATTTTCATAATCTCAATATCATTCCCGGAACGAAATAAGGAACCCAAAAATATATTTTTAGAAATTCCCATTTTTGTTAAAGTTTATTTTGCAAAAAAGATGACATAATTAGCGAGTTTTTGAATATGTTAAATAAAAAAGGAATGTTCTACCTCTGTTTTGACGTTACATTTATACGTTTACTTGTCCCATTTTATTTTCTACATTCGTTTTACAAAAAGGGTCATATTTGGTGACTTTACCCTACCTAAAACCATACCGCGATGCGACTTGCGTTGAACTAGGAGTGGCTGTACAGTAGGACATACTTCTCCAGATAAACTCGATCATCATCATTACTATTTCAACGGCTCACTTCGAGGTCTTGTCTTTGATCTGATGTGTTTGTAGCTTACACTCCGTTTGCTGGTTCAATGCAGATTACCTGACTTAAAGTGATAATGTTTGACTCAATAATGATAACTATCTATGTATGTTATTATAGATGTTATTCATGAACGGAACAAACGTTACTGCTACTAAGAGTTCTAAGAATACTAAAAGCTAACTATTTTATATACCACCCAAAGTAAAACACAGAACTTCGTGTTCCAAAGTCATATAGGCTAACAAATGGACTAGCGAGGCTGTTGTAGAGAGCGCTACCATTTAAATGCAAAATACATGTTTAAAATACGTGCCGTAATACGCGATCAGCTTACCGATTGAACTGTTCCATGGTTCCGTGCGTCGTAATTTGAAATTCGATAATCTAGTCCGTACGCCACGCTGGGTTTGTGAGTGGCACGCGCTTGAACCCTGACTTCATATTTTAACGTTGGCAGACTGCTAAAGTTGAGTGTGTTTTATTTGTTTATTTTGTGGTGATAGACGAGCTGTCACTTCATTTTTAGGTAAACATATGTACGGGAATTGCAAGGTAATATTAGGTATCTAAAAATGTTTCAAATTATGAAATCATATAAGATAATTGAAATACTGTAACCTGACTTTTAAAAAGTCACGCTTTCTAAAAGTAGGAAACAAAAATATTACAATAGAAGGAACATGTAGTAACGTAATTTTAGGTAGGAAACAGTCGGTTAACTTCGATATAAAGGCAGGCATTCGAAACAACACCCTCTAACAGGTCAATACTACAGGAATGCAAGTAAAATTTTCTAAAACATTCCGTTTGCGCTCTATACTCTTTATAGAAACATTTTTTTATTCCCGTGTGCGCAAACCTCGTTCTAAAATATCTTTGTAAGCTGCACCTTCATACCTTATGGATAATGTGTGCAAAACAGACCAACACAAATGCAAGTAACATAACCTACAATTTGCCATCTTACATTCCTCAACTTGACATTACAGAAATGTGCTTATTCTCCCCGTGTGCGCAAACCTCTACTAAAACATCTTCGCAAGTTGCACCGTCATCCCTTTTAGACGTATTTAATTTACTGATGAGCCGCTGCAGCCCTTTGTGTGGAAAACGGATCCATCATGTTGATAGGTCGAAGGATTTTTCTTTAATTAACTACGAAGGGGCGGGCGGTGCGTGCGAGAGGGTTCTTTATTACACTTTTTTAGTAGAGCCAGTTTCTTTTCATTAAACATTTTTCCAAGATGGGGAATTTCTTAGGTTGATTTTCTTATTCATCGTTTATGAATGTGGAATCAACAAACTTAATAATGTTGGTTTAATGATGCTACAAATTGATTCATCCGACAAGTTTAATTCATTAGACGCTAATTGAAAAATTATTATGAATGGCTTATTTATGGAACGTACAGCGTGATTATTTGTTGATAAAAATCTGTTAATCAACAACAATAGATCACTTTCTTAATATGTACTTAAGTGTATACACACTTAAGTATGTAAATATTGCCATGATAATTTTGTATGTTTGGTATAATTTCAGAAACCACTGTACTAATTACTATACGAAATTCACTAATCCCAATTCAAAATTCATTTACTTCAAGTAGGTTTGACCATAATAAAATCCTTTGCTTAGTTTATATTATCTTAGCGTACAGTCAACGAAAAGCGATAAATCTCTACATATACCTACTATGTTAAGATTTAACGTTTAAAGTTTATTTTAACAATATTATTAAAAATTTTACCATTACTAAGTATTAATTTTAATAAATCTAGCGTAAATATCGATAATAGTACAAGCGGCATTCTATTAGGCAATGTTAAAAGCACATAAATTGCGGTGCAAATCATAACAAGTTATTCATTACGTCGTCGGCGAATTGGTGTTTATTTCATTCGAAATAGGTCGAGAGGACGCAGTAATGAAAACAGCTGGAAAACAAGGTAGAATAACAGGTGGTCCATATTTAATGATCGTTGCTAGGTAACTGTTAATTTGTCTGTGTCGTAGTTAATTAAGCTGGGGTGATTTTGCGATCCGTCTATTGGAATCGGGATTTGATTTACCTTTTGTATTAATTGCACAATATCTCTTGAGCTTTGAGGTTACTGCGGCAATGTTAGTTAAAGTAAAATCATTGTGTGGTTTCATGAAACCAAACTGATCGCTATACTGGCTGAGGTTGCTCTGCCGAGCGCCTTTTACTTTCAAAAAAATTGTGGTGATGGAAAGAAGTTTCAGCGAGTAGAAAATACTGTTATTGATATATGTACAATACAATTATTAAATTAAAAAAAAAATTTACAAAAAGAATAAACCATCAAATTGTTCACTTAATGGTAAGATGCCCAACACACTGGCGCTATTATTCGTCAAAGAAAGGCTTATTCTTTGGGGCAAATAAGCACCAGCACGTTGGTCACCAGATACATGGGTCACCAGATTGATGGAGTTGTTTGGATAAGATGTTGTCTCTAGATAAGACTGAGTATTTATTTATTGACGACAATTGAGGGTTTAAGCATATTCAACAGCTGTACGAGCCGCTAGTGAGGTACATGATAAATGTGACGTTGCCACCGTATTTACAGTTTGAGTGCCATCATCTCTGAACAAGCCAGGAGGTTCCACTTGTGCAGGTATGGCGGCAGTGGCTAGAGCGCGACATTATTTATCAAATTTTTGACGATTTACGTGGCGCAGTAGTATGTGCGGTGGATTTATAAGACGGAGGTGCTGGGTTCGATTCCCGGCGGGGCAGATTGAGATTTTTTTTAATTTGTCTTGGTCTGGCTGGTGGGAGGCTTTCGCCGTGGCTAGTTACCACCCTACCGACAAAGAGGTATCGCCAAGCGATTTAGCGTTCCGGTACGATGTCATGTAGAAACCGAAAGGGGTGTGGATTTTCGTCCCACTCCTAACAAGTTAGCCCGCTTTCATCTCAGACTGCATCATCACTTAACATTAGGTGTGATAGCAGTCAAGGGCCAACTTGTAGTCGATAAAAAAAAACTTAAAACATTATCATATTTCTTACTCGTCAAGAAAGATTATTACGGTTTCATATAATGAAAATTAGATCTCCATTTATTTTAATTAGAAGCTGCTATATTAAAATTAGAGCATAAGTATTTTTTTTCCTCTGACAACAAGTTAATAGGACAAACATGTTGAATGTAATTGCATTTCGTGGATTGTGTTGAAACAAGCTATTATTGTTCTGAAACCACATATCACAAAAGGGCCTTGAGTTTCGGCACAATAATAAGCTCGAACTCTATAACTGCCTCGTTGATCTAGTTGTTAGTCTATGTAGCTTCAGATCATAAGGTTCGAGTCGAACTATGAAATATTGAGCTGAGGAAAAAGATTTACTCGGAGTTGGAAAACTGTCGGTGTTACTCCGACATGCCTCTCTTAATTAGGAATAAATTGAGTCCTTGCTAAAATTTATAACCTGACACGCTAACACACTCACACTCCAAAACAGACACACACGCGCTTACACTCATGCACATACATACCCCGCTACAACCTATTAGTTTATCCAAAGGAGAGTAATGTTCTTTTATAATTCTGTTATTTCACTATGCACTTACAAGTCATGGTAGAGCGGAGTCTTTTAGTACAGAGGTGGTTCATACCTACTACTTCTAAAAGATTTACATGTATTTATGTAATGTAAGTAGGTATTTGAAATAAACGAATTTTATTTATTTTATATCTGATAGTTATTATTACAAGAATCTAACATAATCAACATAAGCAAGGGAGCCCGCTTTAGAGCAATGTGGTGAGGGGAAATAGAGGGAGTCTTAGCCCTGTATTTGGCCGTTAAAATAATCAGATAATAAAGAATAAGTCCACGCAAGTCAAGTCTGGCTGAAGTTCTCAACTCTCATTCATCGCGTAGTGCAGTTCGCTCGCACGCTTGGAAAAGTTTTTAAACTCCAACATTTGTATGACGCTACGCAAGCATTCTTTGAATGCACCTGAGAATGTTGCCTCTTTGATTAGCCCTCCATTTCATAAATGCTTAGTTGTTTATAGTTGTTCGTTAAGTTGCGTAGAGGTTCAGTAACTTGTTCGAGCTAGAATTACTTAGTATGTTTAGTAAAAATGCGTAGAGATATCAAAATTTTTATCCTATTTTGATAAACGTGTTGAAATGTGTTTGGGAGTGGATTGTGTTATAAAAACCTATTATTATTGTGTTAAAACCACTATGTACAAAAGTTCTTGAGTTTTATCACAATAACAAGCTAATACGGCCCTGCTGAAGCAGGTCTCATTCATTGTGTAGTGCAGTTCGCTCGCACGCTTGGAAAAGTTTTTAAGCTCCAACATTTGTATGACGCTACGCAAGCATTCTTTGAATGCTCCTGAGAATGTTGCCTCTTTGATTAGCCCTCCATTTCATAAATGCTTAGGTGTTTTTGTTTTATAAATGTTAATCTTTGTTGAGTTACCGGTTTTTCTAGAGGTCAGTAACCTGGTCGCATTCGTATTAAGCTACAGTATGTCTAATTCTAATGAACCTAAGATAAATGAACAACAATAAGCAAATATCTGCTTAATCTAATACGTGTTTTACTTTAACGTCTTGAATACGCCACAATTTATACAAAATTAGACATGATCAAATAAATTTAAATCCGAATTAAATGACTTACTGATTCTTTCCGCATAATTAATTAATTACCATCAAGAGTATTTTTTAGACTTCTCCCGCAATTTCCGTGTTATACAAATATGCTACTATTAGAAACATCATCAGAAGGGGTTAAAAGGCACGAGCAGGAAAACAACATTAACCAAAATATTAACACATTTTAATTACAAACTTTCTTAAATCAAATCAAAATGAAACAATATGACGGTAATCACATAATTTACTTAACTAGCATTACATTTTATTACACTTTAACTTTTAACAAAATTAACTGGCAGCATAACTGCACACAAAGAGAACACACAAAATAATAATTACTTCACCATTAGGGCTTTGCTTATATAACTGCTCGTAACCGTTACTTTTTGCAGTCTACCACAACGACACAAAACCGGCACCTCTACAGTCTATGGTTCGCAATGCTGCCAACACGGCCTTCCTGACAGTGGGGCGTCCTCGACCCAGGCATCTCCGGAGACGTGACTGGGATCAGCGACACCAGTCACTGACGACTGCACCAGGAGCCGCACCATCAGCCTCTACCATAGAGGCCAGTAGAGCTCGAAGTGTGTGACACCTGCATTGAGGGAGTTCAATGCACATTCGTCATCGTCACCGTGATCTGCGAATAACAATATGTTAGAAGGAGAACTAAATATCCTAGACGTTTTCACCACACTGCTCGACCATCCTCCTTTTATAAAAACTCTCAATCAATTCATACATCACACAACACACGTCATCTAAGATACTCTATCTTACAGGCATCACCTCTGAGACGTCTCAAAATAATAAAAATAGGGCCCTGATACGTATCACTCTTTCCTTCTCGAAGTCCGGCCAACCGTCAGCAGCAAGCAAACGCCATCGTCTGCGTCTGTACCAGACGCCCACGACTACGTTTGTGTCTCCAAAATGGCTTTTTCCCACGCGAGTCCACGCGTTTCCCCGGCCAAGGGTACACCAGCTCACACCAGAACTGAAGGTCAACGCAATATGTGTTTACCTGTCAGCGATAGCCTTCATATCGCCCAACCCAACAGAGCCATGCTCCCGAAGGGTGTACCAATCCTTGTTATTTCAATCACAACTTATAACACTATCGATTGCCACTTGCCTAATAGAGCCTAACCAAGACTGATAGTGGTCAAGAATCTGATAAAAAGCCAAAGAGCTTAATAAAGGGCAGTAGAGCTTGATAGAGCTCATTAGAGAGCAACAGAGCTCGATAGAGGGAAGTAGAACTTTATAGAGCTCATAGAGCTAGGTAAAGAGTAATACAGCTCGACAAAGTGCAATAGAGCCCAATAGAGCTCAACAGAGGGCAATAGAGCCTGATAGAGCTCAATAGAGTCTAATAGAGCTTGACCATTTTACTAAACCTTATGGCAACAAACAGTGAAACAAGCATGGTTTAATGTGATTGACATAACAACGATTGAGTGCCCGGAAACAACCTCAGGCCCAGCACGTCCCACCGAAGCATACACCGCGCCCATCAACCGCGCCACTGCTTGGGATGCGCTATCAGCTAGCGCCAAACTTCGCGTTGCCGGCCACGCCACGACGATGTGTGCGCCGCCGCCCGCACCGACACTGGTGCTGCCGTCACAGCAAGCCCCTTCAAGGCAGTACTGAGCACGCCTCTGCCAGCGTCGCTCTGCCTGGCTGCTATCGGGCATCTATACAACACAAACAAACACATGATAGGTCAAAGAAACACATTCAACCATTGTCTTATGTCTCATAAGTTGAGCGCAAGGTTAGCCTAACTCAAGGTCAACACTGGGATCATTCCCCCTATGAATCAGTTGTTAAAAACTGAAATGACTTCTATCACCAAGTCAACGCAACTTATTTACATATGGCATTCTTATAGGCACAGAGTTCCCTCAACTTAGCCTTTATTGTTAGGAAATTGAGTTTCCTAACAATTGCAACAAGGTTAAGTTTCGTAAAAGCAGTTTGGAATCTTTAAGTAAGTAAGTGTCTCTCAACTCAGAATATCTACCCGATTACGGCAGATCATCTTTAGGTCGAGAGGGACAGCTTAGACTGATAAAAGATCAGGCTCAGGACTGAAGACTCTACGTGCTCTACGTAATTTCTGAGGCACAAAGGTGATGTTGAAATTTTAACAAAAAAAGCTCAAACGTTTGATTTTTATTTTGTCTGACCCGGGACTTGAACCCTGGACGTTATTTTCACAATCCAAACTAGCTAACTACGGAACCGATAGAACAATGAACTGCCTCCCGCCAAAATAGATAAGTCACATACGTCAGGGGTCCTTGATCACCATTATGAGACGATGTACTCGGCTGTCACTGTGTCTACCAACAGACACCGCCGACGACACGGTTGACTGTGCTCTGCGTGAATCATTGCCATCTGCAAGTGAATAAAATTCATTACGCTACCACAGCTCTAAACATCCTGATGTCACCAAATACATGAGACTGGATTCAAATTGGTTCCAGTGGGCAGGTACTCAAGACACCTACCCACACGTTACTTTCGCTCTACCTATAGGTACTCAACGTGAGCTATCTCTAACAATAGACGAAGGCAACTAATTGTGAACCAAACATGATGTCACCATAAAAAAATACAGTTACTGCAAAAGCTGTGTGCGAACATAAAATTAAAAACCAACGTCTGTTTCTAATTTTTAAATTTAAAAATTCGAATCTTCGAAGGAACCACTACAGGTTTCTTTTATTTGGTTAAAAGTACCTTTAGACTATTGACTATTGTAATGAGCTAATAAAGACCTCATAAGTTTTTAGGTGCACAATAAGTTGATCGATAAGGTTTTTAACTAATCAGTACCGTCTCTAACTCAAACACGTTACGCGTTGTAAAGCTGGGTCAGCTTTACACCTTATTGTGTTAAAACAATCTGTACTGACAAATTCAGTTACAATATATGGGCGATAAGTAATCTAAACAGGAATGTAATCTACAAGATGTAAAATTACAAAGCGTACAAAGCGTTTGTCAATTATCGCAAGGACCTTTTTACTAATTCTTGCCCTATTCTTGAACTATTCGTAAAACTTGGACCAAACTCAAATCATTGACTAGTTAAACTAGTTTCGTTTCAGGAAAGTGTACTGATGAATTTACAACTGGATCTTTAGGGTAGAGACTATAATAGAATAAAAGTTTTTTTTTCCGTCTAAAATTATTTAGTGTACTAACTATCACGCAAAATTCAAATTTGTTTCTTTTAAATAAACTTCCAAAAAGTGCTTATAAATTGCAGTGACATACTTGGCTTTAAAAGAGATCTGCGGTATCAATGTATTGGAAGGCAGACTCAAACTAGAAGAGTTGTTAATAACTCAACAGTTACTCTTTCAAAGATATAATATGCCACGACTATTATATTTTTTTTTTCGACTACAAGTTGGTTCTTGACTACTATCACAATTTATGTTAAGTGAAAATGCAATCTAAGATCGGAGCGGGCTAACTTGGTAGGAGGAGGATGGAAATCCACACCCCTTTCGGTCTCTTACACGACATCGTACCGAAACGCTAAATTGCTTAGTGGTACGTCAGAGTATCAGAAGAGAAAGCAAAAATAAAACAATTAGTGGAAATATCATCGAATTTAAATCTTGACAAAACAATTTATGAATTTTCATAGTAATGCGAGCTAATTTTCAAATATTTTTTGTAGGACAAACTTTATTTCTTGGTGTAACTATTATTGTCAATCCCTTTGATCCTACGCGAGTTGTAACGGAACAACTTAATCAGAATAGGCAGAATTAAAGGTTAAGCACAAATAAAATTAAACGTTTACTCTCACCAAGGTACTGTACGACCAGCCACTAACAGGCCTGCCGTTATCGTCTCACAGCTGCGTCCAAGGTGCACCATCTGCCACCTCAGGCACGCAACACTGCCAGGAGTGCGCAGACCGTCACACCAAGCAGACATCTCGGTAATAAGTGCGCGACTAGTGCCGCCGCAGCTTGCTGTCGCAGGAACGCAGACCACGCTGCCGTAAGCGCGCAGACCACGTAGCATGCGCGGCCACTGGCCGGCAGTTCACGCCGATACAAGACGTGCAGTACACGCTCTTACAGGCGCGCCGTATGCGTCTCAGCAGGAGTGGCAGATGTACCACAGCAGGAGTGCCAGGTGTGCTTTAGCGGGAGCACTAAATGCTCTTCAGCAAGAACGCTGAAGCACCAGCACAGAAGCGACGAATGCGCCAGCATAGGCGCACGCATAGGGTACGCGCTTCAGGCACTCGAGCGTGGTGCATACACTAGCACGCACTCCCCTCGCCACGGCACTGTGAACTTCGCCGCAGCATTGGGACGCCTTTACATACGAGCCTGCTAACAGAAAAATGAACGCGACTACCACTGTCGCATATTATAGCAACAGTCGACAAAATAGCATTAGAAATTACACGTTTCGATTCAATGGTATCTTGTCTAGGCAAAGCACATAATTAGCTTATTTGTACTACTATGTGAAGAAAATCATGACTCTGTTTTGTACTACGAAAACACTTATTAACTATTTAACAACAACGAGTTTAAGTTTAACTTTAACTGCGTAACATGGTATCCACAAAAAGTATTCATAGCATGTACATTGCAAATAGATAACTTAATCGTTGCCGTTCGGTCATGTCTGATTTCCGCTAACAATTCATTGTAATTAAACTTAACAAATGGGTATCTACGTATTGACACAATATTTTTTTTATACATTGGTAGGTACTTTTCTAATTGATAATCGGATCGTTATAGCTCGGTCAGCCCTGACCTCAACTTATGGTTTTAATTTTTACTTCACAACTGTTATTTGTGGGTACTTTAATTAATAACTTTTTATTTTTCATTTAATAAGAAAACTATTTTTCTTACAGTTAAATTCCAAATTCAACTTTACCGGAAAGACGAAATTGTCCAACAGACTTGCAACACCTCTCACAGTATGGTGGTTGTGTTGAACAGGTGACTCAGATGTACAGAGGTGACACGGCTTTGTCTCCTCATCACATCCGAACAGGGCGCGCAAGACACACGCGGCAAAGTGACAGTTCTGTAACCTTTAAAAATCTATGTAAGAAAATGTTCCCATTACACTACACAGCGATGTAGGTAGGTACTTCTTAACCGACAGACTATAATGGACATTGAGATCGTTACTTGATTTTATTTAAAAACAGTACTACTCAACGGAAAAACTTCAACGACGGTAAGAACAAGCGGGAAAACATTTCTACTTGATAGGTACACAAAACCTGTCCTTTGTTTTTGCTGAATGAGCATAGTAACTAAGGTAAGTACTTAGTTAGTGTCTTTGCGTTGAATAAAATATTTGCACACAACTATTTCAGACACTGATTACTACTACTGAAAATTACTGGCATAGTAACATGAAATCGTTCTTTGTTCTTCAACTACCGACATTTGCAAAAAGTTTAACGTAATTAACTTTTCTAATTGCAATAACTCAAACAGTTAGATTACTCTAAATAGCAGATAGACTTTTAATAAAATATGAAATCGTACACAGAAAAATCGTCGAATGGAATTTCTTTCTTACCAGACATCGTAGTCAGCGTTACATACTTTTACTCCTGCTTACTTTCCGCCTGGACATGTCAGCGGCAGCGAACCATGATGCTTTCAGCATCGTGCTGAACAGTGCCAAACAGTAAGGTACTGCTAGCGCTGGTTGGTTACAAACTTAGGCCCGCAGAGGCATGCCAATATTGAACCAGACGTACATAAAATTACACTTCACTCGCGAAGCATTACTTTTAGGTTGTTTCATTTTGATTTCTGTTAACTTTTTGTAGGCGTTAAGTCCTTTATACCACTTCTGATATTAGAAACATCATCAGAAGGGGTTAAAAGGCACGAGCAGGAAAACAACATTAACCAAAATATTAACACATTTTAATTACAAACTTTCTTAAATCAAATCAAAATGAAACAATATGACGGTAATCACATAATTTACTTAACTAGCATTACATTTTATTACACTTTAACTTTTAACAAAATTAACTGGCAGCATAACTGCACACAAAGAGAACACACAAAATAATAATTACTTCACCATTAGGGCTTTGCTTATATAACTGCTCGTAACCGTTACTTTTTGCAGTCTACCACAACGACACAAAACCGGCACCTCTACAGTCTATGGTTCGCAATGCTGCCAACACTACATACATCTTAGTACATATACCACTTTAGTAATGACCACTTGTGGTTTAGTAAAATGAGTGAATTAGGCCATTTGTGGATTCTGACATAAGATTTATCAACCGCGGCTGTCATGCTTTATCAAAAGTAGTGCCAAAAATGGTAATGAACTGGGTGGCGCGGTCGAACTTGGCGCACGCATTATCCAAAAAATCGATACGCATAAGTTTATAGGTATATAATAAAGATAAAAGTTGGCCGTAACTGAACGCTCGGAAGATGTCAAAAATCTATGTTTATATTAGAATTTATGATTAACAAAATCTACAACGAAAATAACATCGAGTAAAGATTGCCATTAGTTCAATAGTTATAGCTTCTAAACAATATTGAATTTAAGTAACCTAAGTTTTTCTCCTCTTACTGTAAGAAACGTGTTAAGAATGACGAAAAATTCCAACACTGAGGGACTCAGTCACAGTAGGTACACCTTGTACAGAATCACAGGTTTATGTTTTCGTTAACGTGCCCTTTACTTCCATAAAGGTAGGATGAAAGAGGAAGATGCTCTGTAGTGGATAGTTTATAATAATAATCATAGATTGTATTGCTATGCAGTATACATGGATGGCTCAAAACAGTGTCACAAGTTACGGCAAATGAATTCATTTTACTGACAAGGTGCGTCTGTTCGACTTCAAAAATTATCATACCAAAACGATAAAAGAAACAAGAAACACTATTGTACAAGTGCAATTGAGTTTCACATAGACAAAACGATAAACAAACAGGGAATTTAAGGCATACAAGGAACGGTCATCGATCGACGCTCCATCGGGTTTAAACAACTTTCGGCTTTAGATCCGTATACGAGAAATATTCGTATATAGGAATTGCGCGTTTTAGTGATAGTTTCAATGCATCGCGGTTTGGTTAAGTTCCTCAGTTTGATCGCAATACAACACTGAACTGTATTTTGCCAAAGCCTTTCTAAATTGTAGCAACTGGCATATGTGATGTATGAAATAGACGATACATTCTGTCGTTGCCTTGTTATTTCGATAAGCGGCTAGAGTTTGTATTTGTTAATGCTTAGAGAGTATGAAATCGAGTTTTTGGGGAACAGCGTCTTTTCTATATGGCATATGTCTCGCTGGTTCAAAGTTTAGCGTGGCTTAGTATCACGAGATGCTGAGTTCGATTTCTGGGTCGAGCTATAAAATATTGAGCTTTTCTTTCGTCCAAGAAATTCTCTTATTTTATTTTTGTTTTTGTTAGCAATTCCTTATAATTTATAGCAGTACCATTACCCCGTCGTCGTTTGTTCGGTCGTTAAAAAACGGCTGAAATTGATGATGATTATCATGGGGGTGCATAAATAATAATAAGTCAGCCATTTTCGTAGTCTGGATTTAAAATGGCGTCACTTAGCTACGCATTGTCCACATATTATTTTGCGAGGGGCAAAATAACTCATAATCCTCTGACTAAAATAATTACATGTTTATATAGTAAGTTTATTGGGAATGTAAAGTAGCTTTAGTGTGAGATATTTCCTGTTGAGGCAAGTATTTCAAATTCAACAAGTATGCTAAATTTTGGATACCTAAAGTTCAGTTTTAACATTTTACTTAGACAAACAAAATTGCAAGTTACATAATATAATTTAATTATAACACAGCTGTTAACTTATAGGACAAGAATGAACGAAAGCTTTAAAACAAGTTCGAGTTCACAGAAATTCTATGAATAGTAATTAATTTTATACATAGTGTACATAGAGAAGATAGAGCGGGAACTTTTGATGGTCAGACCTTTGTCATTTTATTAATTTTTATTTATATTTTATGTGCTTTTACTCATGTACCTTTCGATATTAAAGTTCGGTAGAGGTTGATGGTTTAAAGGGAGGAAGGTTTAGGAAAAAAAGTAGTGTAATACTGCATACTTTAACTGTCAAAGCATACAGCGTATTTTTTTGTATATTCTTGGGCATAATTTGAGAAATAGTGTCCAAATTTGCCAGATACTTAACTTCGTGGATCCATTCTCAAATACCATTAGTTCACCGTTCTGGTTATGCTAGAAGCACGAGCATGGACTGAAAAACTATCAGATTTTTAAATTTTTTCAACAAAAATAATTTATAAGGCGTGTATATTTATTAAGCGTACAGAATCGTTTAAGAGAGCAGTACTAATGTAGAGTTTCTTAAACAAATTGCAGTGGCTTAAATTGTTAATTATATTTAATTAAATCGACTACATTTGTTTGGCACTGGTGTATTCTTTTGCCTTTTAGGGAGGAGAGTTGACGATATAATCCCTGACCTACGTAGAATTGGTTATATTTTCGACTAAATAATTAGTAATTACTATCATAGCGATAAAGACGCATAGTGTAGAAATTTATTTCTTCAACTAAGCATATGAAATCTTCGGTTTTTTTTTTCACCAAAAGGTAAAAGCAGGCAGGCAAAGGCCTACAATGGCCCTACGGTAACTGAAACTTGGGGGGGCTGTGAAACCACGGGAAAAGCTAGTAAAATAATAATTCTAGCTTTGCGGAAAAAACCGCATAGCAGTCGTTACAAAAATGTAGATGAAATATAAATACTTTTTTTAGGGACCATCGTAAATATTTCTAAATTGAGAGCTAAAACCAATATGCAAAACAAGAGCAGCATGATTTTGATAGACCAATGCAATATCTAAATTCAACATTCTATTCTATTAAATCACAACAAAAAGACCCGTTTGGAAACTTTTAAAACTTTTACATCGAAAATTGAATAAGAGCTATACGTATGAAGTCAAACCAAACGCGTTACGCTGAAATATAAAACATACTAAAAAATCTATGCAAAAATTCATATCAAAGTCCTGAGTGTTTTTCAGTTCGGCTCAAGTACGTAGACAGTCATTAGTATTGAAAACCGTATTCCGTATATATTTTAATATACACCAAGATTTATAATTGCGATAGCATTTGTTTACTAATTGACATAATTACGACTGCGTGCAATATTTCCGTATCATGATATGAAAATTTCGCACGCAGTCGTAATTATTTTCTTATACTAGTTGAACTGATGCTAAGCGAAAAATCATCATGAATAGTGAATAGTTTATTTATTTTGTTATTTTCCGCGAAAAACCGTATTCAATTCCGAACGTTGCAATTGTAAATTCGTTCAACATCGCCTAAAGATGATCCGGTATCTATATTTATATATTTTTGTAAAATCTGGGTGATTTCTTCCCTGTAAAGTAAAGTAAATTCACTATTCTTAATAAAATTATTTCCAATCAATATATAGTCTGTTATAAGCGATGTTTATAAACATCGCATATCAAAGACCCACACTTCGCACGATGTGTTACGTCAGTCAACCTGAGTGCCACAGATCAGAATGTCTGTGAGCATAGTAGACGTTTAAGCATCGTACAATTACACTAACAACCATACCAATAGAAATCAGCAATGCTGTTTTGCGTTAGAAATAAGCATAACGGTAGAACTTTACCGAACCTTCAAACTGCATACTAAAAATAGGAAGAATTATTTTCTAGGACACTGTTATTA
Organism: Mycalesis mineus; assembly: GCA_034621355.1. NCBI lineage: Eukaryota > Metazoa > Arthropoda > Insecta > Lepidoptera > Nymphalidae > Mycalesis > Mycalesis mineus. Next base: position 7,935,271 of record CM067891.1, read on the forward strand.
TAAATAACAGTTTCCAGCTATAAATAACAATAAATGATTCGTGGAGCAGAAAATAGATCTATATTTATTCCGGATATATGAATAACAGATAACTATAATAGGTGAAACCCACGGGGCTAAGAAAACGTCAACCATAAATTGTAGTCTATGGTTATGAGGTGAGTGCGTGACGTGTATTGTGCTCCTCGATCCCAGCCCATTCATCACAATGTCGCGATTTTATTGCGTCTTCATACATTTTATTCGCTTTTGTTGAAAACAAAGGCAAAATAAACAAACCTCTTTAATTCCATTATGGTAATGTTGATTAACGACAATTTTTTGTTATTTGTCGCTTCTAATATAATACGACGGCTCGTTGGAAACGATTACAGTCCTAATTGTACGTATTTCTTTTAGGAGGAAAATACATAAGTTGATAATCTATCTGTACCTACTAGAGGATCTGATAGACATACTTCGTTACTTACAAAATGTCATCAAAATCAGTCCAACCGTTTAGAAGGAATTAGTAGGCAAACGTACGTACATACAGAAGAATTATGAAGAAGATATGAAAAAGTGTATGAAATAACCTAACTAACCAGTTATACTAACTACTTAGTTAGTATAACTGGTTATAGCTACTTAGCTATAACCCCTAGTTTTTCCGTTTGCGTCAACATATCAGGATAAAAATATAGCTTATGTTTTAATGACGTAAAGGAATAACAAACAAACTTTCGATTTTATTGTATTAATATGATAGAAAATACTGAAATTAGCTAGGCTAACTCAAATTTTATATAGGTAGTAATTTTCTTTTGTGTCACTCAAGGAAATTTTCCAAAAGGCGTGAAAAGAATTAAACTTAAAAAAGAGCCGATATGTGAAAGCGGACGAGTATTATCTATGTCTTTATTATCCTTGTCTCTAGTAAGCAAAAATGTTGTACAGTTTTTCAAAAATGATTTGTTTTCTTTCGTTTCGGTGGCTCAACTTTTTCAGTTTCAATAAAACACACATACACTGTGTTATGGTTTAGAAGAAAACATATTCGTACAAACACAACATCCATACATTGATCAAATATAAAACCTTTTTTGTAGAAATCGTTTAAAAACATAGAAATAGAAATAAATACGCAACAGTCACGCAGTTCATTAAAACCGCAACACTAATCAATACTGCAATTATCCTGCCAACCAACATGCGGCTGAATATATGCTTGTGAATTTAACGCGTTCATTTCAATTTCAAATTCAAATCCAAATTCGTTTATTTCAAGTAGGCATAGTTTACTTTGAAATATCCACTTTGTCTGTTTATACTGACTCTGTTTTCGGCAATTTAAATGTCATTATAATGTTTATATACTCGTAGTTAGCACCCCTTAGCCAAACTATCAATCTTTCCGATGTTATTGATTTCTCTCATTTCAAATTTATACAAAGTAATCTACTCTTCCAGTTGCAGAGCTTTCGAGTGTTTTAGCAACCGGCTGTCAGGGCTAGAGTAAAGAATCTCCTCGCTTTACGCACAGTTTGAATTCCTGCCTTCTGTATCAGACTTTTAATCGAATATCTAATCAAAAGCTTCTTAGGGTGTTGATCGAAATTATTTTTTCCGTTAGACCAACTTAAGCGTTCATCGAAAAATAACGGTTGATTTAAAATTTGATAATAATTCTATTATGTTCTACCAGAAGTGAGATCTAACCAATTGGCTATTTTTTCACTTTGATGGCAGGTATTCAACAAGCAACCGATTTATCAGATAATTTGTTCTCCTTGCCCTTGTAAATTGTGGAACAACTTTCTGCTGCAGTATTTCCGCGCAGTTAAATAATTGAATAATTCTTCAAGAAGTTGATAAACAAATCTCTCAAACGCCAGCAACACATTAGCGCGCCCTCTGGTGTTGCAAAGGATAATGAGTGGCGGTAATCATTTAAGAACAGGTGACCCGTTTGCTCTTAAGGCAATAAATTACACAGCCTGACTATTAAAATAAAAGACGTCTGCATGTTGCGGTGTTGTTAAACTTAAAAAAATGTCATTAAAGCTGTTGTTATAAGTAATTTTTGTTTGTTTGTGTTTTGTTTTTGTGTTGTTATAATATAATATATAATTATAATGCCAAACAGTATTCCTAGTCGCGAAACAGTTGCATATAATATTTTTATTTAGTTGTGTTGGTATGCGGACTTCAAATATGTTATTGTGAGATGCGGATGAGTATAGCAAAATAGCTAATGAGAAGAACGTTTGCTGTAATCAAAGGCCTTTTAATCAGAAATCCAAAAGGGAGGAATTCCTTGAAAGTCTTTTTGACAGCTTTTGTGGTAAGTGTGACCCTCATCACAAATATAATATGACCCCAATTGCCCCGACCCACGTGTTAAGGGTCGGAGGGGCAATCGGGAGTTTGTAATTAGTATTCACTTAATAATACCTTCCATTGTCTTTGAAATTTATGTTTGAAGTCATTCTCAGTCTTACCTGCTGCTTTGCGAACTTGTTCACCTCTAGATCACAAGGTCCAGGGTTTGAGTCTTGAACCAAGCATTGATTTTTTCGTTCAAAGATTTTGCAGTAGATTTTTATAGTTGTAGTGTCAGGGGTGCTAGAATACCTCTGTACCTAGCACATAAAGCTATAATTTAATTAAAAAAAAAACAGAGGATGTCTTTTTTTTCCACAAAAAATCAGGATCTTAATTTAACACATATATGCCAGGTAGTGCCTTACTAAGTACAAATATAGAATTTCATAGAGACATAGAAATAATAGAGGTTCGTCTACCAAAGATAAAAAATATGACATTCGATGTTTCTAGAGATATTGTTTTGACAGGGTTTTTAATTTCATTTTTCATTTTATTACATTAACTTACTCTAAGAAATGAGTAATCACTGGTAATTATGACTTTTTAGTAGAGTAGAGCGTAAAGTTCTTGAATATTTTTGAGCTAGGAGTATATTCTATTTTTGTATGTTACTCTACCATACTTTAAGAGGTATGTATTCACTCCGGGTTACTGCAAATGGTTGTACTAATGGTTGGAATAATATTATGTTAATACAGTCTTGCAGACATACGTAATATGCACGTTCTCGTATTCAACGTTAATATACTAATGCATTTCGGTTGAGGCGTATCGTAATCCTAGTTGTCTAAGCCGCAAGTTCTTATATAACACTATACCTATGTGATATAGCTATCATCTAACTAATCAGTTAATCACTTACTGCTGACCGCATAGACCACAGACATCATAGTCTATAGTCTATACTCGGGATTACTCAGATCATGTATTCTCGGTGAATGCATTTTGTGACGTACCAAATACTTAATCTTATAAATATATACTTTTGGACATAGTTTAAAATATTTAAGCTACGTTAACATTTAATTGATACCACAGAATATATAACAGTACAAGTATTGCTACACTCAAATCTCACTACAAAATTAGTTCTACATGAACAGATTTTGTTCTAATCTTCTTTAACACGTATTAAAATAACTAAATTGGTGGTTGACGTAGTTATAAAACAGAAAGACGAAAATTTTATTCGTTATTATTATTCAACACTCTCGGTCCCAAATTACATTTTTAAAATGACTATAATATAACCATTATTGTTCAAATTGGATATAACTTTAATTAACAAATATATTTTATAAATTTTTAATAGTGTTTTTATATTACATTGTTTAAAAAAATGTAATAAAAAAAATGAGAGTAAAAATATTTACTTACATTGACTACATAATAATTGTAATTTGTATTTTTGTCTTTAACTGAATCCGTAAAAGAGCAAGAACCAAGAGCCCTAAAACCAGTTATAAAAAAAATCTTATAATACCTTTAAGGAAATCCGTATTCTTTTTCATACCTACTGTTGATTAAAAGCCTTACCTATCACATTACAGATCGGATTTTCGCAAAGAACCGAGCGTCATCACTAAATGAAATCCCACTGAAAGGAAATGACGTAGTACCTAGTTCACGAAGATTACGTACAACAAACAAGTAATATTTTTAAGTGGATCCACTGTAGGATGTAGTTTAATTCATTTAAGATTCACAAAGAACCTACTGCTTTGTGTTTAAGCTATTATTGCATAAAACTATACTCTGTTTAACATGTATAATATCTGGGTGACCTAGCTTCGCTTACTGTTATTGTTTTGTGTAATGTATTATTAGTAGCATTAGTATCTTCTAACGCTATCTCGTAGAGTTTTGAAATACTTCTAATACTGTACTTACCAGCTTTTATTACGTTAAACTTAATGTGTGTTTCTTGAAAATAATAGAAATCTCTAGATAACGATTGGGGCTCGAATATTTATAAGCGAAAAATATAACTATTATGTACTTCAACAACCATTCCGTTATTGCAATGAACGCATATGTTAAATTTTAATAATCCATGTTTGAAAGAACACAATCAGTTGTACGTGCATACGGAGACTGACGAGGGCGGGAATTAAATCTATAAAATAAAAAAAAAGTTTATTTGTTTTGATTAAAAAGTAATGGTATATTTTCCTAATTTAATATCTTAATCATCAACATGTTTAAGGGTCTTGTCCGGTACATTCCAGCTGTAATATATTCGCAAAAGTTTCCTAGACAACATCCAGGGTATCTTCAAGAGTTGTAGAAGTTCATAGTTTGTGACAGTTTAAATTTAGTAGAACGTGGGTTATGTAGAAATTCTATGAAACACTTTAAGTTAATTTGGTTTGTCGATTTTATTGTGGTCAATTCGTCAGAGATACAGTGTGTTAAAAATGGAAGTCAACAAAGAGAAAATATATGCAGCCTATTAACAGCCAACTACGGGGCCATACCTCCTCTGTTAGGAAAGGGGTATATGGACCCACTGCGCCACTCCAAAGCAGATCATCATCATCATCCTAACAGCTGATGGACGTTCACTCCTGCACACCATTTTCAGGGACTTCGTAAGAATGAATTTGAGACATTTGTGGCTAGCGAAATTCAGTACATTCTACTTTAATGCACGTAAATCGTGCCATGTTCATAAATTCTAAAGACTACGTGAAAATCTACAGAGTATCGATATAGAAATGACCGGGTGAGGGTCGCGATCGGTCACATCAAGGGGGCTACAGATACACGAGTACCATCGAGACGAGTGCCAAACTGCTAAGATATTGAGGTTAAAAAATTATTTTTTAAGTTTATAGGCCGGAATAGGCACTGGGTATTATTTAAAAATTAATACGGGTCGTTAAAAACATCTTGTGATTAGCGAATTCAGCGTATTGTAGTACGTACATGTAAACAATGTCAAACATACGAAAAAACCATGTCAAACGAACATAACAATTTTTTTTTTGTTTATTTAATGTAATAACACTTACCTATGCTTAGCTCAGTTATTTTAGGCTATCCTATACAGCTGCTTAGGATATAGTTATTTTTAAGGTAACATTTATTTTATTTTTATATATTTTAGAAAATAACCCAGTTTGTTAGTTAAAATAAAATCTTGAAAAAACCTTCTTTAATTTTTTGATCGTAATGTTTGTCTTTCAATACACGCTTATATGGACGGAGTTCAAAACAGCAACAGAATTCGGAGAGAATTTTATTTGATAGAGCTAAGCAGAGAATTTTCCAAACTTTTATGTCATATATTTAGAAACATTTTAACGTGGCAGCTCAGCATATTCTGGATGACATTTGTAGAAATTCAAGATGTCATTTGTAGAACGATGGCAAGTTTTACGTGAACTGTGATTGGTGAAAGTGCAAAGAGAAGAATTTTGACATTATATCTTATGTGATGATTAGTAAAGTAAGAGTGTGAATTCGTAGTCTACTGTAAACGACAGTAACAAGCGACGTGTCGCTGCGATACGACTGATTTGTATTTCTGTCAAATTTCGTACGATACTTCGTTTCATATAAAATGTTAATCCAATGTTTTGCAAAAGCAATTCATACTGAATTATAAGTTTCGGTTAAAAATTTAGGCACGAAAAACAAAATTAGGTCAGTCATTAATTTTATGTAGCATGAATTTATTTAACATGAAAATAATTATTAATTCCGCTTTGATACCTAACACTAATAATGATTAAAAAGCTTGAATAATAATTGGAAATGCTGAGAACATGCTACGTAATAGAGAGTTTAGGTTGAATGATGAAATGACATAATTATATAATAAAAGTTATCAATGTATAATGTATGCTACATAAAGATACGGTATATAATTTGTCAAGGCTTTATGTGTGTTGGATGAAATAGGAAGATAATTGTAGGAAAAGTTTAAGCCGCCTGGGAGCTTTAATCCAAAACGATGCTTTACCTATTAAGAAATATCGAAACAATCTATGGAAGAATTGTTTCTGTTTATTAGGGCTACAATAATGCCCACGATGTCATACATTTATCTTTTGACGATAACTTGATATACCCATTTTTCTTTAAAAAAAGTTTACGTATGTTTTTTCTATTTTGGGGTTTCAGAAGGTCGCTAACACACTATTTAATACGCGGGCGAAGTCACGGGCGTCTGTCTACACAATATGTAAAACGCTTTGCAATAACTTGGTGTGTCAAGGCTTCATAACTCCTTTCCTATAAAGAGGAAGTTTTTGTTGTACGTCATTCATAGGCTGATCTTGAATAATTAAAAGAGGAGAGGATGAAACTATACTTTATAAGAACAAAAAGTTAATTCTTTATTCGTTTTAAGTTTAAATCAGTCCATAAAACTGAGACTCTTTTTTATATTCCATCCTATAAAATAAATTCAACGAGAAAGCCTTACAGTAGAATGCTGAATTAATTCAGTATTGTGTTGTAGATAAAAGGATAGTACATAAGAACATGCAATAAAACTTCGACAGTATGACTTATAGGCGAGGCTGGGGTACGAACTGTAACGCATCGCTACCTATAACCGTTGAACCGTGGTTGAGCCATTGACTTCTGTTTTATAGATGACATTTTATTCCCAGGGCTAAGTAAACTACGAGTGTACTTGAAATGGAAGTACGTGTAAATGGTATTGTTCACTAAAAATATTACATTATTATCTAACTTTTTTCTTAAGTGCTTGAATATTAGCATTGTTGGATAATAATTATTTATTTACTTAATTTAATTATAAATATTTTTATGTTTAGATTTCGCGCAGACAAAAAGAGTTCTGCGTTCTGTTTTAGGTTCTGCGTTCTGAGTTTTGCATTCTACGGTACGCGTTCTCTGTTACGTTTGTAACTTTGTGTTACTGCATTGCTATAGTGTTTAAATGTTATGGACTTGTAAGCTCAATCGAACTTTAAACTGTAAATGCATTTTTCCACTTTATTTAATTTTGTCCAAATCAAATGAATCCTTTTATAACTAACAAAAGAATTTTTGGTCGTCGATTCGTCGTTCTTTAATCTTCTCCCACTGCAAAGGGTCACTGGTAGAGATCTCTTAAAGAGATAAGTGTTACCTTGTCTACTTTATATTTTTCTCAATCTTGTAAATCGTAACATTTATTTTCGGAACAAAAATAAAATAGATTTTTGGTTAATTGAAAACTATTTTAGAAGGATCCACTTTAATACTAGTCTCTGATGTTCTGTTTGTACAGACTACCGGTACGAAATAATATGTAAGATACAGTTAACCTAAACGAAAACGCCACCATGTCAGTCCGTATACAGGATGAGACTACGAGGCCAATCCAATTGCAGCGAGGAGTGCGACAGGGAGATGTTATCTCCCCGAAGCTATTTACCGCCGCATTGGAAGACGTCTTTAAGCTCTTGGACTGGAACGGACTTGGCATCAACATCAATGGCGAGTACCTCACTCAACTGCGGTTTGCCGACGATGTAGTGATAATGGCAGAATCTCTAGATGACCTTAACATTATGCTCAATGACCTCAGCAGAGTTTCTCAACAGGTGGGCCTTAAAATGAACATGAGCAAGACAAAGATCATGTGTAATGCTCATGTTTCGCTCCACCCAGTCATTGTTGAAAATTCTGCACTCGAAATTGTCGACGAGTATATATACCTAGGGCATATGGTCCAGTTAGGTAGGTGCAATTTCGAGAAAGAGGTGAACCGCCGAATCCAACTCGTTTGGGCAGCGTTCGGGAAACTGCGTGACATCTTTTCGTCCAAAATTCCTCAGTGCCTGAAGACGAAGGTCTTCGAACAGTGCGTGTTGCCAGTGATGACATACGGATCCGAGACTTGGTCGCTAACTGCGGGCTTCATAAGAAGGCTCAGAGTCACTCAGCGGGCGATGGAAAGAGCAATGCTCGGAGTATCTCTGGGAGCTCAGCGAGTCGCAAAACTGAAGTGGCAATGGGCGGGGCACGTGGTTCGAACAGCTGATGGACGTTGGGGGCCGAAGGAATGGCGACCCCGCACCGGAAAGCGCAGTGTTGGTCGACCCCCCACCAGGTGGACTGATGACATCAAACGGGTCGCAGGGAGCCGCTGGGCACATGCGGCTCAGGATCGTTGTGTTTGGAAGTCCCTAAAAAAGGCCTATGTCCAGCAGTGGACGTCCATTGGCTGATAATGATGATGATGATGATGAGTTAACCTAAAACCAATGTTAATATTAATAATAAGCCATCAGTTATTAAAAAATAAAATAAGAATGTACAAAAGAAAACAGCGTAGCATTTTTTATATCATGCTACAACTAAGAAAAGAGGTTCGCCCTAGATTCAGAGAGTGAATCGAATCTAATATTTATGTTTATAGCGTTGAACTTTTGTACATTATGTTTGTATGAAAAATATTCTCGCACCAAATAAATAGGATGATTTTATGTAAATATTTGCATATTTTTATGATTTGATAACATATTTTTTCAAATGAAAAGTTTCCTCGTTTTGCCACGACCTCCTTTAATTAATAAAACATGCGTTAAAAATAAAAAAAAATATTTTTTTAATAATTTTAAATAACATAAAATAATTTTAACATGACACGTTATTCTCTGTATAAAATATTTTTATATAATGTTGGAAATTAAAGTCTAGTTAGATTATATTCATTGCAGTCTGACTGACTAGTGTATACTTTCCTACCACGATTGTTCTACTCTCAATTTCCTTTCATTAGGATTTCACAAGAACAAATTGCTCGCTGCCACTTGGGACTGGGTTTATTGTAGGTATAATATATATATTGCTTGTATTAAAATTAAAATTAAATTTTTATGATAGGTTAATAATACTAAAATTGTTTTTATAAAGCAGCTACTTTGTAACAGTTCTTTATTTCTACTTTTGATCTTTATGAACGATATGAGGCACGTTGGATGATTTCGAAGACAATAACAAATTTTTGTGCTTTAAGGATAAGGTTTAAAAAGTTAGCTTTGTTTTTTTGTTTAATTTTAGTTAGGTACATTAAATATAGTAATATAATATAATCTATTATTATGTACTTTATAAAAAATCAATATTCGTTTATTTTAAGTAAGCTTTGTTTATAAGCACTTATGAAACGTCAAGTCCAACTGTTTGTAATGACTCTTCCACCAACTCTGAAAGCAGATCCCTGTTGATAAGAGTCGGCAAGAAACTCAGTTGCTTTTATTAACCAATGGTAAATTATAATGTTAAGTATATCTAAATTACAATTACACGACACGTAATTTGAAAAAAAAAATAAGTTAAATTTGTAAACTAATGCTTTCTAAATGAGCCGAGAACCCAAATTGAAAAATGTACACTAACATAGGCTAAAGCTACTTCAAAATAACTAGTAAGAAACATTTAAATTTTCTAGGTACTTGCTCTGACATCAGAGCAGTGAGATGTTACTGCAAGTAATAAATAAAGAGAAAAATGTTTCTCGAGGACTTTTGAGAAATACTTGCGTAGCAGTACAGATGTAGGAGTTTGTAAAGTATCTCGAGCGTACAAGTGAACTCAATGAACGTACATGATGAATAAAACCGTGGAACTACTTAAGCCGGTCCGCCCGAGCCCGGGAGCTTATTATTATGCCGGGGCTCGTGACCCATTGTCTGGTGCTTCTTGTCAACAATATGCCTTGTTGCAACACAATCGACAAAACAAATGCAACTTTACACAACGTTTTACTATTTAATTTTGCCTTTTTTGCTATTCATGTCTATTTAAATGAGCTCCGAGGTACAGCAACCCGTTTGGCATATATTTTGCATTTATTATAACAGCGGGAATGCTACTTAACAATAATTTATGGATAAAATAATGGTTTTATAAAACACGTTTTGATGTACGCACGTTAATTTGCAACAGCCTTTTAGCAGGTTGTATTTATTATTTTCTGAATTTTGAGTTCGATAAATTGGATTAATAAAACCTGTGAAAAGTTCAATGATAGGTTTCGACCTTAACGAACAGACGAACAAAAACAAAATTTAATTAAACAACAACTTATGTGAAATTAATAATTGATTTATTTTGCTATCTTTCCCGGAATGCCGATGAAATCAACTCCGCCCAGACCCCACAAAAAACAGCCGACCTACGTACGAGTACGTTTCCCTTCGTTTTCGGAATTGGAGCATTCTATATCTCGGAAAATCTTCTATGTTGACTCTACAATGTTCAATTGTTACTAGAGTTAACATTTTCTGACGATGTTTTCAATGAATTTACTTCCTGCAAGGTATATTATTTTTATTGAATAACAACTTATATTTTTAAAATAAAATAAAAAAAAATAGAGGTTTTATTAGTTTGTGTCTATCTATGGCATTGTAGCTTCTTACTTCTTAAGCAAGTAGACCGATTGCGATGCGGATTTTTTGTTTAAAAGCAGACCTAATTGAGATGGTAAGATGATTATCCGATATGAATGGAGAAAAATTATCCAGGTTAAATTTGAACATAAGCAATTTTATATCTTGATACGACAGCAAGTTAATTTATAAATATATACCAAACTTTTACCACTATGCGAATTAAAAAAATTACACACAAGAAAATTTTTTCATAACAGAAATATATAATTTAATGCAATAAATAAGTAATGGGTTAATTACTTATGGTAATCAGAAGTTTTCAGTTTGCTAAAAAGTACATTAAACGCAGTAATCACGGTCGTTCCCCTTCATAACTTCTCCAGGTCCAGTTGTGAAGAGTCGTTTATATCCATTTTCCGCGACTAAAGTTACTAATTATTCAGGTCTCAGTGGCGGTATATTCTGCCTTAAATTGAATGATATGAGCTCAGGACGTAGCAATTTACGGGTAATGTGCATTTAGATTGAAGATATATTTTATGAGCTATCTTCTCACGAGATAGAGAAACATTGTAACCAATTTTACTGACTTACTAGCGTTTGCGTCTTGCAATTATGTATTGTTTAGTTCGTGTTGACTATTTATAGTTATATATTGTTGTTTAGGGTTAGCCTACGAGTTAAAATGTTCACGTACATGAATCGAACCCGGACTGGAATTTGTAGTTGAATAGTGGTATAATTAACATTTTCACCCTATGCCCGCCAACCCGCACTGGAGCAGAGGTCTGGCCCTGTAGCGGGCCTTTAATAGGCTCATAATTATGATGATGATGATGGTTATTGACTGCACTAGAGAGGTCGTTAAAACTAGATGTCCAATAGTTTCGAATTTAATGAACTTACTCAAAATAAATTGCACGGTTCATTTTTATGTAAAGATAATAATTATCATAACATCATTGTGGAAACGTGGACACCCCGCCTCGAGCTACGTCGGTATCAACGTAATTTACGATTTACCGTAATTTAACTTGGGTATAAAATATTTTTAACACATTCACTCGTCGCTCTGTGTTCGTTGTCAAAAGTTTAACGTAGACTATTACGGTTTGAATTTTCGGTTAAATATTTCTTGTTTTCAGACTCCAGTGCCTGATAGTTTCGAGTTTTTACAGATGTGACGTAATGTTGCCGCTGCATAATAGGAAAATTTCATACAAATACTAGTGTGGGTTTTAAGCTCCACGTAATTTTAACAATGTACTTATAAGATGGATGAATAATGCGACTTAAGACCGTGATGTTTGGAATTTTTACAAGAGATTTATGTCCAGCAATGGGCGTACAAAAGCCTATATCACTACTGATGTTTATGATTAAGATAAAATAATAATATAAAATAACAACATATAGATAATAGATATTGTACATAATGCTTGGTCAGGGTTAAATAAGTAATTATTAACTGTCTGTACAGATAGACATTGGGTAAATATTTCCTTTTTGTCATTGTTTTTAAAGTGTTTATTGTAAAGGACAATCGTGCACTAATTTATTTAGATAAAAACAAGTTTATTTAGAATATTTTAAGTCCATTTTGATAAAATAAAATAGCCACGCAAGTAATCCAATTTTTATGATCAATATGATAAATGTAAGAGAGACTCTGAATATAGACGTACTCGCTCTCGTAATGTACTGTCGCGGAGTATTTTATAGAGCTTTTTACGAGGAACAGTTCAGCCATACATTGTTTTCGTGCTACTTGAACTATTTCAGCAGCGCACGCCATGAGCTCCAAAAAGTTATAAATCTTGCTAAACTTCTAGTCCACTCTCAAGGTGGATGATGACTACGTAGTGTGTACGTTTGTAGTAAAAAATTGTGATTACTCTAAATAACGACATTCTTTATTAAATATTACTAAAAACCTTCCACTTAAATCAATCTATCTTATGTTGAAAACCACAAAAAATATGTTGCTTTTTTCAAAACATCTCAGTGTACAGATGGCGAGAAACGACTTTAGAAGCTACATAAGTATTTTAAATGCTAATAATATTCATATTGTTTTGGAAAAATTTATTAGCTTTGGTTGTAATAGTAACGTTTATAGGATTGTGCGTTTATGTAAATTGATGAAAGGACAGCAAATCAGAAACAAGTTTAATAAATCCATAATCTGTGAGTTGTTCAAATGCAACAGTTTTTTTTAAACCCTGTTGTGATGACATTCGCTTCCCTCTTTACCACTCTAATAGCTAAATGGACAATTTGTTTCTGCTTTAGGTTTACACCCATTCTTGCCATATATCTTAACTACTACTACTTGCCCTACATCCAGAACTAAATCTCCTTCCCAAAAACAGAATATCTATATAGATATAGATTTAGATTTTTTATATACGATTGAGTATTCATGACAGCTATGTCTAGTAAATAAGTTCATCAAATATTTATTTTTCACCGTTTCACCTTTGAATAGATGAATTTCAAATAATATATTCATAGTCGGCGCCTACGTCCGCGCATCGATAGGCACATGTTGTACAGCAAAGGTTTCACAATGGTAATGTATTTTATTATCAAAACATTGTTGTTTTGCTGCCTGTCCATCCACCTGAAGCGTAGGTGCTAACGAGTGTCTGTGAATACATCGGCAACTATACCCTTCTATCGAGAATACAACAATGTTGCTTTGTAGCAGAATTTAACATGCCCGTAATGATTTCTCATTAACAGTCGATCGGCTGTCATGAATTCATTACGGAATTATCATGATTTTTTGGAGGAGCTCTTTCACAAAAAGCTCTTCGAAGCTAAGTACGTTTTAAAGGATATTTTATTTTGTGGAAGAAATTTACTAACTTTGGTAACTATCACCACCATCTTCGCATCTTATTAATTTTCTAATTAAAGCAATTTCCGGTATACAGTTCAAAATTGATATAGATAGGAAAATTTTTGTGTTTAATACATACAGTGGCTAATAAAAATAGCAGATTGACGTGGTTTGGCTGCAGTTTTGTTCACAAATATAAAACAGTGGATTAACCTTTATTTCGCAAATAAAATGCTCTATCCGCCGCGACTGCCAAATCCGTATCCGAACAAAAGCTACATGATGTTTTACATCGTTATGGGATTTTTCCGGACACAAATGTTTTGGTCATATATGGTGCAGCGGTGGGCAGATAGCCAATGATAGAAATGTTATTTCGACTCATATATATTTTATCCCGGAGATATTTATTATATTACGCCTTTTAGCAAGCTTTTAACTTGTTAAATCTGAGTTATAAATACGAGTAGGTATCTATGTATAAAGAACTGCTTTGTTAGTACAGTGGTTAGTTCTTGTTGCTTCGTAATACGAGGCCCTGTGTTTGTATCCTGGTTAGGGCTATGAAATATTAAGCGTTTTTCTTTCGATCAAGTAATTTTCAGTAAAAATACTCTATGCCGGTTTTTAAAGTTGGTGATTTCACATGTCGGTGCCTCGGAGATTGCGTTCAGCTGTTCCGTCCATATTAAATGTTACTGATCGTGGCAGAGACCAACTGAGATTGCTAAAGCTGATTCGTGAAAATACGGTAACTATAAAAAAGTTGTACGCTATACGTGAGAATTTCTTGAAAGAAAAGATCAATAAAACCAGCCAGGTATACTATATACCTCATAATCAGTAGCAGAAAAAGTCATCAATGACAATGCTGTTACATAACATCATGACTATTAACCTATTAACGTCAATGCAGTTTGGCGGGTTTAAGATGATATTGTTTTATTTATTAACGATCACTATCAGATGTTGGCCGGGACCAATGGCTTGACGTATTCTCCGAGGCACGACGGTGTAACACCACCAACTTTTCTCCTGGCTTGGAATGTACTGAAAATTTCATAGAAGAACAAAAAACTCCGAATTATTCCGTCATCCAACCAAGGATTCGAATCCTAGACCTCGTGATAAAAAGCCACAGGCTAATCATTAGACCTACGAGGCAGTCGCATACATAACATAGATGCATTTATATGCATATATATAATCGTAATTGTATACCTAATAGACTATTTCCCCGCTATCAAAAGTTAGTTAAAATGAATAGCTGCGTTGACATGGTAATCCATTCAAAATCGTTAACTGCACAATTACAAGTTTATGTTACCCGATGAACTATGCGATAGAGAATATCCGAATATGAAATATATAACCATCATGAATACGAAATGCCGGATTTCATTTCGAGAGAATCTGAAGTGCTTGGACTGGATTTTATTTCAATAATGAATTTATTTTAACTTTCAACGTTGGTTTGATATTCACTTTTTCGTTACATTTTTCGAAATTTTGATTCAGGTCATATTGCCTTTTTAGAGCGTTTGGATTAACGTTGCAGGATTAGTGATTGTTCATCACACCGAAAATTTATTTTCGCCAGTTCATTAATTTTGATTATTAAATCCACGTTAATGGACTGGTGAAATCCTAAAATAAAAATCCTGTTAATATTATTAAGGCGAAAGTTTGTAAGTATGGATGAATGGGTGGATGGATGTTTGTTACTCTTTAACGCAAAGACTACTAAATGGATTTTGGTGAAAATTTAACATTTTAGCTACTTTTTATCCAGACATTTTTGCGGGATGGGTAGTTCCCATGAGAGGTCGCTGGCGGTTTCGCTCGCGACTTTTAGTGATGTATATTTCGATAAATTATAGAGTAATATTGTTTTAATAGTGAGATGACATTTCACATATACGTATTGATCCGACAAATTATTATAATTTAATACATATGTAAGTTCTTCAATACTTCAAATATTTATAAAATTAAAAAATATTATAATGACAGAATATTCGTACAAATCAGATTTTTTTAAATCACCCCACTACATTTTGATTTCCAAATAACGTTTCTATACCATCTGACTGTCAATCAGTCTTTCCAGAAGGTATTAATGGTTTTAGCAGAATATACCAGTCTGCTGTATTGTGTATATAGATAAGTACCTACACATAGCCGTAAGACTACTTGTATAATTGCAGATTTTACCAAAATTTAATGTCTATGCAAATATAAGCAAAATACCACTCGTCACGAGATCTCTATACTCGATGGATTTACTTAATTTGAAATTTACCAATGTTACGTTCACTGAGAAAGGATTTACGCATACGAGAACTGGAACGTATATATTACGTCACGAAGTCATTACCAAATTCATAATCATCATCACGTCAAACGACAAATGTCCACTTCCTAACATAAGATCTTTTCTTGTAGAGACTTCGAAATACTACGGTTCTGGGCCCCATTATTACCTTTTTTATAAATTTTGGGAATTGTAAAGAATGTATTTAATACGTAAACGGTTTTTACAGTTTTATTTAGTTCGAGAGATAACATAAGAGTAGGTAAAACTCGCATGTACAATCAATTATGCGTACGTAATTAAAATTGAATATTTAATGCGCCGTAAAATATTTGTTTGCCGGGAAAATTGATAGTAGGTATTATTTTAACATCAAACCACAGTAATTAATCTCCGGGGAATAATTATAAAAAAGAAATATTAATTTCAATCGTATCGTATGGAAAAAACGAATACACGTGTTTAAATTAACCGTAATTAGGCCTAGCACGCAGTACGGATAGTTTCCGCATTTTGCTTTTTTTCCGATTTCCGCTCACAGCAAATTAAAATTCGCACCGAATATATCATGATACATCATTGTTGCGATGCGTTTCCACCCGGACTTTTTTGTATCGTAAGAACTTGTATGAAATGTCGCGCATTTAACGGATTTTTATTCCGCACTAAT
This sequence comes from Mycalesis mineus, assembly GCA_034621355.1. Lineage (NCBI taxonomy): Eukaryota > Metazoa > Arthropoda > Insecta > Lepidoptera > Nymphalidae > Mycalesis > Mycalesis mineus. Next base: position 7,951,830 of record CM067891.1, read on the forward strand.
ATAAAATTGACCGCAACTCACAGTATCTCGCCGTTAGCGACCTAACGGCGAGATACTGTGAGCCCTTGCTCATGCCGACCTAACAATATTAGTACAACAAAAAAAACGCTATTAACTATAGTAATAGTGATCAACATCTAAAAACCCTATACAAATTCTTCATCATTTTTCTTAAGCGAGGGGGAAAATGTGTGTAGGAAGGCAAATATGTGTAATATGAAAATAGAAACAAATAAATGTGGAAAACGTAAAAGTTCACATGTTGTCAAATTTTTTTTAGTTTTTTTAATTTTACTGCTACTTAGTCATGCGCTAAAAGTGACGTAGAAATAATATATTTATAATTCAAATGAAATGAAACATTATTCGAGAAATACGAAAGATCAGAAAATTTTTATTTTACATGTTATTATGTACTAGAGGACGCCCACGGTTTCACCCGCGTAGTTCTCGTTCCCGTGGGAATTTCGGTATAAAATGTTATTCTGATGTATAAGCTATATTGTGGTAAAGTTTCATTCAAATCCATTCAGTAGTTTTTACGTGAAAGAGTAACAAACATCCATACAAACTTTCGCCTTTATAATAGTAGTAGGATTTAAGTTTCGCGTTGTAAGTAAAGTGGCGAAATATGAAAACGAATACGGTCTTGTAAGCAAGAAATTGTAAACACACAGCTTTCACAATTAAAACAAAATTGAAACCGTAGCAAGTAAGAAATTGCAAGCGTTTTAATTTTGCAGTTTAACTGGAGAGCTTTACCGCATGAGTAGAAATCAAAGCATTACCATTTACCAAGCATTACTGTGTGTGTAATATACAATCATGTGTTTTCTATACATATATTAGCACTGTTCAGGGTATGACTCAGGCGTTTCTTCATCTACGACTAAAGTTACATTCGAAAGATTTTTATAATAACGATTCATTCATTCATAAAAGTCCTAAAAAGTCTTTTATCAGGTGGTAATAAGGTGCGTGCCTACAATAGCTGGGTCATGCCCTTACTCACATACTCTTTTGGCATTCTAAAGTGGACTCAAACTGAACTGGGCTCCCTGGACTGTAAAGTCCGCAAACTGCTGACGTCATATCGGATGCACCATCCACGTTCATCTGTAATGAGATTGTACCTCCCACGCAAGTGTGGAGGACGTGGTTTCTTGAACGCAAAGAACCTCCATAATCGTGAGGTGTGCAATCTCAGAGATTATTTTCTCAAGATAAATGTGGGTATGCAAAAGGATGTCGTTGCAGTGGACAAGGGTTTTACCTAAAGTAATTAGTAACTCAGATCGTGTGGCGATATGGAAGAGTAAGGAGTTGCATGGACGTTTCTACAAGGCCCTCACGAGGCCGGATGTAGATCAAATAACATCAGTATCTTGGTTGCAATTCGGTGACCTCTTTGGGGAAACCGAGGGTTTTGTCTGTGCAATTATGGACGAGGTTATCAAGACGAGAAACTACCGGAAACATATTATGAAAGATGGCACTCTAGACATATGTCGAGCGTGTCATCAGCCTGGGGAATCCCTCAGACATATAGTTTCCGGGTGTTCTCATCTTGCTAATGGCGAATACTTGCACAGACATAATCAAGTAGCCAAGATAATCCACCAACAACTTGCTCTTCAGTATGGCCTTGTCGATTTTGAGGTGCCTTACTATAGGTACGACCCAGCGTCAGTTCTTGAAAATAGCAGTGCGTTGCTCTACTGGGATCGAACAATTATCACTGATAGGTATGTTGTAGCCAATAGGCCTGATATAGTGATAATTGATCGATTAACGCGCCGTGCAATGATTGTTGATATTACTGTTCCACATGACGATAATCTGGTGAAAGCTGAAAAGGAAAAAGTATCAAAATACTTGGACCTTGCTCATGAGATTACCGCCATGTGGAATGTTGATTCAACAATTATTGTTCCTATAGTCGTTTCAGTCAACGGTCTTATAGCGAAAAGCTTTGACGAACATCTTAAAAAGCTTTCGCTTAATTGTTGGATCAAGGGTCGGATACAGAAGGCAGTAATTCTTGAAACGGCGCGCATTGTGAGGAGGTTCCTCACTCTGGAGCCCTGACCACCGGTTGCTTGGACTCCCGGGCCCCGCAGCAGGCGGAATAATTTTTTTATTAATTTTTAATAGTGTTTTATTTTTTTATAATTTTAGAAGCATTGTTAAAAATTTTTAAAATAATTGTAAATAAATAAATGAGTGTAAGTGAACGATTCATTCATCAACAATTTAAAAACTATTTAGCCGATTTTAATTATTTTTTACCAGTACAAAACTAAACCTTTAGCGAGTAATAAAGGCTATATAATACGTAATAAAATACTTTGTTTAATACGTAATAAATTAATCAATTAGGTCTTCAGTGTCAAATATATATTCGTTTTTATAGCCTAAGTAGACTCCTTCAAGAGTAGAAAAATGCTGTGTTTTTAAGTTTTTTTTTACTTATACAATAATATTTCCAAAAAGTAATGGGTCACAGAATAATTTCAAGTTTTGTATTCTTCTACAAAATTTTCAGTACATTCCAAGCCCGGAGTCAAGAAGTTAGTGGTTTTACGCCCCCGTGCCTCGAACACGTTAAGCCATCGGTCCTGGCCACTATCAACAACTTCTGATATTGATCGATAATAAATCAAACATTATCACCTAAAGTCCGCCAGCTTGAATTAAAGCAGCGTGGTTAGTCTACGCTCCATATCTCCTCCTTTAAGAAGAGAGGAGTGGTCATATAGTGGGCCGTTATAGGCTGGTAATTCTGGAAGGAACTAATACTGTAATATTGGTGGGGTACGACTTACACCTTTGTAAAATATACACCCTGTTGTATGGGCAATATTATTACGAGTGTAGCATTACTTAAACCTTTTTGAAAGATGTACCCAATCTGAAAGTTATAAATAAAAGCCTTTAATTTTAAATAGTAAGCTGTTATTATTTTCATCAAACGTAGGTAACATCTCCCAAAAAAACTACGGAACGGGCTCAACCACCTCCCTGAAGCTATTTCATATTTTAATAATACTGAAATGGTGAAAAACGTTGAAAATTCAAAAATTATATGCGAAAACGGGCCACAGCGCTCATTTTTCTGGAACGTAGATGACGATGCGTCACTTAACGAGGCCGCACAATTTAATAGATGAAAAATGAAAAAATGTGGGGGAGAAGTTGTTTGAATATTTATTCCTGTATAAATGAGTCTACATCTGGAATATTAATAGCGTTAATTCGTTTGGCGCGCTGGCTAACGATGCCCGGGAATAAGATGAAATGGAAACATTGTTCGGCTATATTTCGTGCTAAGTCATTATGCCGACGACCTCTAAGGTTTCAACTTCCTTTTCTATACCTGAAGGTTTAACAGTCTGTATATACATACACAAGTTTAAGACCCTGTTAACAAAAGGTGCAAGTTTGTCAACCCAAGCACCGACCATAGGCATGTACGATAAGCCACTATCGAGTTCAAGTTTAGGCGAAGTGATTACGTGTCATAGGGAGTTGCTGGCTACAGGAGGCTCAGGAACGATGTGTTTGGAAGGCCCTACAAAAGGCCTGTCCAGCAGTGGATGTCTATCGAATAACATGATGATGATGATGGTGATGATGATGATGATGATTATAATGGTAAAAATTGTCTAGTAAAATGGCCTAGACAAACTTTAAGCAACTAATATCAATAGTTATTCCAATGCGTGGGCTATCTAAATTCCAGATGTTTCTAGTTTAAGTAATAAAAAAAATTTGATGAAACGTGTTAACACGTGTGTATGTATTGTGTGTAAATAAATATGTAAACAATTGTATACTTGTTAGTTTTATTTTAAAACAAATATAATAAATAAACTGGAAATGAAAAAATATGCATGAGAGACGCATAAAAGAAACCAATCATAACCAATTTCGACATAAACATTTTTATATCGAAATAAATACTCATGTTTTAACTTTAAAGCAAACTTAAATCGTATACATTTTACTGAGGCTTTCAATAACCTATTTATCAGTAATATGCTTGGGAATGTTGTTATAACTCAAGACTAAACACGTTATTAAAAATAAAACACTTAAGTAATTTTCGTAATTTAGTTTACCATTAAATCTGTTAACAAAAGTGAAAATAAGAAAATAATGAAAAGACGTCTTAACCACATACATTTGTATAACTTATTAAATTGTGCCAATCATAACACTGTATAGGTGGCATATAGTGTCTGATGCTTCAACCATTCAGACTCGGTCTCCTAAATCAAGTAGAAGAAACCTCAAAACACGGCATCATTCTGAAAAAGTAGGTATATTTTTCAGATTCGTATCAGTTCACACTTGTGCTGCAAGTGTTGAAAACGAAAAATCGGTGTCGTTAAATTCTTTCCGTTAATATTGTAATACAGTTAATGGATAGGATTTGATTAAATCTGTGGAATGGAAATAATAAAGCGGTCGGTGGTTCGGTAATTTTTGATACCATCAGCGTTATGCTAATTCATGACTTTACTCTTAATAATCGATGTTCGAGATGAACTTTGATCTTTTATGTGGTATCCAAGAGAATTGGATTACTTCTAATATTATAGGTTAAATCTATTTTACTTGTATAGTGACTTTATTTTAATATATTGGTTGTCTTTACATATGAAATTCATTAAACAATTTAGAAATAGATTAGAAAATAAAACGTTGTTATAAATAACTTGTTTTGCTTTTTCTCGCAAAAAGCTGAAAAATTTTTAGTGGCTAGTCACCCAGATCCGACGGAATACCCTCAACATACTTTTCACTTCAAAACAGGATCATCCCCAAGCGAAGTTGACTCTACATATTCAATTGAAAAAGTCTCCGCTTTCAGAGTGAAACGTACGTTATGGTAAGGGATTCCAAGATGCGGGTTTTGGTAGGGTATTTCTGATGATCGTCATATTTTATATTTTAACGGCCGCCATGAACATGAGCCCGGGCTATATAAAGGGCACATACTTGATGGAGTATTTCAATACCATGAAAGGTATCCTCCCTTATGTTCATCTGCCACGCTTTAATATTTTCAAAAATCCTTTAAAAGACTCCCTATTATAAGTATAAGACTCCCTAATATACTATTAAGGGATGTTTGCCTATTACCTATATCCTAAACTTTTATTAAGTACATAAAAATAACGCATGTAAGAAATGAAAATCTCTCCAGAAACTCAAGGAAGTAAACACCGAACTTCAGTGGAGAGAGGATTAACGTTTGAATAATGAAAACCGTCTCAAAACTTTTTTGGAATTTGACGTTTTAGCACTCACTCGAATGTTGAATATTAAGTAAAATTAATTAATCTTTCTAATAAGTTCGATTCATCTCTTCTAAAGTGTTAAGTCTTTAATATTCAGTCATAAGGTTTCATAAAATGGTCCCCTTAAGTTAAATTTGAAAATGTATTAAACGCTTTTTTGGTCCTGATAAGTGAAACGGGCTATAAAAAATAGAAAACCTGACTGGTATGTAAAAATAACTAGGTATGTTTGATTTTTTTTCTGTTAAAATGATTAAAACGGGGGTATTCCTGAAAAAAAAACAGCAGTAACAGTATTCGGCACAACGTGGCATTATTTTTTCAATTTTAAAGTTCAAAGTTACTGAGGCAGTCTTCAATTACAATCTAAGCAAAAACAAACAATTCTTTAAATGAACTGTATTTTCAGATAATATAAATAAATTATTATTATTACAGTACTCTTAAATCTTGTCTCAAAAATACAAAGTATGATAATTCTGTAACCGTTAGTATTTTAAGATGGCATTAAGCTTGTTTCAACTTCTTTATTGTACTGAATAATCCAACGGTAATGAGTAAAAATATGAAACAACGATACTTACAGTACTACAATGTAAATACGTTCAAATCCTTCAAACGTGCGGTACCATTTTCGGAAAACCTTCTAAGCACTCATTAAACTCTTAATTTGCATTTCTCGATGGAACAAACAAATGGAACACTGCACGATAATTTCCAAACAAGAGGCGACATTAAAGTTTCAGAGTCGGCTGTGTGAATTAGACTGGGTCGGAGCGAGCTGAGCGGCCGAGCGCGCAGGCGACGGGCGTCGCCACCTGTCGCGTTTGTGCGGCGCGAGCGGGCGAGCGACGGGAGCGCTCCGGCGTCTCGCGAGCGACTGAGCTGAGCGCCCGCCGCCCGGGCACGTGGGCCGCCGGGCGCCGGCCGCCGCCCAGGTGCATGCACCCGCGCCCCGCGCCCCGCACCCTGCGCCGCGCTGCCTCCGCCACGCGACCAGTCTAACTTATGCAAGTACTATTCAATATGGTTCATATTTAATGTAATATATTCGTGGAGGATTTACTTTTCAAAGGAGGATTCATTTGTGAATAAGGCTGAGATTTTAAACGTAAGTACCGCTCCGTGAAAATTTATTGATGTTTTAATTCGTTTTAGCTGGCGATGTTATTTAGTGACAGACCCGATGGATTTCGTACCATCTAGAGTTACTAAAATGGCAAAATTCTACACATTTTATTATGTTTTTGCATGTCCTTTGGATTTGCTTTATTTTAATTTACGTATTTATTTCTTAAACCTTTTAATTTATAATTTTTTATGTTTTATTCCAAATTTCAGAATGTAGTAATATTATTGTTTTGTACAATCTTCCTAGTAAGCTTAGCTACACTCCTAAGTCCGTCCGTTGGCTACGATCGTAGCTTCGTAGCGTCGTAGCACCCATCGTAAGCTGCACCCCTTGCACTCTCTATAAGTTTCATTAATATTCTAAATGAAATTACGCCCAGTAAAGACCAAATGACGGAAAATACATTTTCCTTTATAACACTTGCACGCAAAAGCTGATTTCTGAGTAGTGATCTGTTTTTAATAAAAACAATCAAAAAACTCTATAATGTCAAAGTGAAAATACTTATACTTATTATTCCTATAGTACTAACTTTTGACACCTATACTTATAAAGAACACTTATAAAGTAAATTTAAAAGTAATAAAGTAACTAATTTCGGTGACCTAACAGGTCTTTACATCTCATCCACTTATATTCGGCATATCATCATCATCATCATTACCAGCCTGTAGACGTCCACTGCTGGACATAGGCCTTTTTTAGGGACTTCCAAACACAACGATCCCGAGCTGCCTATTGCCAGCGGCTCCCTGCTACACGTTTGATGTCGTCAGTCCACCTGGTTGGGGGTCGACCAATGCTGCGCTTTCCGGTGCGGGGTCGCCAATCTACCACCTTGGGCCCCCAACGTCCATCAGCTGTTCGAACTACCCCCGCCCCGCCCATTGCCACTTCAGTTCTGCGACTCGCTGAGCTATGTCGGTTATTCGGCATATAAATATACATAGTTATGATTAAATGTTTCATTTATTCTCGTCATGAATTTGATCTTATCAACTCATTTTAAGTATGATACTGTGCTAACACCAATGAGTAGCTAGCAAAGTACATTTTGCTTGAGTACATTCTTAGTTCTTTTCGGAAGTAGATTAAAATATATTATTTCTTATAATTTATATGAAGGGCTATAATGAGAAACGTTGTAGCTTGAAGAACTCATCATACTCAGGAAGCTACAAAGACTGCTACGTACTTTACTGTACTCTACAAAAGTTATATTAAAGGTTTATGGGGTATTAAAATATAGTGCTGTAAGCTTTAGTGCTTTTTATATGAACTTTATTACGACTCTCTATTTATTATATAAGAAATAATAAAAGTGCTACTAATTGAATAGTTCTTCAAATATAAAATAAATTAAAAATATTATTAAATAAACATATATTAAGTAAATATATGAATTTAATAATGTTACACAAGAAAAACATGTAACGTAAACAAAGATTATTTATTTGTAGCTCAATTATTACTTAATTATTCGCTTTAATACGAATGACAAATAAATTAAATTGTAAGGACTTTGAAATAATTTAGCTTCAAATATAAGCTGGGTGTATTTTTATTTGTATTATTAGATTACATTTATTTTGTACAGATTTCTAGCTGTGATACAAGGACACAAGAAAAAATAATTTGTATGGTAATTGATATTTTGATAAACTTTGTGATAAGTTTTCACAGCTAAATAGATTTTAAAAGCATGACGAATTCAGTTCAACTCATAATATCAACGTTTATGTTTCTAAAACATCCAGTTGTAGTTGTATGAGTTTATACGTCTGTTTGAACAGAACACAATAGCAAATCCTCTAAAGGGAAATGACCTTGTTTAAAATTATATTATTCAAGATATGGTAATTTAGTTTATACACGAGCGCCGTTTGCGTTGTTATATTTTTATTATTTTACATAAATACAAGGCAGAGACTGCATACGCATAAATTGTGAAGATTGCACACTTGAATATACTCAATAGCTAGCTTTGCCCCGTATTTCCCGTTCCAGTAGTGGGATACTAAATAGTAATATAATAATTTTTTACACAGTCTTTCTCTTTTACACAAAACAGTGTCTCTCTCTTACATAACACAAAATTTTGTTTATACTCGTATGATTCCTTGGTAAGTCAAATAATATTAATAATAGTAGTATTATGAAAATAACCGTCGTTTTCCAGTGAAGTAATTTATAACACACCAAAATCTAACACGTATTTATTACATTAAATTTTGAGATGGAGGTGGAACCCAGTAGGATTGGCAAAACAATTTAAAATAATATTTGGTTACGGCAACTAAAAATTAAAAATCAGCATACAATACATCTGCTTAAAAATGCGAAAAATTCTGAAAAACCCTATAACCCTAACCCGGCAAACTTTGTACCACCTAATAAAACCTGTATTAAAGCAAACATTCTCGTAAATCTATACTAATATTACAAACGCGAAAGTAACACTGTCTCTCTGTCGCGCTTCCACGCTAAAATTACTAAAACGATTTAAATGTACAGAGATAGTCTAGAGCATGAGAAAGGACATAGGCTACTTTTTCAAATTATCACAAATAAATAAATTTTAAAGTGATCAAACCGTTTTCGAGTTAGTAACTGTGAAACAGTTATTTGTATATAGAAAATGATGAAGATGTTCTTCCCACAGCAGGGATGAATTTATTATGAAACAATGAAGTGACTGGTCATAATAAACTACAATAACATTAAAATTAATTAAAAAATGTAACATGATATGCATCGACAGCGCAGAGAAAATGTAAACTAAGTAGAAGAGGTATATAAAAGTTATCTATATTTGAGAGAACTAACTCCGTGGCTACAAACTTAGGCTTAACATGTGTCTGGGTTAAGTCTGTATCATAAAACTATGTAGACGAAATATTATGCTATAGCAGACTGCAAGTAAAAATCTTACTTATACAGTCGTTATGGTTAATATTGTGTTTGAGTATATCGTTTGAGAGACTCGTTTTTAGTACCAGTCTATTTTTTGATCGAGCGTAATTATTTTCAGGTAAGTAAGTACCGATATGTTTATATAATAAATAAATAAATAATAAATATAGGACAATTACACACATCGCACATCGCTATATAGCCCCAAAGTAAGCTTAGGTAGCTTGTGTTATGATAATATATAACTGATGAATATTTTACATATATTATACATAAATACTTATAATATACTAGCAGTCGCCCGCGACTTCGTCCGCGTGAAAACCTCTTAGGTACCCGTTTAATTTTAAAAACAGACATTCATATAAAGTGTGCTCTTTCCCCGCTACCCCTCTCAATTTAATTTTTTTATAGTTTCCCGTGAAGCAATATCCTCCATTCCGTCCCGTGTACTAAAGATCTACATTTTTGTTAAACATTGTACGATATTACAGTACATTAACAATATGTATTTATGGCAAACTGATGTGTATAGCTTGTATTAAATAGTCTGTTTCACTTTTGAGTCTAGCTTTCATAATAAACAAAATAATTCGACATGCAGATCTAGAGATTAGCCCGTTTAAACAAACGAACAAACTTTTTCGTGTATTATATAAACATGGTCTGCCATGCCAAATAAATTGAAAGAAAAGTTCAAAGATTGAATTCTCAAAGAATATCAGTACCAAAATGACCCCTATTCAGTACGTATAACATAACACGGAGGAGGTCAACATAATTTGGACGATATAGCGGCAGTGTTATATTTTTTAGAAATTTTGAAATATCTCCGAAACTAATTAACACACTGTAAAAGGCAAATCTTATCTCTGTAATATCCTTGTGATTATTAAATAATTTATTTAACCAAAACCGCGGCCAAAATCCCGCGGGACAATTCGGGGATTTACAGATTCTATATTAAAATTGAAAGAGGCATGGGGGCATCATAGTTGTCTGGCGCAGGGCGTAATCCAGGACAATTTCCTGATGGCAAAGCGGCCTTAACGCGACAATAGGTCGCCTGCTAAAATCGGTGCATTAACGGATTTCCCATAAAAATTCAGGTAGGTACGGGACATCGTTGAGCTCTGGTCCAAGGCAGGGTACGAAAGAAGGCGGATACAAACTTGTGGCTCGGAGGCTGGCGCGGCCATTCGGGGATTTGCTGATTCTACATTAAAATTTAAAGAGGCATGGGGCATCATAGTTGTCTGGCGCATGACGTAATCCAGGATAATTTCCTGATGGCAGAGCGGCTTTGACGTGACCGTAGGTCGCGTGCTAAAATCGGTGCATTAACGGATTTCCCATAAAAAATCAGGAAGGTACGGGACATCGTTGAGCTCTTATAGCTCAGGGTACGAAAGAGTGCGAGAGCAAATCTGTGGCTCAAGACAGGAGACTGGCACGACCGAATCGCGCGCGAAAATTTGGGGATTTGCTGATTCTACATTAAAATTGAAATTGGCATAGTTGTTTGGCGCAGGACGTAATTCAGAACAATTCCCTGATAGCAGGGTGGCCTTAACCTGACCGCAGGTCACGCGCTAAAATCGGTGGATTAAAATCCTGTCTCAGTGCTCACTTGCTTCACTGGTGGAACCTGTATACAAAGTTTCAAGTAAACCCATTAAGAAATTGAAATTTTCAAATTACCCCCCTTTTCTCCCCCTAGGGAAAAAAATTCTAAATATCCTCTCTCAACGCTCACTTGCTTCACTGGTGAAACCTACATACAAAGTTTCAAGTGAATCCATTAAGAAATTAAAATTTTCAATTTACCCCCATTTTCTCCCCCTAGGGAGGGAATTTCCAAAATTCCTCGCTCAATGCTCACTTGCTTCACTGGTGGAACCTATATACAAAGTTTCATGTGAATCCATCAAGAAATTAAAATCTTCACCCCCTTTTCTCCCCTTAGGGGGAAAAAAATTCCAAAAATTCTCTTTCGGTGGTCACTTGCGTAACTGGTGGAACCTACATACAAAGTTTCAAGTGAATCCATTAAGAAATTAAAATTTTCAATTTACCCCCATTTTCTCCCCCTAGGGAGGGAATTTCGAAAAATCCTCGCTCAATGCTCACTTGCTTCACTGGTGGAACCTACACACAAAGTTTCAAGTGAATCCATTAAGAAATTAAAATTTTCAGTTTACCCCCCTTTTCTCCCCCTAGGGGGAAAATTTCCAAATATCCACTCTCAATGCTCACTTGGTTCACTGGTGGAACCTACATACAAAGTTTCAAGTAAATCCATCAAGAAATTAAAATCTTCACCCCCTTTTTTCCCCTTAGGGGGAAAAATTTCCAAAAATTCTCTTTTGGTGGTCACTTGCGTAACTGGTGGAACCTACATACAAAGTTTCAAGTGAATCCATTAAGAAATTAAAATTTTCAATTTACCCCCATTTTCTCCCCCTAGGGGGGGAATTTCGAAAAATCCTCTCTTAGTGGTTGCCTACGCCACCTAACAAATATACGTGCCAAATTTCAGCTCTCTACGACCAGTAGTTTCGGCTGTGCGTTGTCTGTCAGTCAGTACATCACTCAGTAACGGAAGAGTTTTATATATATAGATAGATAAACACCCAGACACTGGAAAATATCTATGCTCATCACACAAACATTTTTCCAGACGTGGGAATCGAACCCACAGCCTAGGACGCAGAGGCAGGGTCACTACGCACTACGCCACTCGGCCGTCAAAAATCATTTATATCTCCTGCAGTTTTTGATAATTTCTACTACAATCGTTTCTGCCTATTTAGTGAAACAGGTACATTTGACACCTCCGCCTCATTTTAACGAGCAAAGAGTAACGTAGGTAACGGTTGCATTCACTTTGTAGTTTCGCTCAGTTTTAGGCTATGGTTTTGGCACTTACCTAATAAGGTGGTCCACTATCAATCAATCAATCAATCAATCAATTGCATATATATTAAAGATAGATTGCTATCTATACTCATTGTTTCTTTAAAAATAAATGTCATGTAAATATTTTTTTCCTTGATGTTCTTGGAAGGTTGCATTTACCTTTTTCCTCGTGGGCTAAGTCACGGACACCTTCTAATATTATATGAACCATTTATCGTATAAAGACTTTTAGGAGTAGGTACGACAAGGACAATAGTCAATCAAATCTCATGACATGGAGTCTCTTATAAAGATTGAACATTAGTTTATAACTATACAGTAATATAGTGCTGCAGCTACGTCCCAGATCACTCCCACGTTATTCCTATCCTTGTGACCTTTGCTAAAACCGCGCACTGCAATTTTGTTTGCAATACCGCAGCCCACACATCCTTCTCTATGAAACTCAGAGCTTGTTTTGTGAATATTATGACTGTTTCACAGTTTCACTGCCTTAGATCAAAATTTATGTACTTAATGAAATGTTTCATTCGTATACATACGTCATTATTTAATTTAATAGCATTATTTTATAGAATAAACTATTACACTTTTATCATTACATACTAATGAGAGCTTGTACCTACACAAATAGCTGTGCTAGCGGTTTCACGCGCGCGTTCACGTCGGAATATCAAGAAATCCGTTCTTAGAAACCAGATCTTGGTGATGTAGACATTGAAAACGCAAATAAGTAACTACGCTTTTCATTAGTGATATTTCGCTTACATATTTAGAAAAAATGTCCATTTGACTAATTTTCTTCTCACTTTTATTACATATTTACTGCTCTTACCTCTATACAATTCGGACTTTTAACGTGATCACAAAATTCTAATAATAATAATAATTCAGTGGTGTCATCAAGGTTTGCCTAAGAGATTGCTCCAAGCAATAAAGCCGCCTTTGCATGCAATCAGAAATATTATTTATAGTTTTAGATTTACTTGTGTATTGTTAGTAAGTTTTATTTTCTTCTTTTTCGTCGTAGTCGTCTATATCAATCATATGATTGTTATATGGTATTGTAGATATTGAACAATTACATTTAGTTAACTTTAAAATCAAATTAAACAAATGGCTTCTAGACAAATACTATTATGACATAAAAGAGTATTTGACGTAAAACATTTGACAAATTATTATTATTATTTTATATTTAGACTTTTATATTATTCTAATTTATTTGTAATTTTACTGTAATTGGTTCATTGTATTAATATTAGTTTCTTAAGTTTATATAATATTAGCAACGCCCTGACAGGGCCCATGTCATGTAAAGTATGCTAAATAAATGAATTTGAATTTGAATTTTATCTAGTGTGACTGGTTGAACACTGTTAATCGTAGTTTAGAAAACTTTTAAGAATATCTCTATATATTCAAACATTCAGCAGCTCGTAATAAAAACCTAAGTAAGGTTAAACTGTGAAAGTTCTACATTGGAAATTGCATCATTGAATAGAGAAACTTTTAGCGTTTTATTATGGTAATAAGCATAAAGGTACCATTCTAAAGGTCATCTTATAAAGATTAGAACTTGGTATAACTGTTTATTGAATCCATGCCCTCATCCGAGTTTTATATAGAATTTAAAAACTAAACTGCTTTGTGAGCGTGTTTATATGTTTATAATTACATAATATAGGCCATAGTTTCTAGATTATTATTTTCTTTTTGCCTCTCTATCTAACCTCTCTTACGAAAAGGTAAGTAAAAAAATGTGACAAAAGAAAATAATTAAACGTAGATGTTATCGTAGTTAAGTACTTAAGGTTTATATTCAGTTGCAAATAGATCATGCTAAGCATGAATATATATATAAAAACATTGAATTTAGACGTAAAAAAAACGGATAGCTTATAAAGTCATGGTTTGTTTGCATCAGTTTGCTAGTATTAACATATTAAAAAAAGTACAAAAAGGTATAAACATAAAAATATAATACGTTAATCTAATTCTCGTCTTATATATAATATTTTTTGTTCTTATATACACCAAAACCGTCATTAGACCGCGTTCATTGTGTATGCCATGGAATAGGTTTAATGATGGTGATTACATTGGTCCCGATAATGCACAATCACACTAAATTTGAATCCAATATAGCGTCAGGAAGTAATTCTAATTTAGCTTTTGAGATTTGACTAACAAGCTAAGTATAAAAGCTTTTACCTAAAGACAAAGTCATTAATAATTCAAAGCATCTGTTAATATAAATTATCAACATATTAAAGCAATGCATAGCTAAGTAGGCGGAAATTAATTAAGTATTAATAAGAAAAAAGGAAACATTTCCTGATGTTGTGTAGGCGTACCACTGGGATTGGCTTGCCGAGGTAATAGCCCGACATAACAAAGAGTAGAAAAGCCTTAGGCTACTTTGTGATTCGATAGAGTAATGAGAATACTTATTATTTTAAAGCTAAATATGTAAAATCTTTATAAAAGATATTCTATTAAAAGATAAGTTAAAGAACAAAGAAATTACACAATTACATATTTTTAATATACTCTATTTGCTTGCTTGTACATTTACCAGGTCTGTGTAGATTTCCATGCATTAATATGTTTATTTTTACTATTCTTGTACAATTTAAAGTAAAACGTAGTGTTATAAGGAAAAAGTAAGAGCAGAAAGTTACAATACATTAAGGTATTGGATAATGGTATTTTTATACATGTCGTTGACATGATTTGACACATAATTTAGTCATTACGTCTGTTATTACCGTTCTCCCCAGTTAGCTAAAGGAGCTGTGAAACAGCCTTGGGGAGAGCGACGAGAAGAAAAAATACGTATATTTTGACAATAAAGTTATACCCTCTTTGGATGTGTGCCAAGCTTTTCCAGCCTTTCAATGATTTATAAATAAAAACGTGGTCAAACTTCAACGTTTTATTTTTCTTGTGCTATAATATGTTATTCATGTGTATGGATTCACGAAACGTACAATAACTAATGGTTACTAGTTATTTTCGTAGTGGAGTATTTATTTGTATTGTACAACAGTTTTAAGAATAGGAAGGGATGATTTCCCCTGGGTGTTTATCTATGCTTACTTGGCTGCATTGCTGTGTTTGAAATGTATGGTTGTCGGTGTAACTCCTGGTACATACAACCTAACGCTTATGCCTTAGGTAATCGGATGAGGTATCACTTAAACTCCTAAAGATGGTAATAAAATAAATATCATCCGAGATCAGGTGCAAGGCCGATGCCTGTACTAACTTTTTGGAAGAGTTTCGTAGAAGATTTTATCATTGACCGTTTTTACGTCAGAATTTTTATAACTAAATTTTAATAACTTTGTAAAGGCCTCATAGTCTTTATTTGAACGAGGAATCAACCAATTATTGTAAACTAGCAGACGCTTGCAACTCCGTTCCTGAGAAAATCTATTTTGTAATAATTCGACAAAAAGTAACCCATATTATTTCTTAGGTTCTTGACCATCTTTTTACCAAATTTCATTTAAATTGGTTCAGTACTTTAGGCGTGATTGAGTACCAAACATACACAGTTACTTTCGCATTTATAATGTCAGTAAATTTATACTTACTTTATTTATAGTATCCTGTAATGCTTCGCAGAGACCTAATGTGGCTGCAAGGATAAGAAACAAACCAAAGTATATTCATGTTGCATATTTATTTATACAAATTACCTAGACAATAAACAAATACTATCTTTTTTATTTGAGCTCCATGGATGCAGAACTTTTAAGTTTTTGATGCGTATACAAACCAACTTAAGTTATATAAAACATGAAAGATCGTCAGATTTTCAATTATAACTAAAAATAGATACATGTTAAGGCAAACTACAATTCTGCATTTAAAACCACACTCCGTGAAAAGCCCTGGGGGGTAGATATCCGAAGTTCCAATTCTGCTAACGAGATTACCTCGTATCCTACTTTTCGATACATACTAAATTTATCTTTAGTAGTTTCGCTAACACATCCTACCACAGGATTAATTGTGTGCTGTATAACTTTGTTAATAGTAGTACTTAGTTATGTGATTACTCACTAAACTAGAAATACGAAAATTGTAATTTCGAACATAAAATCAGGTTTCTGTATGAAGTTGAAGCAAGATAACAATATGATACGGTGTACATTATTGGCTCTAATAAATGTAGCTTGTTCTACGCCGTAGCATGGCTACGATTAACAGTAGCATCTAGTTTAATCTGTGCAAGTTCAAGCTAAGTAAAATATGGTTTTTACTCTATAGTCATCTTCATAAACGTAATAATGTACGTCATACTACCAGGGCAGACCTCCCTCCTTGTAGGAGTGGGTGTATAAACCTATTTCGCTGTTTCAATGCGGCTTGGCGACCGTAGGAAAATGTTGAATATTATAACAAGCACTAATGGAAATAAGTAAAACAAACCGAAGTATTCTGAGAAACATGTGAGTATAATCACTTTACAATTTCGGGCTGTTATTATTTTTTGAAAAATAGAATTGTTCATTTCATATCTCAGTATTTCATAGTTTGATCCAGAAGTCGAAACCAGGACGATCCGAAGCCATAAGGGTAACCACGGGAACAACGAGGCTGTTACACTATACTATCATGTACCACTCTCTCCAACCGTGTAAATGATGTAATATGTATTCAATTGCCGCAAATTCCACAACGTTCCCACCCTGAAAAGGTGCTACACCCCAACTTACTACTCAGAAATTCATTAGCCAAAAGAATAACACTCTCTATTTTTGATGTGTTCTCAAACTTGAGGGAAGAATACTTCTAACACTAAGTTAATTTTGGATTCGGATTAACTATGATATTCCAATAAAAATAAACTGAAAAGTTTTGATATGTTAATGTATGATATGTTTTGTTATGTAACTTAAGTTAATTTATTCTTATAACTATACAAATCATGCTCACGTGGAATAATGGCAAGAATAGCTGCATTCCCGCGTTTGATAGCCAGGCTAAACCTTTGCGCAAAAAACGAGTCGGCCCTTCTGTCACCAGTTGAGGCAATTAGGCGCGGTGAAATATTATGGAAAAAAATTTTGGCACTGTGCCTCCATGACCCAAGGGACTCCACAGCAATAGAAACAAATATGTTACTCTTAGTCAGAGAGTCATACGTACTTGTGCTACTTACCGGTTAAGCCTTAAGCCTTTTCTGTTGCGGCTTCCGGTCTTGATTCTATCTCCCTGACATGTCACAGAGCCAACGTGTACTTTTGTATTTTAAAATATACTATACTGCTTGTGCCCGCAATTTTAAGTCCTTACTTCCGATTTTTTTGGGAAAATTGGGATAAATAACATATGATTAAACTTGGGGTATAATTAATCTCCATTCCAAATTTTATATCAATAATTGCGGTATGAAGAAGAAACAAAAACATGCACAAACATATATTTGACGGCCGAGTGGCACAGTGGGTAGTGACCCTGCTTCTGCGACCTAGGCTGTGGGTTCGATTCCCACATCTGGAACATGTTTGTGTGATGAGCAAGGATATTTTCCAGTGTCTGGGTGTTTATCTATATATTATAAGTATTTATGTTTAATATATTTAAAAATATTCATCAGTTATCATAGCACCCATAACACAAGCTACTAACGAGTACGCTTACTTTGGGGCTATATAGCGATGTGTGTAATTTTCCTATAATATTTATTTATTTTTTTATATATAATGTTGGCTTAACAATATTGTATTCTATATCAATTTCAACATACAATATATTTGAAATATAAGTGCACATAAAAGCATTCAAAATATTAATTTTTTACATAACAATCTAAAAAACAGTACAAAGTAAAAGTAAGTACCCGTACATACGGAAGAAGTGCACTCGTAAACAACGACTCATTGTTACTTGTTAGTGAAGCAAAATGAATTGTTAAAACAAATAGAATTCTTCTCCATATAAAAATGCGCATATTCACAGTAGCTAACCACATTCTGCACTCAATCCGTTCCCTCGAGACTTGATGAACAGATATCAGACTATTCGACAACAGAATTATTTTCATTATACGAGAGGCATTATTTCACCTTGTGACAGTATTTGTTTTGTTATTGGTACTATTTAACATTGCTTCGATAACCCAGTCTTTCGGCTGTGTACTAGCTACTGATCCCAAGCGCATGGGACCAATTATTGTACTAATATGACCAATGGGATCAAGACTTATAAACTTATTTTTTGGATTGTTGTTCTTTCTTCTGAGTAATCCTCTGCAGTATATCCTGGAGTGGGGAAGTTGGTGGTAAGTTAGATAGTATGTTAAGCTATCTGTCTCGGACATTCACATATTCAGTGTTATAGGGTCAAAGACTTTCATCGTCTGACTGAAGACTTTTATGTTCAGGCAACAAATGCGCATTGGAGCAGCGTGGTGGGTTTTAACTTCAATCTATTACGGGGTTAATCAACTTCAATCTATAAGGAGAGAGACTGGTAAAGTGGGCTATTAAAATAGGGACTGATGATGATGACGATTAAATTTATAATCAGAGTGCCTATATAAAAAACAACGTATTTAATATTAAATACTACGTACGTCATGGAGTACCTAAAATGCCATGATGTATAAGTATTATATTCTTCTATCTTCATATGCTAGCAATATTACTCGACAAAGTACCTACCTCATAAAACCGAAATTTAAGAAGTTAGAGGCAATAAAAATGGGCTATTAAATATTTGATTCTTACACAACTAGAACTAAAATATAACAAGTATAACACAGAACAAATAAGTGCTTACAACCTCGCAGTGACTGTGGAAACTAGCAAACTAGGCATCCAGAAGTTTGTTAATATTCCATGCGAATACAAGCCTCGAAACTTCCATTGTACTGCTTAACGTGGCGAGCGTTTGGCATCCGAGTTTAGCAATCAAAAATGTTTGCAGCCTAATGATATTCAACGCTACTTTATTACACAAGTTACGTTCAGTGTCAGCACGTGTTTTCGTTGTGAGGTAAAATAAGAATAATAGTCTGCCTGTTTTAATAGCATAGTACAAGGCCACACCTTTCTACTTTCACGGGACGCAATACGGAGCTTAGACCCAACACATTGCTCCAATAAAGGTTAGCAGGCTTATTGTGATAATTTTTTGTTATTTAACAATCACTATCAGATGTTAATGATAGCCGAAATTTACAGATAAACGTGCTCTTGCAGAGACGGGCTGTAACATCACCAACCTCCCAAACCTAATTAGCTATTTTGACTGAGAATAACTAAGAAGAAAGAAAAGCTCAACTTTTCATTGCCCGACCTAGGATTCGAATTCAGCATTTCATGACCCAAAGCCGCATAAGCTAACCACTAGCTCATCGAATCAGTAAGTAAAGGACTATTCAAAGGGCGGTGGGAATCGTATCTTGCAATTTTTGACATTAGAAGATTTGAAATGCAGAGCCGGTATCGAATTATTCTTTTTTTATTTCCTACTGTTTATTATACACCAGTTATTATATTTTATCATCGGCAATTTGTAGACTAGATATTTGAAGACTAGTTCATTAAGTTGTAATTAATAGTAAAGTAGATTTACCTAAAGATAACAGTAATAATGCAACTGTAAGCAGCTTACCGTCATTATTTCAATTACAGTAAGCTGCTTACTATACGAGCATTACTACTAGCTATTAGTCCGCGCGGAATTGATAATTTTAGCTACATTTTCAATGCATCCCATCTGAATGGAGAAAAAATATATTTTATGTTATTGTGAAAATCACTTGCAAATTAATTAAGGTAAATGTAAAAATCTGGACAACAGTTATACATTGACATTGACGTTGTTTTTTGTTATTCATTACAAGTTATTATTTGACTGAGCGGACTAACTTGGTAGGAGTAGGATAATACCCACACTACCATAAAAATATGTAAATATCTTCTTTCATGGTGATTGTAGTCGGCCTTTTCTGAAGCGATGGATTTATTCCAATATTTTAGTAGTCTTTAAGTATTTTAAACGCTTTTACTTTCACCCTCATTTTTTAATCGCATTTAATACTTCTTCTGGGAGCAATTTTTATGGACAGACCACGTTTACCGGGTCAACTAATATTTGAATACAATATGTATTTTTCGAATAGTTTAAGGATTAATACGTAGAATACTATAAACCTGGTAAAAGTCACGGTGCTTTTATATCAATACAAAACAGAAACACTTTCTAAATTATTAACAGTATTCATAACATTTTTGCATTATTATAGCTACATTATAACGCAAAAAATGTTCACTCTACTAAATGTCGCAGCCGAGTCTTGCATCCATTTTATAATGATATTTACTCCGCCTAACGAACTCTAGCAATGGCTATTAAACGAAGTAAACACTTTTTAGATTAACATTTTGGTGCAACACTTTTCAAAATTTTGTATTAGAAAATGCTTCAATAAATTTGGATTATGATGATGAATAATAATAAACAATCGTTTTTGGGATTAAAAAAAAAATTTACGTCTAGTGATGACGATGATGTTTTTATATAATTATTTATAATTCTATTTTTATTGACGTATTTCTTAAATGCGATATTGGTTTCATGATCTAAAATGTGCCCAAATATTAAGTCCGGTTGTATAATAACTACTATTTTATGTATGTATTTAATGTAGGTAAACTTTTATAGGAGAAGTGTTGACGAAAAGTTAAATCCACATACCAGAATATTGAATCAAGTAATTGTATCTATACAGACGTACTTTTTTCATAAGCGAAATTTCTCATTTAACAATAAAAATGAATATCAAATTTTATTTAATAAACTTATCAAACTGCTTCACGAAAATACCATTTTTTAGTTATTTTTCTACAAAAATTCCGCATTATCCCCTGGAACGACGCCAATCTCCCGTCTTTGAATAGTTCATGAAATTTACTAAACGCTGGTCAGTCTTGTATAACTTGACTAGAACTGCAAGGAAAATGCTTTCATAATAAGTGAAAACTTCATAAATGAGTTCTTAAGCTGTAGTAATGAGCGCTGGTAATTTTCATTCTAGATGTCGCTAAACCTCCTACGTACTTTCAGGTTCATTTTTAACCGACGAAAAAAAACGGAGGAGGTTCTCAATTCGACACGTATATATATTTTTTTTTATGTATGACCACACATAACTTTATACAGAGTTGTCCAATTTTGATAATTCTTTTTTTATTAGAAACGGCATACTTCCAAGGTGGTCCAATTGTCATCATGTTAGGATCTGATGATGATATTCTGGGGAAATTGAAAGAACTCTTCAAATTTTGGAGGCACGCTTACAGCGCTTTCGGTTTTTGTCTCGGTATCGGTATCGTTTTGGCTACTAGTGCCGTATAATATACTATGACAGTATAGTACGAGTACGTTACGTGGCGATAAATCACTAAAAAGTAAGAAATAAAAATTTTTAATAAAAAATAGAACCGACTCAAAACGCACTTAGTTGCTTTAATTTACTTAAGCATATCTAGGAGTCGGTGCCAGCCAAGGTTTCTACTTTAAGGACATTACCTAGAACCCACTAACTGCTTTACTACGTTAAATAAATGTTCTTTAAGCTTGCTGGCATCGACTTCATAGCTATGCTTAAGTAAATTAAAGCAACTAAATGACACAGTTATTTTTTACTTTTTAGTGCGATTTGAGTCGGTTCTATTTTTTGTTAAAAAATTTTATAATCCTACAAGTAACTTCCATTATATTGAAAATCCATTATTCACGTTAAAGTTTCTATACAGCTATATATTTTATCGGTTCAAGACTCGACTTCCACAGACAAACACATGAAAATAAAATTTTGAGGTCCTCTATTAACTATATGTTTCTTATTTCCAACATATGCAAAGCATAGCGTAAGTATGCTTAAACTTTAACTAACTTCAAATAGCTGAGTATAAGTGCTTACATAAAGATCTTTTTATACTTTAAGCAGCATTACAAAACAAAATTGTGAAACGCTTTTTACAAACGGATGTCCGCGACTCCGTTCGCGAGAAATTCTATTTTTGTTATAGTCAAAAAAATTAAGCTGTAAACTATCTCTGTACCAAATTTCATTTTAGTTTAGATGAGATTGAGGAACAAACAGAGAGAGAGTTACTTTGCCATTTTTAATATTAGTATAGATTTATTGTAAAGCAAAGACAATTATTTAAACGTAACATTCGTTTCACGCATTATATGTTGATTTGCTGTCAAGTGTGATCTGTGTGGCTAGTGTAAGATTTTACCGCGTCGATATCGAGAACGGTAAACGCAAATTTTATATGACACTGACACTCCCCCATTTAAGTTTTCTTTCGAACTGCCAGGGGCGCTGCTTCAATTCCATATAAAATTTGTCTTTACGCGAATGTGAAGTTTTCGATTTGTTTTGGCGAAAGCTCACACTAGGCACTCGGCCATCTAAAGTATAGTGAAATTCTCGTTGCTATCCTTTTGGACTCGCTTTGTATCTAGGAGTCCGTGTGATTTTAACCATATCAACAAAAGTTTTTATACAGTGCGCTACCGGTAAAGTTTAAGTATTTATCTTGATCCGCCACGTATCTAAGTTCTTGCAACAGTAGTGAAACTTCGAGGACAAAAGTTTAAAAACATACACAGTTAAAGAGACAACAAACCTGAGCTTGCTAACTGCACATCGCTGCAAAGACCATTGGCTTTTAATTTTTAAACGAGCTATTAAAACTAGACTAGCAGGGGCAGCCGACACAGTCAGAAAAAAACAAAACATACAGACAAATTGTGCGTTTTTATATGTTGTAAAGATTGGATGTCTAATGATGTAGAGAGTAGTTTTACAGCCTTTGTGACCTAGCAAAGATTATACAAATAAAATGGAAATATTTGTTTGTAATTTCAAATTAACAGATTTTCACCAAATGGATACATGGAGGGAAAACATTTTACTGAAAGAAGACTTCATTAAAAATTTCACTCGTGGCGCAGTGGGTAGAGACCCAGCTTCTGCGTCCTAGGCTGTGGGTTCGATTCCTACATCTGGAAAATGTTTGTGTGATGAGCATGGATATTTTCCAGTGTCTGGGTGTTTATCTATATATTATAAGTATTTATGTATAATATATATATAAATATTTATCAGTTATCATAGTACCCATAACACAAGCTATCTAAGCCTACTTTGGGACTATATACGTGTGTAATTGTCCTATAATATTTATTTATTTATTGACTTTTTTTAATTATTGAAAATCACACTTTAGTTTTATCATATCGATTGGAAGGCTTCATCATTAGGATCATTTCTCGCTAAATAACATAGCATAAGAAATAATCGAAAGATCATGAATATTAACACTTTTATTACAAAATGAATCAATTTATCGAATGTTCAAAATGTGTCTGTATAGGGTAGTTACATGGAAACATTTTATTCATTACAATTTAGTCCTTGCCTGTTATCACACCTGATGGTAAGTGATGATACAGTCAAAGACGGAAGCACATTAACTTCTTAAGTCTGTAAAACTGCCAGTGCCAAAAAATTACAATTTTTTTATATGATAGCCAGACTTATGAATGGCCTTATTTCTATTTTAATATTTGTAAGTGAATTGAAACTGCGCAGATAAAACCACGAGCATTTGCTAGTTATTCGTATAACTTACTCTAAACCTTCTAAGCGTATTAATTAACAAAACTACTGCTTATTATTGCCATTATATCGATACTACAGTTTGAATAATGAGCTTTGAAGTTTTATTGAGGTAATATTATGCTTACCTTCAATGCATTGCTAATATTAGTGACACAGCATACTCGTATAGTATAAGCTCTCAAGTTATAATCATTAACCAAAAAAGTTATTTTATTTTAATAGCAACTGTTACCCATGTACTCCCTCTACTCTTTTTTGAATGTATTCGTTATGAAATAATTCTTTTCAGTTAAAATACTATAAAGAATTCCCAGACCGTTCATAAATTACTGTCTTCGATTTACGATCTTAAAGGAGGAAGTTTTTTAAAGTTTTTAATTAAAGTAATACAAGATTAGCAGATGCAGCGAAATCTACGACGTAGCAGTTTGCTACGACGGAGCGTAGCACCCGTAGCACCTAATATATCACGTCGCGGTCAGACTTGCCTGTCGTTAAAGTTAAAACCGATTGCTAAGAACTTTTACAATTTTATTTTATTGGTGGAAAAAGACTGTATTTTGCTCAATGATAATGTTTTAAAAATTTCAGAAAAGGTATCTTATAGGCTATCAAAAACATTTCTATCTAAATCTAAACTAAGGGTATTTCGAAAAGTACTCGACAATAACCTCATTTTCAACGATATTAAATATCGTTTGCCATCCATAACATAATTATTCAGTATCGAATTTTATGTTTTGAATTTATATCTCTTCTCTATTAGGTAAAAACAAATATACACGAATTCGAACAGTCTCACACTGTCGGCTTATTTAAAAGTTTGAGTCTATCTTTTATAACTGAATACAGCCTGACGTATGTAATTAAGTGAGGCGCTTATTATTGGTTAGTCTACTATATTAAACAACGAGGCTTTCAATTATAATAATTTAAAAAGGCTGATAAATCTCTGTTATACAATTAAAAAAGGACACGGTACATACATACTCCTACGAGTACAATTCACAATTGAGAGAGTCTCGTAATATTATACATTTAACGAAAATCGGAATTCCCAATACTTTTATTTTGGGAACGCTCGCGTAGAAACAGCGTAAAATTAACCGCAACAATATAGCATGCAGATGCTGTCTGCGCCGTTTCGGATATAAAAACTTATGTACCGATATATTGCATAAAAGTTTTTGTCATTTGCGCGCTTTCACAGTGACTGTGCGAACTAATAAAATAAGTTTCTTTAGAAGATTGTCAATGTTTCGAACGGCGGCAGTGCTCGAAAATTCAATAAAGCTTCTCAAGCTATATATTGTTTCAAAATATTCTATCAATAGGATTGACCAAGGTGTACGCCAGTCGCAATCGAGCCCGAAGCAAGCACTGCCTGTATACCTTTACAGGAACCATTTGGCCGCATTTTCAGGCCCTATTTTGAGAACCTTTGGAAAAGGCTAGAATGCTTAAATTTTCGTCATCCAGTAAGCTATAATAACTTACTTAAAATCCAAAATTTCAAGTCTGTAGATCATTCAGTTCCGAAGTTAAACGAAAGCAAAGTTTCGCATTTACGACACTCACTGATGATCATCAAAATAGAACTAGTGCTTCCCATAAACTCAGAGAGCTAAAAATAAAGGAAAAACTATAAAAACTAGGATAATCGAAGATCTGGAGTACCTGGTGAACCTGATTAGAATACACAAGAGCCCAACCAAACTAGTAGAGATCGACATATATCGCCTTAACAAAAAATGTTTAACTTGGTGGGCCGCTTCATTTGTTGGCAAAAATCGAAGGTCTGAAGTATCTGATGAAGAACTCTCAGCTGTATTAGAGATCTGGTAGTGCCTCCTTCTACTATTGGTACATAAAAAATCGACTGTCATTGCAAAAATCCAGCATAGTGGGAGACACATCTCATCCTTGGCGCAGTGGTATGCGAGGTGGATTTATAAGACGGAGGTCCTGGTTCGATTCCCTGCGGGGCAGATTGGGATTTTTCTTAATTTGTCTTCGTGTGGTTGGTGGGAGGCTTTTGCCGTGGCTAGTTACAACCCTACTCACGGAGACGTACCGTAAATCGTATGTGTGACTTGGCCGTTGTAGGGTATAAAGTAACGTATAAAAAATGTTCAACGGCCAACTATAATAATAAACGAATCGCAGTAAGGAACCTTACACTTAGCACGACTTTGTCTAGATTTCATTACTTTTTAGAGATGAACAAGCAGCTCTATCGAGACTTAGCTAGTTTTTATAGAATGTTTTTGGTAGGATTATACCAAATATTACCCATAACAACAGTGTATCTATCCATCTTACGGTCATTTCGCAAGGAATATTAAACTATTAGTTATTGCTGATACTAAATATTAAAATGTTTATACAAGTAACGGCAGGTGAAATTGAATGGAAATGAAACGTTTACTGATTTGGCCGAGGTAAAAAAATAATGATTTTATTTTCCCAAAGCTGATTTCTATGTCAACAAAAAATAATCCTTCTTATGTTGCTCTAAAAGCTTGTGGTGTATTCGTCGTTTTATTTAAGTCAATATCAAATAAAAATATCACACGATTGCACGCATAAGTGTATATTATGGTTATTTTATACACGTATGTATTTCGTACAAGTTATTTTCATCAGTGGAGTAGACATTTACATTCCAAACGGAATTTTTGTCATAGCACTGTAATGTACAGCAATTTAATATTTACAGCTTGTTTCTCATGTTTGAGTTATACTCATACATACGCGGAGCTGTCACACTGAACTGTTCTTGTATTTAGCGATTTAAATTATTCATTGACATTGTGAGACGCTCCTAGTTTTGTTCATAAGGTTGAGGGAGGCCGCTCATTACTCGAAGTAAGTCTTGTTTTTTAAGTGACCTAAAAAACTTTTTAGAAAAATCTCTGTGACCACGACGAATACAACATTAGGGGCGAGATGGGATTTTTGGAAATATTTGAACGTGGCAGGATATACCTTCCATGTTAATGAATACTGCTACCAAATATGAGCCCTTTATGTATGGCGCGTGTTTTGGGCAGCCCGTTAAATTATTAAAATTATCATCAGAAATACTCAAAAACACATGATAAGTTAGTTACGAGCTGAAAAGTGTGCATTTCGAAAATCTAACAATTTGTCCTTAACGTCAGGGAGGCTTGCAACTTTGTAACCGACTCCTCTAACTTAGACTCAAGACTAATTTAGACGTACTTTTTTAGGTACGAACCAACCAATTTTTATTAATTCAAAAGTACCTAGATAATATTTTCTAATCTAATTAGTGTGCACTTGGGATTATTTCAAAAATTTAAAATAAATCGTTACCGGTCGAATCATATACTTTACGCAGTTTAATAGCTTGACCACTAGCTAGCCTTGATTTCTAAAGAACAACATTAAACCTCTAGGATTTTATTCTTGTAGTTCCTATTTTGACAACAAAGTTATGCCCTCCCTGGAACTGAGCCAAGTTCCTTCACCCCTGCGATAGCTCATTATATAAATAAAGATCGTCGACCAAACTTTGACTTGAATTGTGCTTAAGCTTGAAAGTAATGAACTTAATTAAGTTTATTTTGTTTATAACGGACTGTTGAGAAAACCAAAAATAAATTGT
Organism: Mycalesis mineus; assembly: GCA_034621355.1. Taxonomy (NCBI): domain Eukaryota; kingdom Metazoa; phylum Arthropoda; class Insecta; order Lepidoptera; family Nymphalidae; genus Mycalesis; species Mycalesis mineus. The sequence continues at coordinate 7,979,396 of CM067891.1, forward strand.
TTCAATAATTTAAATTCAAATTCAAAATCGTTTATTTCAAGTAGGCTTATTACAAGCACTTTTGAAATGTCAAATTGGAATTTTTTGTAGTGACTCTACCACCGGCTCGGAAGGCAGGAACAATTTTACAATATTAAGTGTGTTGTTACATAAAGTTATTTATTTTACTTCCTGTGTGAAATTGAAAGCGGATCCAATTGCCTTTGAACATCTTTGTCATTTAAAAATTCATCGATAGTATAATAACCTTGACTCAGTAAGTGAGTTTTAATACATTGTTTAAACTTATGCAATGGCAGATCTAAAACTGATTTGGGCATCTTGTTGTAGAAGAGTACACCCAATCCTACGAAAGATTTTTGTACTTTTCGGAGGCGATAAGCTGATATGACTAACTTATGTCCATTTCTAGGAAGACGATCGTTTAAATCCTTGTTCTGTCTATACACTCACACACACTGGTTAGCACTATTGATGCAATAAATATAAAAGTTTTGTGGAATTTGGATATATTTTCCCATTAAAACTATTAAATAAAAACTTTTCACCTAAAAAGTTTTAATATTTGATAACAGTCACTTTGCGGAAGTATAATTCACATATTTTACTCAGCAAACCCTGATAATGCACATAATAACATCTCTCAGGTCCAATCAAAAAATCTTTAAATAATGGAATATCCTTGTTAAAGAATCCTCTTTGGTAATATACAATTTTTTTGTTTCTGGAACCTTTTATTGAACGAATCTATCTGGAATATATGTCATGGCCATCTGTTACTAAATTTTTTAGCTAACTATATCCGAGCTCCCCTATTTTTAAGGCAACTACGTCAGTAAGCCAGACATCAGAAGTCTTATTCAAGTCTATCAATAGCTAAGGCACAGCTTTCTTAAAGTATCTTTGGCAATATTTCATTTCTTTCTTTCTGGAATTTATTATTGAACGAATTCAGAACAAGTGGCGGGCGTCTGATACTAAATTCCTAAGCTAACTATATCCGATTTCTCGTATTTATAAGGCAACTACGTCAGTATGCCAGACGTCTTGTGCATGTCTACCTATAGCTTATGCATGTTATATTTACGTTTCTTATCGTCTGATTTTCCGTTCCGTCTACCTGCCGGCTATTTTCTGCATTTCGTCCGCAGCCGTCCATGAAAAATTTATACTGGCTTACGTATTCAAGTCACATAACTATGTTTTAGTGTGTAAGAGAATATTTATGGTATATTTTACCTGCTTAAAATTATTTATCGTTGGCAAAATTATGACTAGTATAAATTCGAAATTCACACTTTATGTATCTTTACATATCCTAAAATTAAAATATTACCTAATCATTTATTTCGTTTATTTAACGACCAACTAAGTATAGTTGGTCGTTTCTTTTAATGGTCATATTGCGAAGAGTTTCGACCAACAAACACCTTAAGAGTATCGTTTGGCTATTTGGATATCAAGGGTCAGACACAGAAGGCAGTAATCCTAGAAACGGCAGAAGATTACTCACCCTGGAGGAGCCCTGGCCTCCTGTGTGGCTAGTGTAAGATTTTACCGCGTCGATATCGAGAACGGTAAACGCAAATTTTATATGACACTGACATTCAATCATTTGAGTTTTCTCTCTATACTGCCAAGGGCGCTACTGCAATTACATAAAAAAATTGCCTTTACGCTTTGTGCCTTTAAGTTTTCGATTTGTTTTGGTGAAAGCTCACACTAGGCACTCTGAGCCTGAGATTAAAAGATTTTCTATAATTTTTCAATGTTTTATATTTTTTATTCAAATATTTGAAAAGAAATTGTAAATACATAAATGAGAACAAATTATATACTATCTTACGTATTAGGTATGTATTCGTATAAATCTTACATCATTCTGTTTAACTAAATTTCACTAAGTTAAATTGATAATTTACAGTGTGAGCACTATCTAACTAAAAGTTTACAAGTGCAGTTAGTCTAAGTAGTGGATCTTTAGTTACTTTGAAGTAAAGCAAAATTCATTGTTGAAGTCAATTATGTAGGAGTTTCCCCACAGACGTCAGAGAATATTGAATTAATTTCACTATGAATAGCCACAATATTTATGAATATCTTACAAGTTTTTATTTAACTTGCCTTGTTATTATGAGGGAGTCAAAGTTTGGGAGCTAAATTAGTACCACTTCCTGACTTCCGATAAAAATAAAACAAATGAATACGTTTTGTTACAAAGTATCACTATCAACATGGTGCTGAACTGGTGGTTGGGTCTAGAAAAATTCTATAATAAATTAGCAAAATTATTTGAATTTGTCTTGGTTTACATTCTGGTATATGTTTTTAAATATATTGACGTGACAACGTCTTATAATTCGATAGAGCCGGCTGCACGCACGAAAAAACATGACGTCATGCGTCGTTACCTCGCTTTGAGGCGTTCCATGTAAGGCTTGAAGTGCAAGTGAGAGCGCGGAACGAGCGACAAAGAAGCACAATCGGCCTTTGCGTTCGGCAGCGTTCGACATCCGTCTATTAAATAATTATTAAATATATTAATTTTAAATTAAAAATTAATATATTTATTATAAATTTAAAATATAAATTTATAAAATCAAAATCAATTATTTTATTAATTTAAATTAATATTTATAAAAATATACTTAAATTAAAAATTTTAATAATCAATTAAATGCTACCATTCCATCAGTATTTTCTTAAGACATTGTCACGTTCAACTATCGTCAGTAAACCGATTTTGCAGACAACCAATTTTTTTTTTATAACTAATTTACTACCTTGTTGGGGTAATATGGTAATATCATGGCATCCTGTGTTCGAGCTTTGGGTGAAATATTTATTTTTCATCCAAAATTTTTCGCAGAAGCAGTTTTACTATGGGTTTTTTTTGCTACACCCCCATGCTTCACACGCAGGTTTAACGTTCAGTCTCAGTAATTATCATTAACGTCACATTACTAACTTGAAATGTTACTGTCTCACCCACCAACCTGCATTGAAACAGCGAGATGGGTATGAGCTTAAAATTCTTCTCCTACAAGAAAAAATGCTGCGCCCTGTGATGAAAGCTAATAATTATGATATTTTCGACTAGTTAAAAACTAGCTATGCAATAGCCTAGCAATTTTAAGGCAGTGCACAAAAAAATCATGGCCTACATACAAGTATGTTATAATTATATTGGTATGTTTAAACTCATACATTTTACTTGTATAATTTAAATTCATTTCGAAATCATCCAAGCGTATTATACACTATAGTACCCTCGGGTATTAATCAGATATATACCTAATTAACTCTTGTTCACAGAAAAACTCTTTTAATTGGGTCGGTGGAACTGTAAAACCGTTCTCCTGAAAACAATGTTTAAATGATAGCTGAAGGCCGACATATTTAACATACTCGTCTCATTAAAAACTACATATGTGTTCATAATCATCAGCATAATTAAAAGTTCATAGCTGACAAAAGTCTCTCGTTATAAAATTAATTTTTAACTTACGAGTGTCAATCCGAACCCAACTAGGCAATATAACCAGGTTGACATGAGATATTAGATGAGATGATTTGCAATACTGTGATCAGTTAGTAACCATGTTACTTACGTATCTTAGAGCTGTTAAGAGTTTAGCAAAGGGTGTTTTACAGTGCTATTAAAATTTTCAATTTAGTGCCAACTTTAGCTATTATAATGTCAACACAACAACGTATAATTCATAAAGATAACGATCGATGATTAATAGAAATTTAGGCGAATATGAAGAATTATTACGATTGATAGAGTACCCACTTGAGATTTTTTAACTAATTTAAATAAAAGAGAATGATCTGATTCGGCTGTATGCATGTTTTATGGTAGTTAACGGAATATGATGCCGCAACTACTCGTAACGACAGATGTGATGAACGAACAACGCGCTGCTCTGCGATCTTCGTCCTAAGGCCAGGATAGTAAATTATACATAGATATGAGGAGTTGTGGCTTTTTTATATTTTTAATTATCAAAAATAATAAGCAAGGACAATTTACATGATTTTATAAAAACCTCTAACCCAGGTGAGTGTTCTTATATTTTGAAAGTGTGGAGGTTCTCAATTCGATTGTATGTTTTTTTGTGTGTATGCTTTTTTTGTGTGTATGCAATTACTCGATGACAGAGTAATTTGGACAATTCTTTTTTGTTTGAGAGAGTATACTTCCTGGGTTACATGGTCATCATGGCAAGATCTGATAGTAGAATTGTAGGGAAAATTTGTGAGCTCTTCAAATATTATCGGAAACTTGCAGCAATTTCTGAAATTTTTATAGTGACTCGTTAATTCACATTCGGAAATTATAATTGCTAAGGATAAATCACTAAAAAGTAACAAATAAAAAATTAAGCTGACTAAAACAATGCAAATTATTTATTACTTTTTAGTGCTTTTGAAAGTTTTTATTAAAATTTAATTTTATACAAGCACATCCGTATCAGAGTAAGCAATTATGTGTCTGATATCAAGCTTGCATAGTATTTCAACGCACAGCTTTCAGCGGCTAGAGGGAGCTTTTCTCGCTATTAACAATCTAAATATTCAGCACCACGCTAATTAGTATCTCACAAGCCTCGTATACAGCTACTACGTGACTTTCTAAGCATCAATGCTGCTTAGATTATTGATGTTGTTTCCTCATATAATCTCAGTGGTCTATCTTCAATTGGAGTCTTTTTACCCGACTGCGTCAGAAGGAGGGTTATGTTTTTCGAGCGTTTGTATGTATGTATGTATGTATGTATGTATGTATGTATGTATGTATGTATGTATGTATGTATGTATGTCCATTTCTTTGGCACGCGCTACAGCCTAAACGGCTGAACGGATTTTGACATGTGAGGTGTCGTTGAATTTGTCAAAATTGTAGTAGTGACATAGGCTATACTAAGTGGTGTGAAAGGTGTTTGAGCGGCTGTTGCAACCTGAGTTACTGAAGAATGTGTGTATAGATGATGCACAGTTTGGCTTCCGTACCGGTGTCTCAACTGATTCGTCCATCGTCAGCCTTAAGCATGCGGTTGACTATTATGTTAACCGTAACACTTCAGTTTATGCTTGCTTCCTGGATCTGAGCTGCGCATTTGATCTAGTGAATTATGAAATACTCTGGAACAAACTGCGCGGCTCAGGAGTTCCTGAAGCAGTGGTAAAGGTGTTGAGTTTCTGGTACGGCGGCCAAACAAATCATGTAAGGTGGGTCGACACGACATCTGACGCGTATAGGTCAGAGTGCGGAGTTCGTCAAGGTGGACTAACTTCTCCTGACCTTTTCAACGTGTACATCAATGACTTGATCGGCGAGCTCAGGAGCACCGGAGTCGGCTGTCATATAGATGGGGTTTGCTTTAATAACCTCAGCTATGCGGACGATATGGTGCTCCTCAGCCCATCGGTCAAGGGCCTCAGGAAGTTACTGTCAGTTTGTGAGAGTTATGCCAACTCCAACGGGCTGAAGTAAAATGTCCTGAAGACAGAGATGCTTGTTTTTAAAGCGGGAAAGGGTCCAGAGAGGGTTCCCGAAGTGCACTTGAATGGAACAGCAGTCCGGGTTGTAAAGCAGTTCAAATACCTTGTAAATATGCTCGCGCGCAGATTTGCCAAATGCAGCAAAGAAGTCAAGGGCACTCTCTTCAGGGCTTACTGTCAGTGTTTCTACACCTGTCAGTTATGGTACCGGTACAAGAGGGTGTCCTTCAATACCATAAGGGTGCAGTACAATGATGCCTACCGCGTCCTTATGAAGTTACCTCGATACTGCAGCGCATCGAGTATGTTCGCCGAAGCGGCAATGCCCGATTTCTTTGCTATTATCAGAGCACGGATATCTTCCTTCTGGGAAAGGTTGCGTAACTCTGGTAACAGCATCCTCCAGATAGTCAGTCAGGACATATGTAGCCCTATAATGACGCATTGGGTCTCAGTACATCGAGATCCAAATAGAAAGTAGTTTTAGTTAAGACGTTCCTAGAATGTGTTTTTACTTGTATTTTATTTATATTTTATATTATACATTTGTAATCTAACTTTGTACATAATGGGTTTTTTGCCTCAATAAACAATTATATTATTATATAAATTTTCAAAATGGCGGCTGTAAATGGGGGAAAAAAGTGGGAATGTGTGTATTTTTTTCTCTTATCTTAGCAATATGGGTACCAATTGAAAGGTCATAAAAAGACCATTTCAAAAATATAAATATCATATCATGTTCATATTACTTTTTTAACAAATAATGGCTAAAAGTGTACTAAGTGTACCGTCTTATTTCTATACCATAAACTAAAACTAAAAAGTCTCAAATAAAATTATTATTATAAAAACAAAAAACCCGACTGCTTAGAAGTTATGAACTGAAAAGCGAAAAACAAGGAGCAGTATATCTGTATAAAATTCTAAATACTTTATGGTGCTGCAGGCGGGGACAAACGTAGTTTTGGTAGATCTTTCTTTCCCCGCAGGTTAAAGTATTTTGTCCCTGTTTGCAGCACCATAAACTATTTAGAATTTTATACAGATATAGTGATCCTTGTTTTTCTCTTTTCAGTTCATAACTTCTAAGCAGTCGGGTTTTTTGTTTTTATAATAATAATTTTATTTTAATAAGAGTTCCGGGAGCTAGGACTTATTTATTGGAAATTTCCTCCTCTTTAACGAGCTTTTTCAAAATTGCTTAAATGTTAATATTTTTAAAGTTATTAACAAAAAAACGTAATATCATTTATTTTCATCTTATTTTATTAATAGCAATTGCAATTTTTAACCTGCACCAAAAACCTTCAAAAAATTTTTTCTAGAGGTGATTCCGAATCGAATGAACCATCGCTCACATTTTTAGGATCATTATCTCTATTTTTTTTGTAGATTACAATAATTGATGTTGTAATCTATGATAGAAGCTGGCTAGCTATTTAGGAGAATGAATCCACACTAAAGCTTTAATATCCCACTTGAGCTTTTTACACGCTTTTTATTAGCTTCACTTGTATGTCAGTTTGTCAGTATGTCAGTATGTAACTTGTATGTATGTTCGCGCATAACTTCGTCGTTTATGAACCGATTTTGATAATTCTTTTTTTGTTGGAAAGTAGATAGTCCGGTGGTGGTACCATGACAAGAAAACCAGGATCTGATGATGGGATCCTGGAGAAACCGAGGGGAACTTTCAAAAATTGTAAGGACAATAAGTACGTTTGTTAGTTTTTCCAATAAGTATTTAAAAGCACTACAATTCGATGAAGGTCTGGAGTCGATCTGATGATGGAGCCGATCTACATATAAGAGAATTCCTTGACGATTTACTGTATTTACCTTGTGTTTGGGCTCGATTAATTTGTTTTGATAAGAACTTTACATTTAGATGGGCTGTGACTGTCATTGAGGGTCTGGTGATGAAGACAAAGTACAGTTAAGGGAGCTCCGTAACAGCTTACAGTAGCTACCTTGTGTTTGGGCTTGATTAATTTGTCTCGATGAGAAATTTACATTTAGATGGACTGTTACTGTCATTGAGGGTCTGGTGATGAAGACGAAGTACAGTTAAGGGTGCTCCGTAACGGCTTACAGTAGCTACCGTGTGTTTGGGCTTGATTAATTTGTCTCGATGTGAAATTTACATTTAGATGGACTGTGACTGTCATTGAAGGTCTGCAGATGAAAACGAAGGACAGTTAAGGGAGCTCTTTAACGGTTTACAGTAGCTACCTTGTGTTTGGGCTCAATTAATTTGCCTCAATGAGAACTTTACATTTAGATGGGCTGTGACTGTCATCAAGGGTCTGGCGATGAAGACGAAGGACAGCTGAGGGAGCTCTTTAACGGTTTACAGTAACTACCTTGTGTTTGGGCTCGATTAATTTGTCTCAATGAGAACTTTACATCTAGATGGGCTGTGACTGTCATTGAGCGTCTGGCGATGAAGAAGAAGGACAGCTGAGGGAGCTCTTTAACGGTTTACAGTAGCTACCTTGTGATTGGGCTCGATTAATATGTCTCAATGAGAAGTTTGAAAGATTCCAGTTGGTTTAATGTTAACTAAGTCATGATCTGATGATGAGATCTACGAAAACTCGAGGAAACTCTTCAAACTTTATTTTTACACGCTTTTTATTAGCTTCACTTGTATGTCAGTTTGTCAGTATGTCAGTATGTCAGTATGTAACTCTCCGTGGGTAATCTGCGCGCCTGCGGCCTTCCTTGGTTCTGGTAGCCGTTTCTCAGGCTCCCTCTCCGAAATTGAACTCTGATTCCCCGTATTTATAATATTTATTAAATAATTATTTTATTCTCACTAATAAATAAATTACTAGCGACTGTGTGGCCGAGCGGTTTAAGTGCTAAACTGCCCGTACAACAGTCGCTCAGGCGTGGGTTCGAGCCCTGGCAGTCGCAGTTTTTCTGCGACTTCCAAGGCTCGCTCCCGTGCCGACTGTACTCTGGCCAGGTTTCTGTGGTTTCCTTGGTCACTGTGCTAAGGGTGGGGCACAGGCAAATGCGGGTACAGATTGTAAGTAAAAATAAGAATTGTAAACATCGAATGTGAATTCGATGTTGACGCTTACTATGAAACATAGTATGAATATTTTTGATAATCAACAAATAATAGTTTGAAAAAACTAAAAAATCACGCTTTTATAAATAAACCAAACTAAAAAGTAAAAAATAAATAATAGTTAAAAAAACTAAAAACACGCTTTTTATAGAAACCCAAACTAAAAAATAGAAAATAATTTTAATAAATTTAAATTAAGAATAGTGTTAAAATTTTCATTAACTATAAATTAATTTTTTATTTACTTACTTATTTAGTTAATGAAAATTTTAACACTATTCTTAATTTAAATTTATTAAAATTATTTTCTATTTTTTAGTTTGGGTTTCTATAAAAAGCGTGTTTTTAGTTTTTTTTTACTATTATTTTTTCTAGATTTGGTCCACGAACGTTCGTCTTGGTTTTCCCCTTCCACCATACCCATTCTCCCTTTATAAATCGCTTTCGTAAGTCTCCTTTTATTCATTCTCTCTACAAATCCAAACCATCAGACAATACCTTTCTCGATTATAGTCTCTACGTCTTCTTTTAGACAACGCTGCTCTCTTATCACACTATTCTTAATTCTGTCACTCAGTTTTACTTCACTCATCTTCAATGCTCTAATTTCTAATATCTTATATAGTAAAAATCTGTAATCGTCAAACATCATCAAATCTATCTCATGATAGCTCAAACCATTGAGCCATTTTTTTTTCGACAAGGTACAAGTTAGCCCTTGACTACTATCACACCTGATGTTAAGTGATGATGCAGTCTAAGATGGAAGCGAGCTAACTTGTTAGGAGTAGGATGAAATCCACACCCCTTTCGGTTTCTACACGACATCGTACCGGAACGCTAAATCGCTTGGCGGTACGTCTTTGTGGGTAGGGTGGTAAGTAGCCACGGCGAAAGCCTCCCACCAGCCAGACCAAGACAAATGAAGAAAAATCTCAATCTGCCCCGCCGGGAATCGAACCCAGGACCTCCGTCTTATAAATCCACCGCGCATACCACTGCGCCACGGAGGTCGTCAAAATCATGAGTCCAAGCTCCAAATCCCCTCTCCTATAAGGATATAACAAGCCGTTTATTATGTACGTGTTGGTTTTAATTTAATTGATTTTCAAAGCACATTGAATTTGACAGCGTCTGCATAAGTTCCGGATCCAGATAGCAAAGTTACACTTCCGCTGGATCCACACTTAGACGTTGAAAGGCTTCTAATATAACTTTGGTTTAACTAGGCAGATCCCTTCCTTGTTTGTCTAGCGAAAGTTATTTCATTCTAATACCTCCTAGATTCCGTTTCGGAAATCACCCGGGAGTTTCACCCGTCTTACACTAAAATACGGCTTCTCTTTTCCAATGCGCTTTTATTACTTTAGCTTGTACATATTCGTAAGTATTGGAATTTATTTAGACTCTTTAATTAGTTTTTTATAGATTTAGATAGATAGATGGATAAAATCTTTATTGAACATTCAGAAAAAATAACAAATAAAATAGTATAATGATTTAATGACAATCGTTAACCTAGATTTTTTTTACTGAGAACTAAGTACGAACAAATGAAATTTTTTAAAGAAATAACTTAAATAACGAGTAAGCTTGTTTTATAGTTTTTAAATCTGTTTGCAATTTCATCGTAAATACCGACTGTCACCCAGCATAAACAATTGGCATAAGGAAGTATGTATTATCTTGTTTAACGTGTAGCTGGTACAGATGTGATCTCTTTGCTTTTGGTGCAATTATGCGTTTTTTCTTATTTCGATTACCCGTTCAGAGAGAACAGGACGTACCGTCCCTTTAAAATAATATTTCTCTACCGCAAAATACCATCTCTTGCTTCATTGCAACTAGAAGAAAGAATATGAGCGGTTGTTTGATGTAAAATGTTTATAATCGATTAAATTAAATTAAATTATATTTAATAAAACAAAAGAAATGACTTATAATAGAGAATTGAGAACAAAGGTTTAAATAGTAAATGTCTTCTAATATAGTGGTTCTTCATTCTACTCCTAAAAGGACGTTCTTAATTTACATGTATTTATGTAATGCAGGATGCTGGAATAAACGTTTTTTTTTATTTTTTGAGTTTTGCATTATTTTAGAGATTTTAGCAAAAGGAACAAACAAAATATAAGTTTTCAGGGGTGTAAATTAAAAACAAAATAAACAAAAAACAAGTAAATAAGTGAAGGTTTTTCATAAACAAGTTCAAAATAGGGTTATCTTAGTGCTAAATAAATTGTAGTTAATAAAAAAATATGGACTATGGTCAATATAATATATTCACCGCCGGCGTGCCAGCTATTTTAGAACCTATCTGCTTGGCGCGCGACGATGGCATGAGACCAGACGGCATGTCATTGATGCTGTAAAAGATGGGAACGCCTTTCGTGTGGGACGCAACTTGCGTGGACACCCTTGCGCCTTCACATCTTCCTAGCACGATGGGTTGTTCAGGCGCTGTACCTACTCGTTTTTTTATAGAGATATCTCAAAGCGATTGATCGACGCCTCCCGTGATCAGAAGGCTGGCCTCTTTTTAGGTCAGAGGATCAGCATTGCCATTCAACGTGGCAATGCTACCAGCCTTCTCGGCACTTTACTACTCGACTCTGATTCGGAGGAATACTATGACGCCTAAGTATTTTTTCTTTTTTTTTTTTTATTTTAGGTTAAGGTAGCGGTTAAGTATTATTTCCTTTTTTATTTAGATCTAAATAATTTTATTTATCTGTACATATATTTAGGCTGCTCTCTTTAGTTGTGAATTAAAAAGCGTAAAATTTGCAAATATAATATGTAAAGAACGTAAAGTAGTATATCATGTAGGTAGCCAATGTTAAATCTAAACTTTGCATACGGGTACTCGGAATGCAGTCTATGAATTATATACGCTGTATCTATGACCGAAGCACGTTAACCTGAAATGCATATTGGCAGTTTATTGAACAACATACCCGTAATCTATGTATACGGCATCGTGCCGAAATATTAAACTACTTGGCCGTTTGATATGTTTTAGTGTTTCAAAGTAACTGGTGTTAAAATCACTGTCACTTATGTTGGTGGTGCAGCTACGCAATGTCTTAGACAGCACTTTAATCTGTCGTTACCGTTCACTACCATTAACATCTGATAGTGATCATTACAAAGTCAAAATATCACATAAAGACCTTATATCGGCAACCCTCATTGAAGCAGTGTTGTGGGTGTACGCTCCAAGTCACCTCTCCTAACTGATAAATAGCCTGACTGAGTTGTAGTTGTAAAAAAGGCTGGTAAAAATGACGATAATATAAAAGAAACAAAGTAGGCTTGTGGCTACACCTAATTGTAACAACTAAATAATAGGTATTTTACGAGTGTCTTGTAGATGAAATCTACTTCAGAGTACTAAAATGAAAGCGCAGTGCAATAATTTGAATATGTTCATTGTTCAGTGAATTGATTATTTCATTCCACCGCTTCGAATACGAGAAATATATTAAATCGTGCCAAGAATTTTACTTCGTATTTCCAAATTATTCAATCTTATTCTTAACATGTATTTATTAGCTAACTCTATGTAGGTACACAACAATTTATATAACATGTTTAAGAAAAAGGTCAGCTAATTAAAATTTAAAGATACAACTGAAATCTTTCGTCTTTTATGATTTACTTATTAAACTAGTGATTGCCCACATTATTCCTTTAACGTGGTTATGGCTAAAAGGTTTTCTTATTTTATTCATTACAGACTAGACTACAAGCACACTTGATTATAATTGATGATGCAATTAAATATGGAAGCGGACTAGCTTATTAGAAGTAGGAGGTATAGGTATACATACCTCTTTTACAAGTGTTACATCTTTGGGTTACGTTGTGACGGTTTTATCTGTAAAATCCTTCTCCACAACCGCGACAAAGCGTAGCTGATTATTCATAATGATTAGCAGGGTGATTAAGGGCTAGAAAAGTACCATATAACACACAACAAGAACGCCTTATTACGTACTATCATTAACATCTAAGTAATTCTAATAGCCATCATCACAGAGTCAAACATTATCACCGACTGCAGCATGGTATATCAAAGCTTCAAAAATCCTTTTCTATAAATTCAAATTTTCAAATAGAGAACCTGTGAATCAATAAACCAATCCAGTAATAAATCTTATCAAACTTTTATTACATTTTTTATTTTAAGGCTATTTTCTAAATAAGGTGAAGGTACGCTTTAAAAAATTGGCTCAGCGACTACTAATCCAAAAAAAATTCAACTTGGAAGTGAGCCAAACCTTCAGACCGTTCAACGGCTCTAGCAGTGGCCGAGTAAATAACATTACCGATAGAACGATTTGCGATTAAATCACATTTTATTTCAGATACCTATTTGTCGCGATATGTATCACCTGCTACCATTCTCAAAGGGTTCAAATATATGAACCATCGTAATTAGGGCTCAAAAGGAATAATGGAATCCTTTTAGGATCACTTTGTATTCCGTCTGTCTGATTAATTATTTATCAGTAAGGATTCTTCTCTCAAACGCTTGTTGTTGTCTATGTTATTATTCAAACGGATGTTGGTATCTAATGTAGATAAATAAAAATCAGGTCTTGAATCTGTGATAAAAATTCAGTTAGAGATATTTATTAATTATTTAAAGTTAGTCCTTGACTGCAATCACTCCTGATGGTAAGTGATAATGAAGTGAAGCCTTCCACCTGGAGTCCTGGACTAATTTAGAAAGTCTCAATCGGCCCTACCGGGAATCGAACTCTGGACCTCCGTTTTATAAATCCACCGCGTATGCCACTGCGCCACGGAGGCCGTCGAAATATAATGTCTATGCTGCCATTTTTTATTCTCGCAAGGTATATCTATATCAAAATGTATAACGTGCTTCCTTTTCACCTAGAAGATAGTTGACAAGAAAAAAACCAATACAAATAAATATCTAAAAACAGTTAGTCAATTGACCGTGGCCTGAATCGGTGTAGGGTACAACAGTTTTTTATCGACAACTTCAAGCTTTTGTAGATCGTGCGCAAGTCCGAATTGTAGATATTTTAGCTGGTTTTATTTGTTCTAAGTTCACCAAACAAACAGGCGAAATGATTCTATTAGCAGAGCAAGCATATGCCTCTACAGTACAACACGCCAAAGTTTCTTACAAAAGCAAAGTTTTCATCTCATGGGGCAGTTTCATCCGTCTGGAAGAGTTTTAACTGGTCCGCAGAGCACTTCATAGTTCTCTAACACACACATCGTAAAACAAGTTTATTAACACGATTTTGCTTCTTGCTTGCTTATTTTCATTTTATAATAACAACTGAAGATTTTGGTATATTTTACTCTTAATTCTATTTTTTACTTTTTACAAAATACCACCTGGTATATGGTGTGCTATGGCGTGATGATGGTGCAACCTGAGATGGAAAAGGGCTAACCTTTTTGGAGTAGGATGAAATCCACAACCCTTTCGGTTTTTATACGACATCGCGTTAAATCGCTTGGCGGTATGTCTTTGTCGGTAACTAGCCACGGTCAAAGCCGCCTACCAATCAGACCTAGAACAATTTAAAAAGTCTTAATCGGCTCTACCGATAATCGAAGCCAAGACCTCCATCTTATAAATCTACTGCGATGCAAACGATTCCGTCACAGAGGCCCTCAAATTACTTAAATTATTATTAGCTTTAATACAGAAGAAGATTATGTTTTTGAGCGTAAGTAAGTTTGCGTGGCTCGCTTTATCATCTAAACTGTTTGATGGATTTTTACAAATAAGATGTCAGTACATTTATCATTACCACTGGAGTCTCAGATATAGAACACATTATTTCCCAGATTTGCTATAGTTTTCTAAGCAAGTTTTATATTTTATTTTATAACAAAAAATATTATAAACCTATTACCCTTTGTCATGTAAACAAAAAAAAACGGTAAAGGTGATTTTTTGTATTGTTCATTGGCCTCCATTGGAATATTAATACGCCAATATAGTTCGTTCGAAAAGGTAGTTTGTGCATCGGTTCTGCATTCAAAAACCACGACTTAAATTGACCCCTATTAACTATTATTATTATTATTATTATAAGGTGAGAGATGCTACTCGACCCTTTTGGAAATCAGTTCAAACATCCATCGAGTTATTATTACAGAAGGTAATTGTTGTTAATGCCTGTTACGTGCTATCATAGCGTAGCTGAAAAAATACCCAGGCTAAGTTTTTAGGGCTCTTCACGAATCAAGGCGTGTTTGAAGTCCTCGTATCTTAAATTATAGATATGTTTCCTATCCAAGAAATAAAATTATTACCATTGCTTTTAAATAGTCTAAAAATAAGTTATTGAAGATTGAAAATAATCTTAAAGATTTTAAAGACGTTTAACACAGACAAAAATATTTTGACTTAACAACTGAATGGATTTTTGGCCATGCAATTTGCATAGCCAAAAATCCATTCAGTTGTTATTACTAAATCGTCACATATCCAACTCAAACCGATCTAGAGTAGAAGTGCCTTAACATTCCCAAGTATTTCAACAAACTAGTGAAGCGAGGTTTTGAGCTTGAACTGTAGTAACCTACAAAATAGCCCGGGGTCGAGACAGTCTGTTAGATTCCTGACATAATGGAGTCAGTCCCTGGATTCGAGCCAAATCTCGCAGCCTATGAGTTTAGAATTTCCGATACATAAAATTCTATTATCACGTCACCACTCTAGCTAATAATGAATTATATTGCGTATTTTTTAAATAATAAAATAAAATATGTATATTTTATAATCTTTTTAATTTTCTTGTATGGATTAGATAAAGACAGAAATGCATGAATCCATGTGAATAATTTCAAAAGTCTAAATTCTAGTTAGCTAAGTATTTTACTATCGAGCTGGAGGGCGCTCTACACTGCGCTTAGTAGTACGTGGTCTCCACTCCAGAACACGCCGGCCCCAGCGATCGTCTGTTCTGCGACTTATATGGCCTGCCTACTGCCACTTCAACTTGCTTATCCTTTGAACTATGTCCACTACTTTAGTTCTTAAAGGTAGTGGGAAGTGGCTGGATGAGGAAGGCAGAGGGTCGTGTGTGGTGGCGCGCTCTCGGAAAGGCCTATGTCCAGCAGTGGACGGATACAGGCTGATGATGATGGTGATGAAGTATTTTACCTCAGTAGGTATTTAGGAAATTAATTGTCGTTTCATACATTTTTGCACATGCTTAGTACGGAAGAAAACAATTTGGCATCAATACATAAATAACGTACACATAAGTTTACAAAAAAATAAAGTGATAAAGATCTCTAAGGGCGGCAAAATCTTCAATCAATTCTTAAATCAGAATCTCGGAAACGGATCCAACGATTTTCATAACACTTCGTATTGTCAGGGGCCTGGGGGGATCTAACTAGTTTTTATTTTTAGAAAAAGTATATTTAATTTCCAAAACAAACGTTGACTTTTTCATGTGTTAACAAAAAAGTACTTGATTGATGGAGTGGCTTGATTTTTCAAAGCTGTAAATCCATAGCTCTACCTGTACTTACTTTATAGTAAAAGTACCTACATGAACTATGTATTATAATACATAGTTCATGTAGGTATTTGTTTAAAGACTATTTTGTTAAGTATATGTAATATTATTAATATATATAATAAATATATGTATTGTATAAGTTTTAAATATGTATATATATTATAATATGTATATCGTATAAGATTGTATGTATATTGTAATTTTACTTTGGTCTCACAGAATATTTAGAATCAATACAGTAGGTTGCCTGGAAGAGATCACTCTTAGTGATAAGGCCGCCTTTTGCAAATTGATAATCCTCTGTTTTTTTTATGCTATGTTACTTTTATTAAATGCAATAAAGTTATTAAAATAAAATAAATAAAAAAGTTTTTCATAGATCACTGCTCACGCTCTAATTTAATTATCATAACACATAGCTTCATAACGTAGCTCCATAATTATAACTCCATTAAATTCTAATCCAACAGAGATGGGTAACACTTTGTAGTTCTAAAATCTCAAAGCATCACGCATTCTCTCCCTTGAACTCACCGTCCGCGCCGCTCCATGCTTATGAATTCAGCAAGCAACGCTTTTCACGCCATTACTAATCAACTATTCAACGTACTAATTAGTCCCTCTGTGCAATCGACACTTTGCGCAACAAATATTTTATTTTCATAAGAGTTAAGACGAGATAAATCTGACAGTACAAAAATAGTAAATCTAAATTGGCTGACCCTAAGAACTTTGTACCACCAAATAAAACATTTGTTGCATAATTGGAGATATGGATGCAATGCTCATGCAAAATTGTTAGACATGTAGAAAAAATTACAATACATATTCAAAACTGTTTTCGGTTTTACGGGAAATAGGAATTATTGTGCTCTACAAATTGGTAGGACCAACAAATTCTTATTTTAAAGCTGCCAACACTTAAACATTTATTTCTAGTGCCGACATGACACGTAGCCACTTGGGGCTTCCTGGCTAAACCAAACGAATATCTACTTAAATATTTATACCTACCTTGTAACACATCGACAGTCGCTACTTGCTATATATATCTCTCAATATTACCATAAAACACCAGTAACTGACTCATCATGAGATCTCTAAAACTATACTGGACTTGAAAGCTAAGCGTAGTAATTCACTTCGCGATGAGACTGAACTGAAGATTCCACGACGCTTATTGCCAAGAAGTATTATTAATAAGCGACGGCTCGGTCGCAACTGATCGTTCCGTCAGACACGCACACTACAGCAATGTACATATACACGTTTCACGAGTAAAACTCACTCGCCTTCGTGAATTGCAAAAAGTATTTTTTTTTTTTTAGGAACTAGGTTGGATTTAAACAATGTTTAATATAAACTTTTACTTTTAATTAATTACAATCCTTTACAATTAATTTATTTATATTTATCTCATAGTTGCTTATTTATTAAGTAAATGGAATTGTAGAAAACGATAGTGCTACTGCATGCCACTGCTGTTGAATTTTCTTACTTACTTTCAAAATAAAATGCAACTAATTTCAAACTTCCTGAAGTAAAAGACATTTAAGATAAATGGAACACATCCTTTAAAGTTTCCAAATCCTGCGAGCGCTTCTCACTACTAAGTATCATCGATCCATCATTGGCTCGAGTTCCACCGAACCGACATGACGTCTAAAAAATCGCACTTCCAAACCAGATTACCCTGTAAGCGATTTAAAAGCGGACTACCGAAAGATGTTCAATTCATCCTTGGCTGCTCTAAAATTTGAACCGCTATACATCCAAAACATATGATAGTAATATAAGGACGCCCGCCTCAACTCTCATCGAATTCCTATATGTTTTTTTTTAAATCAAAACAAAAGTTTTTTAATAATAGAGAATTTTTCATTATTAAGAAAGAATACAAAAAGTAACTTAAGTAAATTAATAACGATCTTCCAAAAGAGAATTCCCATTACGTTCATAGGATATATGAACGATATATGAAATATATAGGAGATAGGTTAAAATTTCTACATTTTAAGTCCAGGTCTGAATCTAACTGAAGACCTGGAGGGTACACGCCCTTAAAGTGTGGATCAGCCGTTCTTTATAAATCTAGCCTTCGGACCTATTCTGGGTCAAGTTTTGCATTCGCCCAAACTTCGGTGACACCTCTACGATCCCATTGTAGAGCAGAGCTACTAGCAAATAGTCAGAGATCAGAATCTGAAAAAAAGTTATACAGATTTGTAAGTCCTTTTGGATTTGATTCAATCATTGTCATAAATACGAAAAGTAAAATTTTATATTGTAAAAAAACAAAAAAAATATGTATATATTTTTGACGACCTCGACGGTAGATTTATAAGACAGAGGTCCAGAGGGTTCGATTCCCGGCGGGGCAGATTGAGATTTTTCTTAATTTGTCTTGGTCTGGCTGGTGGGAGGCTTTCACCGTGGCTAGTTACCACCATACCGACAAAGACGTACCGCCAAGCGATTTAGCGTTCCGGTACGATGTCGTGTAGAAACCGAAAGGGGTGTGGATTTCATCCTACTCCTAACAAGTTAGCTCGCTTCCATCTTAGATCACATCATCACTTAACATCAGGTGTGATAGCAGTCAAGAGCCAACTTGTAGTCGATAAAAAAAAATATGCTGTAGATCATACCTACCTTGAAAAATTGATACGGGTCGTTGCCGGGTCTACTCTCCACGAGGCGACGCGAGTGACGGAGTACACTCTCACCTAGCTTCCACGTGCTTATTGCTATGCATTTATTTCCATATGCATAATATACTTACTTAGTACCTAACTACTAGTGTAGTAGTAGAAGTTCTGAAATGAAATTACATAACAGTATTGATATTAACAATTAATAGTTGGCAGTCATTTATTCACAAGAAAAATTACCTTTGTCAAACAATAAACATCTGTAACATTATTTCATTATCATCATTATTATTTTTTGTAGCCCATTAACTATTAACTACAGGGCCAGGCCTCCCTTCTTATAGGAGACGAGATATAGAGTGTAGACCTATCACGCTGCCCCAATGTGGGTTTACGGGCCTAGGGTGATACTGTTTCATTTATTAATAATCACTATAAGATGTTGATAATAGTGACCGAGCCGGACGGTGTAACGTGCTCTCCGACGCACCACCAACTTGTCGACTCCGGGCTTGGAATGTACTGAAACTTTTATAGAAAAATGAAAAACTTATAATTATTCCGTTACTTAGAAGCTACAATACCACGGACTAGTACACATACAGAAAAGTCAAACTTATGTAGATAAGTACCTATGTATGTAGTAATAACCTAACCCTCTTTTTAACCGACGAAAAAAAACGGAGGAGGTTCTCAATTCGACACGTATATTTGTTTTTTTTTTTATGTATGACCACGCATAACTTTTTACAGTGTTGTCCGATTTTGATAATTCTTTTTTTATTAGAAAGGGCATACATCCAAGGTGGTCCCATTGTCCTCATGTTAGGATCTGATGATGATCCTGGGGAAATTGAAGGAACTCTTCAAATTTTGGAGGCACGCTTACAGCGATTTCGGTTTTTGCCTCGGTATCGGTAGCTTTTTGGCTACTAGTGCCGTATAATATACTATGACAGTATAGTACGAGTATGTGATGTGGCGATAAATCACTAAAAAGTAAGAAATAAAAATTTTTAACAAAAAATAGAACCAACTCAAAACGCACTAAAAAGTAAAAAATAACTGTGTCATTTAGTTGCTTTAATTTACTTAAGCATATCTAGGAGTCGGTGCCAGCCAAGGTTTCTACTTTCAAGGACGTTACCTAGAACCCACAAACTTCTTTACTACGTAAAATAAATGTTCCTTAAACTTGGCTGGCACCGACTTCATAGATATGCTTAAGTAAATTAAAGCAACTAAATGACACAGTTATTTTTTACTTTTTAGTGCGTTTTGAGTCGGTTCTATTTTTTGTTAAAAATTTTTATTTACTTTTTAGTGCGTTTTGAGTCGGTTCTATTTTTTGTTAAAAATTTTTCAAAGACAAGTGATACCTATATCTAATATTTCGCTTCAACCAAGATGAATACAATATAAGGGCGTCAAGACTTAGTTGTTGTAAATATATTTGTATCAACGACGATCGTTCTGAAGTAAGGAACATTTATATCAGATAAATATCCCTCTCCTATAAGGAGGGAGGCCTGGCCCTGTAGTGGGCCGTTAATAGGCTGATAATGATGATGATGATATCAGATAAATATCATGTAGTCGCATCCATTGGAGAGCAGAAAGTTTTCGATTAAGTAAGCACATAAGTATTGTAAACCCTTTAAGTGGCATTCTGTAACGACGTTCTGTTTTTATGACATGCTATATGTGTGTATATCTCTATTTATAGATAGATAGTGAAACTATTAGAGATGTGGAAATTCACATTGTCGACCTACCTAAAACAAATTATAGAATACCTGCTATTTAGAAATTTGCATCTCTAGTTTTTTATTGGAAAAGACATTTACGTCTCGTTTTTTTTAATCGACTACAAGTTGGCCCTTGACTGCTATCACACCTGATGTTAAGTGATGTTGCAGTCTAAGATGGAAGCGGGCTAACTTGTTAGGAGTAGGACGTAAATCCACAACCATTACGGTTTCTACACGACATCGTACCGGAACGCTGAATCGCTTGGCGATGCGTCTTTGTCGGTAGGATGGTAACTAGCCACGGCGAAAGCCTCCCACCAGCCAGACCAAGACAAATTAAGAAAAATCTCAAACTGCCCCGCCGGGAATCGAACCCAGGACCTCCGTCTTATAAATCCACCGCGCATAGCACTGCGCCACGGAGGTCGTCAAAAACTTTAAGTCATGAGTTTACATTCTTTTATATTTACAATGTGAAATGTATGGGCGAATGCATAGTTTATACTTGCATTATTTTTATTTATGCCACCAAATTTGGGCATAACGACGTGTGTTACACACCAAAAAAAAAATCGTTTTAACGCTTTTTAGGTGAAAACTCTTTCATTCCACTCGAATTTTATTTGAAGCGTAACAAACATTTTCACGGGGGATTTTATCGTTTCGCTTTTACGAACACTTTTTAAAATTGTGACGCCGTTAGTCGGAAAACTGTTCCATGTCAAAAGTTGTTTTGTGCTAGAGTCTGTCATTTATAGCCTATCTCAAAAATTTAACAATCGCAATACGAACGTATTGCGATTAATATTATACGTATAACTCTTACTATCTTGAATCAATCCTAATTATTGATAGAAAACCTATACCTACTTAAAGTATTTTAGATATTCATCAATACCAGTCCTTAAAACATGACTGCACATACCATCACGCCTCATTCCTATAGGGGTAGGTAGAGACCACGTACTTCTGTCGCTTCTTCCAATAATATGATATTAATATATTAAAAAAATATAAATAAAGGTACGTACAAAACCTACGTTTAACTGTTAAACTTGTTCATACCAATGTATGTTACATACATACATTGTTTTTTATAAATCCCTAACTAGGGTTTTGGTTCATACATTCAGCCATCATCAGATCCAGCTTTATGGTACCTACAATGGAACGTCAGTATTTGACCCAAAATGTAAAAACGCATTTAGCGACAGTCGTGCCGATGTTATTCGGAATAAATTAGAACAAGTGCGTCAAATAGATACACGTTGCATCCATGCTTATTATAGGAGGCAACCCCGAGGAAACTTAGACGGCAACAGTCAGTGTCATAATTTTATGTTTATATTACAAATAGAACAAGTGCTTATCACAAACGAGCAAACTCAATTTTTTTTATTTCAAGAATGCTTCATTTGCTAGCACTTTTGAAACATTAAGTTAAACGTTTATAGTGACTCTACCACCGGCTTGGGAGGCAGAAGCATGCAGTTCATCTAATGTTAATTAAGTGATTAAGACACTGATTATGCCGGAGACACTGAATATTATGCATTTGATGAATTTTTTTCTTTAAATTCCCCTTATTCTTTTAAGGTTCTACAATTTACATGTGCTTGGAAAAAAAATGTGGAAAATCGAATAGTTGTAGAATTTATGATTTATTTTTGTATTTTCGCAGGTGTAACAACTTTGTAATTTGAATATTTCAATCATTTAAATCTTGAAAGGGGACCTTAGATCCATATCTACATACTAACCATGTAGACGTATTCTGCAAAAGATAGATTCATTTTTCTTGGCACTTTTCCAAATAGAAAATTGAAAAGTTTCGATACAGTTCAGCAATTTCTGATTCATCGCCTTTACATACATTTTTCTCTGATTGGCTTGATAGTACATTATATTGTATATCTACCTATCATTAGGTACCTACCTTACCAAAATTCTTAAGTATTACGATCGTATCAAACGTTTAAAATTAAATAGCTATTGAAATTGATAAATTATACCACACAATCTATTAAAAATATCTACTTAGGCTGGTTTGGAGAGTAAAACATTGATTTTCGACGCAGTCATACTAACTGTCCACACCCATTCTATTACTCAAAAGACTGGATTCCAGAACAGTAACTTAACCTGACATTCATAGTTAATTTGACATTTCCTTACCGCACTCTGTGCAACATTTTGACGTTGACATTTTTAGTATTCAAAAATCTAAACAACAACATTCTATAATACTTAGAAATTTAAGAATAAATCTTTCTTATCTCAAGACTCGAGGCTCAGTGCTCACGCGTGTAATATAGTTAATTATCATTCCGTTTTTATCACACTTTTAAAATAGCGTTCCTGTTGAAATGTCATCTAGCAAACTATTCCAAGGAGTTATAGACAGATATAATGGAGTAACTGTGGACTCTCAAGATGAACCCTGTGATC
Source organism: Mycalesis mineus (assembly GCA_034621355.1). Lineage (NCBI taxonomy): Eukaryota > Metazoa > Arthropoda > Insecta > Lepidoptera > Nymphalidae > Mycalesis > Mycalesis mineus. The sequence continues at coordinate 8,002,365 of CM067891.1, forward strand.
AAAATCAGTTTTCTGATCAGCTAATAAGTGAGATTGATTTTTGAAACACAAAATGTTCTTTCGTTGTATATTTCGTAGCACATCTATATGGGATTTATATCTTGTTTTAACATCTTATTTGCCTTAGCCCAATGCCACTTGACCTTTGTATTTAGTTTCTAAACATTCATTACGTTATAAAAAGTTGCCTTTCATCATCTTTTTTATCTGTTCGTAATTTATACTTAAGGTTTTATCACATTTTGCAGATTTTTAATATTGATTACACAATATTGTATTTAGTATTGTATTCAGTACAAGTAAATTTATCTTTACACTCTTATCTTGGCCAGAATAGTGACAAACAAAAAAAAACATCTTGTCGTCACATTAAATGAATATGATTAATAATATTTGATCAAAAAGGATAAAAAGCAATAATTGACAAGTTAATATTTCATTATTAAATAATTTTATTTTCAGGTTCCTTAAACCAATGGGATGAAGAGCAAAGAAGATGTATTTGGTTCAAGGTCCACATCAAAGATGCAGCTTGGGTGCCAGTATTAGCTAATGTAAGAACATTTATCTTATGTTACACCTTCAATTCAGTGAATCAAACACTAGGTGGAAACTGACATGAATATTCACTCAATGTGAGCATGATTAAAGCCAAATATTGAATAAAGAAATTTTCAAGAAAATTAAGCTAAAAGTCTGGAAGTTGGTAGTGTTACCAACCACCCCATCATGCTTCTGAGCATGTTAAGCTGTCCATCCTTGTATCTATCAACAACAGCCCTAAGAAGCCTTGCCCTGTAGTAGGCCATTAATAGGCTGATAATAATGATTACTTGATTGATTCACCATGCAAGATCTGCAAGGTACATTGAGAGGCAGAAAATATATAGGGATAACTTATAAATATTTAAAAATCTTATAGGTACCAAAAATTTAATATGGCTTAATATATTACAATAAAATAACAATTTCAGGAAGGATTTAACTTTCATCACTCTAGAGACAATTTTGTTATGATGTACAAATGGCTTCTGAAGAACAGACCTGCTAACCTCCCACCTGCCAGTCACACTAACCTAGGAGTGGGGGGCTTAGTGTTTAATGATGACAATGAAATATTAGTTGTGACGGAGAAACATTTTGAATATGCCCATTGGAAGCTGCCTGGTGGATATGTAGAGAGAGGTAAACAATATTCCACTGAACACAAATCTATATTAGAACACAGGTGCCGGTACATAAGTTAGCCACCATAGATGACATTAATTGCTATGTATTTATGAAAACAATATGTTGCTTGCTATGGAAGTTATTTTTATATAGATACATACAGACCAGTACAGTCACATCACCTGCAGTTGCAGTTGTTTTGTGTTGGCTATGAATCGACAGCTTAAATCTTATCCTAGTCTGCTCTAAAAATACAATGTAAGACTGCAGCTTATAAATCTATTTTATAGTACAAAGTAGTTCTTATTATGACATTTGTACCTGCATTTAGTATATACTAACTTCAAAGCTAACTAGCAGTATGGTATAATAAACAGGCAATCTTATTATTGTTGTACTGCAGGACTTGTTTATTTTATTGGCTGGATCTGAAAGCTCAAAGAGATTGGGATATGAGTGGGTGTTTGTCATGACTTTTGTTTTCTTCATTGATGTCTAGCCCAATATTTTGACTGGCCTTGTGTACAATTTCAACCATGTATTGCATGTATCTGCTATTTTCTGCAAAGAGTACCAAATCATCCGCAAATCTTAAATGGGTGTTAGCCATTGATTTTGATGGCTAGATTTTTCCAATTTAGATTTGCAAAAACTGTACTGCAATGAAAATTTTCAGTAAGAGGGGGTCTCCTTGTGCCTCTGTTGATAGAGAATGGTGGTCCCATTGTCTCTAACTTTACTCTACTTTCACCTTTTCTTTTCTATATTTATATAATTTTCATTAATGTCGCAGTATTTTAGAGCGTTCCATACACATAGGCCACATTTTATCCCAAAATTCCCACGGGAAAAAGAACTACGCAGGTGAAACTGCGGGCGTCTTCAAGTTGGGTTATAAAAATATTGCAAAGTAGTAGCTGCTCTTTCATTGTTTAGCACACAACACAACACATACCAATTTAGAGTTTCAAGTAAAAAATCTCACATAATTTTAGATAAATGTCAATAGTCTTATTGTGTAATACAATTTTTATAATCCGACCCCCAGTTCTGATTTCTGTAAGGTTTGGTATGAAATTATGAAGTGTCCGACACAGCAATACTTAAGGATATTAACAACAGATGGCGTTTTTATGTAATATCTTTTTTGTATATTTCCAAAAAAAATAACACTTACTAAATTGATTATTTTAGGTGAAGACATCAAGGATGCAGCAATACGAGAAGTTAAAGAGGAAACTGGTGTTGATGCAGTATTTGAATCAATGATCACTTTGAGACATACACATAAAGCTATGTTTGGTAATTCAGATATTTATATAGTGGTAATGTTGAAAGCCACTTCAACAGATATAACAAAATCAGAAGAAGAAATTAAAGAGTGCAGGTGGATGAAAGTGGACGAGTATCTTGTTCATCCACATGCACATGAATTTAATCGCTTTATTGTGAAACAAGCCTTACATCTAATAGAAAATAATATTAAATTCAATCTTGTTAAGAGTAATGTTAAGGTTGCAAGTTGGTCTAGAGATATAACGTCACTTGTAGTAGATGTTTCATCTGTACAAAAATAAATAAAAAAGAATAGAACAATTATTATTAAACAGATTCTCTGTTATTTTTAATGTCAGCCAAATGAAAAAAAATATTTTTAAAGGATGAATCTATTTTGTATGTTTTATGATTTGTTACAAAACGATATGTGATATCAACTTTATTATTTAATTATTTATGTATTCACCTGCGAAACTTTTATATCACTATCAGATTAGTATGTTTTTTTACAAAAGAACAAAATGTAAATACTGTATTTTAGGAAATAATATCAAGTAGCAGCAACAACAAAGCTAGACTAATAAAACATCCATAACACCTGGCTGTGCAGTTGACGATACCACAGGCGATCTGACTCTTACAGATGGCAAATTCTTGAAAGCCACATTTGAAATGTATATAGACTGTCTCCCACTGGGGAGGTTATATTTAATCGCCAACTTTTCTATATCACCTTTGCTTAGTCTTGACACTTATTGCATAAAAAATTGAACAAAACAAAAATTAAAAAATATATTTTAATAAATAAAAAACCAAAGAACATTATAATGATATTAATCTATATAATACAATTAAAATCAACAATTTAAAATCATTATAAACATGCACTATATAATAGTTATTGCTTTTAGTTTAAAATACAAATCCAAACATGTTTTGAAATTGAATTAATAGAAAAATGTTGACATGTTATTATTTTCTATTTCTAGAAAATATAAAATACTTTTCACAATGAAGTAACTTTACAATGCCATGGCAAATTATAACCTGACCATTCACCGAATGTACAAATGTTTTCTTCCCTATAAAATTATTCAAATATAACTAATGTAATTGTTTCATTTTATGTTCCTAATCAAATATCCACACTCTAGTCTAGGTCTGGAACAGGTGCACAGTTTGCTGCGAAGTCACGTTCTTCATCTGAAGATTCACCGTCCACTTCTCCTATAATAGACTTAAGAAGTCCACCAAGCATAGAATTGGAATTCCGACTATTCTTAGGTATTTCTATTCCAAACCAAATACGGCCAATGGTGTCTAAATAATCTGAGTAATTTGGGTCCCTTTTTATACTTATTGCATAACAGTTTCTTAATATTTTAAATTGGATAGCATGTTTCCTGAAAAAAAAAACAACAAATTAAATGAAATAATAAAACTCCAAAAACTTGCACAAATTTGGGCAATCAACTCACATCCATTGGATTTTATGTTGATTTTAAAATATAGCTATAATTAAACAATATAAAAATATGTATCAACAATAGCTTGTCTAAAACAATGGACATACATCCCTTGCTAAAATGAATGAGAATTGAACACTGCATTAGTCATTAAAATAATTTGTCAACAATTGAGCCACAGTTATCAGTCATCACTAAAATTAATACTACTTGTATTATGTATTTTAGTTAAAAAAAAATACTTACTCTTCTATGGCTTTTAAAAGAAACCACAGAAAATTTAACAGTGGTAAAAGATATGGTGGCCCTTTATCATTTTTTATTGTGGGGTGTGATCCTGTGTACTCATTAAATGCATCTGTGGCCATCTGTTTATTGCGTAGACAAAGGCACTGCAGTACAGCCTGAGCTATGAACAAATCTATTTCTGATTTGAGACCTTTTGTTGTGTGCAGCTCTATTAACATAGTGGCGTAAGCTGCCCCATCACTAGAGTGCAGGAAGTGTCTATGTGCTGAAGTATATTTCTTTTCCCGCCAATACACTTCTGCTATTTTCTAAAAATAGGAATGAAACAAACTAATTAATAAAAAAACCAATATTAGCCTGCTAATGGCCCACCTCAGGGCTAGACCTCCCTCATAGGGGAGGGGATATGGAGTGTGGGTTGGCTGGCTTAGGGAGATGTTTCATTTATTAACAATCAATATTAAATGATGATGATAGTGACTTGGAACCAATTGTGAAACATGCTCTCTGAGGCATGTGGTTGTATCACCACTAACTTTCTGACTCCAGACTTGATTGAACTAAATATTTCCTAAAACAAAAAATTCTTCAGTGGCCTGACCCGGGATTCAAACCCAGAACATTGAGATCAAAGTCACATAAGCTAATCATTTAGATCAACAAGAAAACCAATATATTCAGTTCTTTTAGAATCACTACTTGTAGACAAGTATTATTTACCCTGTTTTATATTGTAACTAGAAAGAATTGCTTTATTGATTGATTATATGAAACAAGTAAATTCTTTGCAAATAAATCTAATTCATTTATTTCAAGTAAGTCTCTATACAATCTGTTTTAAAGTCAAGTCCATCAGTAAGTACTAAGTAATGACTACTGGTTCAGAAAGCAGATTGTTCTGAGAAAAGGTGGCAAGAACTCATCAGATGCTCTTGTACAAAATATGTTTTACAATTAAGGTAGGTATATTGTTCTGTCTTATGTGCAGAAGAAAGCAGAAATAATTCTGAAGTCTTTCATGATCAACTTATTTATCTATTGTTACTGTGTGAAGTAATATTAGTCAAAGAATAGGACTATAATATTATTTTACCTTGTGAAGTAAAGGATGACCCTTCTTACTGCCATCCATTGACCACTTAACAGAATTTGTGAGAAAGCTATCTCTTTCAAGAATACTTGGGTTCATCATTTCAAATAACTTAGCTAGTTTTTCTATCCATTCCTCACAGGGTTTCGTTTCAGATTTTGTTAGGACGTCTGTTAAAAGAATTGCCAAATCAGCCCCACTACCTTGTTGGTCACGTTGTAGTAAGAGAGTAGATCCTTTATACAATAAATTTAATAACTCGGGATATTTCTTTTGGTTTAAATATCTGAAATTCAATGTTTATAATCGGTTATCTTATTAAATTATGGTTGTAACTTGTATCTAAATCCACTATAACTTTACCTGAAATAAAGAGTTCTGTACATTTGATGTGCCTCGTAATATTGACCTGAATTGACGGATGCTTCTAACTTATCTAAAACGCGCGATACAGCTCTTTCTCGCCCAGCCATGGTTATTTGTTACAATAATTTATTTTGGAAGAAATCTTAATTCTTTACATCACTTTCAGGTTTTAACTTCACAAAATAATCACTTCACCACATGAAACCTAAAAGTCACTTTTACTTCTTTCCATTGGTCGACATTTTGAAGAAATTCGACAAGAAAAATGAAATGCAATAGAAATGTTTTCTCATTCTGTCACTCGTATGACTGTATAAGAGTAAAAGAGAAACAATATGTACTGAGCACATATTTGTTTTGTAGCATAATAAACGTTCAGAAACGTCATAGTAGATTATAAAAATAATATTTTGCTATATATTCCTTTCTATTCCTAACTTTTAGACGGTAAATAAAAGAAAAGGAAATAAAAGTGACGTAGGTACATAAATCAAGGGCTTTTTTTCGTCTTTTTCAATTTTTTGTTCATAATGCAATCTCCAGTCTCTATAATTATCTTTGGTAGGTATACACTATTCTTTTTATAAGCTTCTTGCACATCACTAATCTACTAACTTACCAAAGACTAATTTCTCTTATTTATTTACGAAAAAATTTATATTGGTTCAAAGTACAAATTTAATAGGTTATTATAATACAAAATCCAAAATATTGAAATTGTACAAAATAAATTAATACAATGCCTACACATTATGTTTTTCATAGAAATATTGTAAACAACATGATAAGATTTTCGAGGTTAGTTTTCGAAATCAAAATATTATTATTTTTTACTGTTGTAAGTTTTTATTTCAATTTTTATCTTGCGATTGTGTTACTTACTTTTCAGGAACTTTGCATGTACAAACTACAAGTATCCTTCTTTTCAAGTGTTTGTTGGAGAAATGGACAGATTTAATGGAATTACTGTTGATTCTGCCTCACTGAAATGCTCAAAGGAGATTTTTAATAAAACTTTAGCAGGTGAGGCTTGTTACAAAGTACTGAGTAAAACAGCAGCAGAAAAAAAGGAAAATAATACATTTATTCAAAAAAAAAAACAGATGTTAAAATAAAGGTTGTTTTAAGTGCTATTTACATCGTACAAGTTACATTCACAAAATAATTTAAGTACTTAAAAAAATAACCAGTATTAATTTCTGTGCATTATCAATTTAAGAATTGTTTTAATCAATGAAAAAATTAAATATTTGTTTATGTACCTATCTACATTTTACTGTGTACTTAAAGATAAATATGCACTATAAATATAAATCATCCTTAATAAAATATTCAAATTTAATTTAATTTACTAATTTATAACTGTTTATGTATATTTTTTATTTTGCTTATTTCACAGAATCACTCAATAAATGGTCATCAGAAGGTAGAAGATGTATATGGTTCAAAGTTCATATAGAAGACTCAAATTATGTTCCTCTATTAGCACAAGTAAGGTTTTCTATTAATAGTCGAGCTAGTAATTTTATTTAACAAGAACATGTTGATTTAGCTATAGTCTAAACTTTGTGGTATGATAGCAGTAAAAGCTACTGATCTTAATAAAATGAAATAAAAAGTCCCTTTTCCTGCTTAAAATATAGCAATATATTTATTTATACTATACTCTTCTTAGATTAGTATTTGCTTAGAAACTGCACTATAATGACAATGCCTACCTAGTCAAAAAACCCTGTGCACACCACTGTTTGCAGATGTCTATTATTGTATTTAAAACACATTGGTATTCTTAGAAAGGTTTTAATTTTCACCATGCCAGAGATGATTTTGTGATGATGTACAAATGGCTGCCAATGGAGTCACAGTCAAACTTACCACCGCCGTGTCACACAAACCTTGGAGTCGGAGCCTTAGTGGTAAATGATAAAGACCAATTGTTGGCCATTTCTGAGAAACATTATGAATATCCACATTGGAAACTCCCTGGTGGATATGTGGAAAGAGGTAACTTACATTTATGATCTTGAAAAAGTTCAACATTGTTAATGCCATACATTCACTTGTAAAATATTGTAATTGACTAAGAGTCAATACTTTGCAGATTTTCAGTATAGTAGAAAATTTCATATTAATGGTGAATAAATTATTTTATTCTACATTTATAAAATTGTCATTAATTATTTTTATGGAGGATAACTGTTGAAAGTATATTTGTAATTTACCCATTAAATGAGCTTCTTTTTATTATGCTATAAGTAAAAATGAGTTGCTGCACTTTCAGTGGGCTAATCTGTCAGAAATGTAGTGTTTGAATGACGAAAGTGAATAGAGCCCTTATGCATGGTAGTAGGTAGGTAGAGGTATAATAAAATATTAAATGTGCGAAAATGGCATTTGAAAATCATGACAGATCAGACGAGCTACCAATGTATTAATTCAACACAAACTAGTAATATAATTCCTTTTAACGAAGGAGACATTTTAATGATAAGACTGATTTGCATAGTGGAAATAAATAAAAATTCATTTTATTCTTTGTATATTTGTTGTGCAATATACTATTTAAAATAAATAATGAATATTTAATTCTCTGAAACAGGAGAAGATATAGTGTCTGCAGCCAAACGAGAGGTTAAAGAAGAAACAGGCGTGGAGTCAACTTTCTTATCATTGATCACATTCAGACATACACACAACATGATGTATGGAAACTCAGATATTTACATGCTCCTTATGATGAAAGCTTTGACGGAACAAATACATTTGTCAGAAAGGGAAGTGAAGGACTGTCAATGGATGGATATAAATGAATATATAAACCATCCACATGTACATGCTTTTAACAGATGGGTGATAAAACAAGCGTTCATTTGTAAAGACAGAAATATCAAATTGGATATACAGAAGAAAACAGTTCAGTGGGCAACTAATACAAGGGTTATGGACTTTTTATGTGTTACTGAAAATGATTGATATTATGATAAGAATCATTGATATTTGTTAATACTGTAAATATTTTTTTATCTTATACTAATAATATACAATTGTTTCAGTTTCTTGGTTTTTTTATTTTATTTTTAATTCATTACCATGTAGCCCTTGACTGCTGTTACACATGGTGGTAAGTCATGATACAATCTAAGATGGAAAACTTGTTAGGGATAGGATAAAAATGACCTGGACAAATTTAGAAAATCTTAATGGGTACAGCCGCGTATCGAATCGAGGACCTCTGTCTTATGAATCCACTTTGCATACCACTGCTCTGTTTCACCCGTGCAGTTCCCGTAAAAATTGCGGAATAAAAAGTAGCCTATACTAGTTGTTATTCTGATGAACAAGCTGTATTTATTGTAGTTTCATCAAAATTTATTAATAAACATACATGCATTCTCGCAAACTTTCGCGTTTATAATATCCGTAGGATGTTATACTAAACTTCATCTAAAGTATTCAAGAACACATTATTTTCAGAACATTTTATAGAGTGACTAAAAATGCAATTAAATTTTGGACGTTTTTTTTTAACGAATACAAGTTATAAATTGTATATTATATAAGTTAAGAGTTTCTATTACATATTCTCTGCTACAACTAACTTATTATTACAATACAATACAAAATAACAAAAATACAAAGAATCACAATTTAATACTGTTTCCACCGTCTGCGTTGGGACAATGAGACAGCTTTGGCATAAAAAGTCGCGAAATCTGTTTCCACATCGATACTACATTGTTTCTCTCTTGCGTTCTCTGCAAAGTGATCTGTAACAAAATATACAAATATTTTACTCATAATATTAATGCAGCACAGTATATAATTAATAAGTGAAAATGTGGCTATAATTTTTTAACAAATTATGGTAACTAGTCTGAAAATGGCTTGCTAATTGTTTGAATTTAATGACTTCACCATACTAGATATTTTAGCGCCATCTATTGGGCTACTGGAGTTAAGTTTTTGCTAGTCTCCACAGAATACAAAAGACAATCATGATTTTTTGTGCCTTTGAATATGTAATGTAACAGTAGTGTACCTAATCTAAAATGGGTCTCAATATATACCCCCAAACAAAATAATAATCATTATTTTGTTTGGGTAGTAAGATATATAATACGTATTTTTTTCCTCCACGTTTTGTGAAATTAAATCCAGCTCTGCCCTGAATACTAAAATTGTATTTATACCAGCGGAAAAGTTTAGTAGAACCACTTTAAATCAGATGGCGCCACAGGCTTTAGTTTTTACATCCAAGGGTCCAAAAATGATAAAATACAAACCTTGTAGTTGCAAGACATGAAACTTCCGCGATTTTTACTAATTGCATCCTGTGCTAATTGTTCCAGGCCAAGCCAAGCCTCCTCCTTGCAGGACAGAGATATAAAGCGTAGACCCACCACGCTGGGCTTAGGGTGTTAATTCATTAACGATCACTATCAGATGTTGAATAGTGATCGGGACCGAGGTCTTAACGTCGTCGACGTCGTCTCCGAAGCACGGGGCTGTTAAACCACCAACTTCTCGATTCTGAACTTTAAATTTACTGAAGACTTAGAGGAAAGAAAAACTCGGAATTATTCCACCATCTGACCCAGAATTCGAATTCAGGGCCTCGTGATTAAAGCAACATAGGCTAATTACTAGACCAACTACGTAGTCAAACTTTTGTACATGAGTAGGCATTTTAGGTGTGTTACATTAGCTGTGTGCGCGGTTGATATTGCGACAGTTACGCCTTTGGTGTCAAATTTTATCCATAAGTAATTGAAGGTCGGGTGTGTAACTTGTGTAACCTGTGATAAAAAACTTACGTATTATCCAGGATTAACATAGGCGGAGGCGAGACGCGAGGAAAAGTTAGTCAAGAATAGGTAGGTATTTTAGATATCGAACTCTTCAATGTTGCACAGATTGTATTTTGTAATCTTTTCGATAACAATTGTCATTGAATTTGAGAATATCTCTAGTAGGTACCAGATATTATGTTATCTATTTAAGGGTAGGTTTATGTTTAGAACGAAATGTGAGAAGATATAATTATTAATACTAGTTGATAGTAAGAGTTGGTAGGTATCTAATAGTAATAACCTATACTAAAACCTAGCTCAATGTTAAAAGCTTATCAAGAAACAAATCACAAATGAAGGTATACATCGCTAGTCAGTTTACACCTAATAATTTTAATTAACCTTTTAATGACAATATAAATTACTTTTAATATAAATCCAGGACCTCGTGATCCGATGATCGCATAGGATTACCACTGCCCTAACGAGGCAGTTAGGAAATTTTTATTTCATATTCAAATTGAAATATATTTTCCAATCAAATGAAATATAGTTTAGCCGATAGGTAAGCATTATAATGTCGCATCCAGACACGTAGGATTCGCTAAATGCGGAATGTTCGTTGAATTACAGTACTTTGGGTGTATGCTCGTAACTTTAGTCATAAACCTAGAAATATGTTTTTGGCTTCTTTTACCCGCAGATAAAGTGATCATAAAATATGGAACTACGTACCTACTGATACGGTTGTGAGCATATACCTAATATTATAACACCGTTTAACTAATAGAGCTTACGCTAGATCACTAATTACATAATCGACTAGGCACCTATTCACGCAGCGTTGGTAGACCTAAACTCCATTTTAATAACTTTATGAAAGTGGCACCTTAAGTCAATAGGTCGATAGTAAAATAATGATGATTGATCACGTAAGGATTTTTTCAATCGTCAAATCTTTATCTCGAATATATTACCTAGTAGCGTACAAAGTACTCCCGCGACTACTCTTGTGGGAAAAATAGTATACCTATGCAAGCTTCGGAGAACATCAAAGAAAAAAATTGTACGTGGCCCTGATTTTAAAAAAAGAAAGGATATGCTGTATTCTTTCTTTTCGCTGTCTCTTTTAACTATTTTTAAAAAATAGATATATGTTATTGGAGACTTTTTTGTTGTCCTAATAAAAAGGATTAATCCTTCAATGCATTATCTTACATTGTTCTGATATACATATATGTCAAACAATTTAGGCAGCCTTTTCAATTAAAGCTCTAGCGCGCGACTCTTTTCATTGTTATCATAATATTCGAGCCAATTTACAGAAAACCTTAAGAAGTTTATACACAAAAACTACCTTTGTCGGGAATAGCTCTACCTAATGGGGTATCTACTATAGCAGCACTTGCACTAGCAGAACTCACCCCTCTATACTAAAGCCAAACTCGATTGAGAATGCTTGTCAACAAACAAATAAAAAATGAAGGTAGAAATCACTAGTCATTTTACACCTATTTTTCTTAATTAATTAGTTAATGACGAATCCATGACAATAAATTAGATTAGTAAGCTTATAACTAATAAATATACTTAATATCTTTTAAATAAGATTTAAATAAAAAAACAAAACAATTTTAAATTTATTAGTCATAAAATGTGTTGAGTTTTCTACCTTCGTTTTAAATTTGTTTGTTGACAAGCATTCTCAATCGAGTTTGGCTTTAGTATAGATCTTAAAATTCGAGAAGTATACATATATATGGAACAATCTAAATTGACAGGCATCACTCATTTTCTTCCGAACGATATAGAACTTGAACGCCTTACACTTCTACACAAATTACTACACCCTGCTAACAGAATTTCCATCATCTCTCTTTAATCCAGTGGACAAACACTTTCAGATCGCTCAGACCACCATTAACATTTTCACCGATGACAGCAAGCTGGAGGACTCTTCTGTTGGAGCGGCTTTCGTCGCCTACTCTGGGGACCGACAGATTGTTGTTAAGAAATACAAACTGCATTATTCATGCTCGGTCTTTCAGGCCGAGCTCATCGCAATAGATATGGCCTGCTCTTGGGCCAATACAAAGCATCCTCAGATGCCATTTACCCTATTCTCCGATTCCCGCGCGGCTCTTGAGGCACTTCGAAATAGGAGTAGTACACACAAAATAGTCACACGAATACATGCACTCATTTATACGCGCTCACCAGGTTCCTCACGATTTGAATGGGTCAAGAGCCACGCGGGTATCACCAGCAACGAGGCGGCTGATGCAGCGGCCAAAAGTGCTGCTGCCATGCGTGCTAGATTTCCATACTGCAACTTTCCGCTTAGTTTTGTAAATTTTACGAATTACGTGAGCTAAACCGGAGCACGTGGCAGACTCGCTACGAAAGCGCTGCTACTGCTCAACGCACACGCCACCTGTTTACAAATCTTACTGCCATTACACAACTATTCAAACATACCAAACGTAACTTCTTTCTCACCCAAATCTTAGCAGATTTAAAATTACAACTAACAACATTTGTCCGTGCGACGCCTCTTTCGTCCAAACCCTGGATCATCTCTGGGAGTGCTTTCCAAGGTTTGGCACGAAGCGGTTCAATCACACAATGATCTGTGACAACCTTAGAGTTGCACCTTTCAAGCTGGACGAATTGATGAAAAAGAAATTTGCACTAGAGTCATTTGTCCAGTTTGCCAGCTACGTCCTAGACAAATTAAAATCTTTTAACAATTGTATCCCATGATCTGCGGCATCCATTAAATTAATTTTAGCTTGAATGCTAGTTAAAGCAATGGCACCTACTCCTAGATATGCTTAAGTAAATTAAAGCAACTAAATGACAGTTATTTTTTACTTTTTAGTGCGTTTTGAGTCGGTATATAAGAGTTCCTTCAATTTTTCCAGGATATCATCATCAGATCCTAACATGACAATGACGACAATGGAAGTGTGCCCTTTCTAATAAAAAAAGAATTATTAAAATCGGACAACTCTGTAAAAAGTTATGCGTGGTCATACATAAAAAAAATATATACGTGTCGAATTGAGAACCTCCTCCGTTTTTTTTCGTCGGTTAAAAATTGAGATTGACTCTCGGTAAAGAATCAATGATTCTTTTAAAGATCTCCTCTTTCCTGTTTTATGTACAACTGTCTTTTAAGTTTGAGTGTTTCAGATGTCTGTTATTCCATGTCGACTTAGGTTAGAGGCCTTCCAAGCGCTTGTAGCATAGTGATTAGTAATCGAGGTTGAAGCCTTGAAAGCAGTTTTTTGTATCCTCATTGGTTTTCAATGTCAAAGACAAAAATGTTTAAATATTTTCCTTTTTGATACAAAAGTGTTCCACGAAAGATGAACTTGTTGTTCTGTATACATACATACCATCATATAGTTATAGGGTATAGGCTATACAATTTAGGTACACCGTACATTATGGGTCGTTCAACCGTTTGAAACTTGTTTGAGGAAAGAGAAAATAAAAGAGACAAAATTAAGTTTATGAAATAGGTATGTATGCATTTAGTGAAAAGCTGTTAATTTTAAATTGCATATCACTTCAATTTTATTTATTTGTATAGATATACTGTTCCTTAGTCTAGCAGGATAGATGAAAATGCGCGAGGCCCGAAAATTTAGTTTTCTTTCGAAGAATTTCTTGTTATTTAGTTATTAGAAAATTAGAATTACTAAGTTGGTTGTTTCGAAGATACGCTGGTGGAAGGACAATCTAACTGCCTTCGAAGGCACACATTAGACTCGTTCAACACTAGATAAAATGCACTGGAAGAGGAAGGGGGAGGCCTTTGCCCAGCAGTGTGATGAAGTTTAAAAAAAAATTAGTAATTATGTAAATGTATGTAAGATATTGTATTTCGGGCTTAAATAAATAAATTAATAAACTAGTGATAGTTTTGGATTTAAATATTTACACTTTAGTCGTAAGTTTGTTAATCCATATTTGGAGACTGGTGGGTCTAAGCTTAAAATACATAAGGAGAGAGACCTGGCTTTACAAACTTTAAGGATAGAAGCAGGTGTTACTTTTCGGAAGTTCATTATAAATTGTTAATATAGGCTTCCTTGCGGAACTTTGTCGCTTGGATTCGTAAATTTTTCGCGAAATATAATAGAAATATAATAGAAAAATAAATAAATTATTATAACTATTCCTACAAATAGGCTCAGTGTAAGATCAGAGAAGGTAAGAAAGAGTGTATCTAGATTTCATTTTCGAGATGAAAACCGACCTATTTTCATGAAAATAATAAACCAAGGTTATTGAAACATACAAGTAATTATAATATAAAATTAAATTATTAGTGACGTGTAAATTATAAATAATTCGTGAATTTTTAATTTATCACTTGTAGGACATGGTTGATGAATACATTTAATATTAATAACCTTAAAAATAGTAAGTATTTATTGTAACATCGTTTGTATAATGTTTCGTTAAGTAGCTACATACCTACCTACCTATTATTTTTTATTTAGAGATGCTAGGTAATTTACAATACGTGCTATAAACAAAATAACGACTGCGACGTGCTATTACAAAGTCATCACATTTTTTGTGTGCGACGTAAACACTTCGCAAAAATGTTATTAACTATGTCTTACCCGCTTCTCTCCATAACACTCTCTAAGCGTGACGTAAAGCGAGAAACTCATAAACAACACCTTCAAACTGAGAGCCACAGACACCACAACTATAAATATGCTTATACATATCATCATTTTTACTGATTATGTTGAATAATATCAAAGAAATTGTAAACAAAGTTGACGCCGCGAACGAAAACACAAGCTGCCGGCCACAATGAACTGAGCGACTGGGTGAATTTTTTATCGAAACCCGCTCGCAAGCCTTCGTAAGCCAACAGAAGTGTCATTTGAACCTAATGCTCTTCTGATTCCTAATACTTTATCTAAGCATCTCTACCTACTTTATTATCTACTTTACCTGAAGATTTGGATAGTCATTAATCAAAAAATACATACGCCAGTCGGTGATTGTTTTTAAGGAGGGTTTTCGATACAGATAAAACGCTCGACAGTCGCCAATATCAGATACAATCCAGCTAATAAAAATTAGTATTTTCTTCTCACAGTATTATGGGTTAGTTCTAAATAACACAAAATTATAAAAGGAACTTATGAGATAATAACTAGAATGATAGGTAAAATTAAAGCATTTATAAAAATAGTTAGCTTCGACCCTAGATTAGTTTTTATTTTAAAAATCAAAATCTTTTTATTTCATTTCTTTGGTTACAAGCATTTCTAAAACGTCAAAGACTGTTTGTAGTGACTACCGCCGGCTAGGAAGACAGATTCATTTTATTTGATTAAACCTACACATTGGTGCTAGAAAAGGCAATCATCGTCAGCCTGTTTAGAAAGCCCACTAAAGAGCTAAGCTCCCTTTTTTCATGAAAAGTGAATATAGAATAAAAAAAATAATTACGCAGTTGTGCCAATTTTACGCAATTCCGATATGTTGTGGTAGCCACACGGCGCGTCTGTCGTTATATTATTCACGAACCACAGAAGTACAGCTCAAATGCGTCGTTTTTGTTTTATTTAAGATCGTGCAGTTACGCAAATTTAGATAAAATAGTGCGATAACACTTGTTTACTGTTTTGTTCGATACTATAAATGGAATTTAATAAAACTAGTGATATCCCTAGGTTTTGCTTTATTAGAAAAACGTACTTAGTCAAAGTTATGTTCATAATATCTTATCGACTTTCTTAAGTTTTTATTATTTTCAAGATATTGTCTAATTCAGCCTTTTTTATTATCCTGCTTTTTGTACTACTTAGTAAAATATTTTCAATCATTTCATCTGAGTTTCTTATAGGCTCTTTTTAGCAAACCTTGCTTTATAAACCGGTACAAGAGTCGCTACAAATTGTCAAACTTGTGAAACTTAATTCAAAAGTGATTGCTAAGTAAGTGCAATGTCCGCAATCTTTTGATACCCATTTTTCTAAAAAAACGATTCCGTATATTTTTTGGAGTTATTGGAAGTTTGCAGCACTCTATTTACTACGCAAGGTGAAGTCGCAGACGTCTGCTAATTTATAATATAAGCCTGATTTCAATAAATAAAAAGACACTAATTATAGTTTATAATATTAGAATTGATATCGTTTTTAAATTAGATAAGTAGCATACGTATCTTGCAGAAACAATGTTTGATAAACGTAAAAACATTAATATCGTGATTTCATTAAAAGATATGATACATTTTTTAAATATGATTAGGTACTTATTTTTATAAATTTTAGATTAAATGGCAAAATCCTATCTATGTGATTCATAAGCCGTCGTTTGTTATTGTAAAGATTGGTACACAATGGTGAAACGGCCCAACACACAATCTCCCACATATGTACCTCTTGTAGGTACATATACATTGTACTGTTATATATTCTGTGGCTACTAAATACAAGTTTATATTATTTAATTCCTTATTGGAACGAAGTTCCTTATCGCGCGTTGTGAAAGGGGGCTAGACGGAAAAAATTCGTACGAAAAGTTGTCACGACACTTTTTGATCAAAGGATCTTGCCGCCGCCTTTGATGTGTGTGCGCGTGAGCGGTGGGGGGCGCCCGCGCTGTATGCTGTCTCGCGCTCTCGTGGCGCCCTCTGGTGTTTCGGTGTACAACAACAAATATTATTATTACTTAAAAAAAATAAAATTTTATTACAATTCCTTCGCTAATTAATCGAAAGGAACTTCGTTCCATCCGGGTGTCCCTTGACACCTCTCAACTTTTTTTATTATTTAATTCCTTACTCAAATAAATTTATAAGGTATAATAAGAATAATTATAATAAAACGAATTTTGTAAAAGCATACAAACTTTGGTCACGGGGATCATCTTGTGACCTAAGTTTAGTGCACAAGTATTCATTATCCTTCAAATTATAATTAATTAATTTAAGTTATTTTTAACCTAGCAAGCTTTTTGATATATAATAATTTTGTAAAAATGAAGCCTTCACTGGTCGGAATACAATCACCCGCCGACCGACCGAAAGAGATGAATCGCAAGACCAACTCCAGGCTACTAATATAGCATTTTATAGATTTAAAATCGCGATTCCTGAATATCATTTTCTGTAATGGTAAAAGAGTCCAACAGGGGATTTTTTTGAAATATTCAAGCGCGACAAATGAACATAAGGGAGGATAACTTTCTTGTTGCTGATTACCTCCACCAAGTATAAGCTTGCTAAACAAAAACGTTATATTTAGGCGGGGTAGGTTAGTTACCAGCAGAAAAGTGCGCAGTGAAAAACAGTCAATTTGACCTTAACGCCAAAGAGTGGAAGCACTGCAACTTTGTAAACCACCCAATTCAAGCCACATCTATGAATAACTAAACACAAAATGAAAACAAACCGCCAAGTGCGTCCGCAGCCTTATAAAATTGGGTAACATTGCGAAGTCATGGCCATGTAATGACATTCAAGTTGCTCGCTGAGTGCAAGGCAGGTAGCCGCTGTGTTCAACATTAGTGCAATTTCTTACACTTTTAACCAATGATAATTTTTACTAAGGTTTAATTAACTCGTTGGCCTGTGTGACTGTGATCTCGATTCAACAATACAACTTTGGAACTGGTCCTTGAGTCCAGTTATGAAAATGTTAGGTTTTCCTTCATCACAAAACCATTTTCAAATATTATAAGCTTGAGTCGGAGAACGGTTTCCAACCGTTCACACATTGAGCCCACTGTTATACTTAACTTTAAGTTTCTCTCGATTTCTCTAGGATCCCATCATCAGATCCTGGTTTTCTTGACATGGTACCACCACCGGACTATCTCCTTTCCACCAAAAAAGAATCATCAAAATCGGTACATAAACGATGAAGTTATCCGCAAACACATATAAAAAAAATTCCCTCCTTGATGTTCTCTGATTGTTTATTTGCTATAAGCTCATTGATGAGACAACAGGAACGTTATCTAGGTGTTTGGAGTACAAAAGCTGTGCAGGAGTCGAGCTCTAGGGCTACATGAAGAAGGGTCAATTGAAAAATATAGTTTAAGTTAAATAATAAGATAAATGCAATAAACGGTAAAGGTCTAAGATCCCACTGTTCATTTTTGCAGCGCCCTGTGTTTTTGATAAAATGTTTAACAAAAAATAGAACCGACTCAAAACGCACTAAAAAGTAAAAATAACTGTGTCATTTAGTTGCTTTAATTTACTTAAGCATATCTAGCCTAAAAGCTACCGATACCGAGACAAAAACCGAAGTCGCTGTAAGCGTGCCTCCAAAATTTGAAGAGTTTCTTCAATTTCCCCAGGATATCATCATCAGATCCTAACATGATGACAATGGGACCACCTTAGAAGTATGCTCTTCCTAAAATCTACCGATACCGAGACAAAAACCGAAGTCGCTGTAATCAAAAAAAGAAATTTCCAGGTATCAAAATCACATGGACATGAACTTGGAAGTATGCCTTGTAAAAAGTTATGCATGGTCATACATTAAAAAATATCTATATATATATATATATATATATATATATATATATACACAATAAATATCTATATATATATGTACGAGTCGAATTGAGAACCTCATCCGTTTTTTGACGTGACAACGTCTTGTAATTCGATAGAGTCGGCAGCAGGCACGAAAAAACATGACGTCATGCGTCGTTACCTTGCTTTGAGGCGTTCCATGTAAGGCTTGAAGTGCAAGCGAGAGCGCGTAACGAGCGTCAAAGAAGCACAATCGGCCTTTGCGTTCGGCAACGTTCGACATCCGTCTATTAAATATAATTATTAAATATATTAATTTTAAATTAAACATTAATATATTTATAAATTAATATATTTGTAGGACGTGTTTCTTGTATGGCGAAGTGTTGCTCTGTTTATAAGCGACGGTTTTCCACTTGCCACCAGGGTCATCTGCTTAGTTCCTGAATTATTGATGTTAAAAAACTTATCATAAACAGCACTTCAAATTTACAGTATCGAATAAAGACGGGACAGAATAAAAAAGCAAAACAAACAATAAAAATGAAAGTACATTACATTAGTTTCGATGTGCCAGTTGTAGACTGTGAACAACATCTACACTTAATTATTGTTGATGTCTTTGTGTTTCGTTTGTACCAAATAAAATGAGTAACCAGACTGTTTATCAGATAGACGTCAAATAAAAAAATAAACATTGCATACCGGCGATATCACAATCTAGATCTTTTAGGGTTCCAAAATGGAAATAATATTTGTGAATTCTCATAAGTTTAGTATTATTAATAATATGCGAGTAAAATTCAAGTAGGTAGGTAGAACTCTTCCGGTGTGGTTAAATAACAAGTTCACTATAAATTAAAAATATCTAATAGGTCATCACCTAATGCGTACATCATGAAATTTCTTGCGCCAACAGCATGTATGCAGCATGTAGATCTTGACGGGTTTTTTGTTGAGCTGCTTTAGAAAGTTCACACCAAATATTAAAGTGCTGAAACTAATATAACAAGACGTGATCTATAGAATAGAATAATATCTCTATATGCATTTGCAATAGAACAGCAGAGAGGGTTAAATTTACGAAATGTGGAACGTGATATACAGAGAAGAGTAAATGCTGGAAGCACGGTGCCCTGCATGTCTTTATGAATAGCCAGAATGTGCCCTTACACGTTAGATGTCGCAATTCCGTATCGAATTCTCGGGAGCAAACATCTGTACTAATATTAATGTGAAATTAACTCTGTCTGTTTGTTACTCAATCAGGCCTAAAACCACTGAATCGATTTAAATGAAATTTGGTATAGATATAGTTTAGAGCCTAAACTTATAAACTGAAATATTCATTTTAGAACGTTTTAACCGTTTCCTAAAGTCTGGTGTAAAATGATTTGGGGATCCCTGGCTTAGATTAAACTTTGACGGATGATTTTGGGCAAAAGAGTACCCGTCACCTAAGACTTATTTGAGAACGTGGACTGGACTAAGGGTATTCGCAGCTTAAGAAAGCGGCTAAAGATAAAAAGCTTTTAGTTTGTTGATCCAAACTTTGGTTCAAGAATGACGGTTCATACACGATGATGATGATTTTTATAAAAAAATTGGTCTTATTAGTATTCTATTCAGTATACTAATACCAAAATTAATCAAGCTACAATCATAGAATAAATAGGTACATGGTACAACTTCTAAATTTTATCTTTATCTTGTTGCCTTTTCCATGAAGAGTTTTTGGATAAAAATTGTCTTTGTAAAACCCCAAAATAAGAATAATTTAGGTAAACAGATTAGGATTTAGGTTCATGTGACATGTATGTTTGTGTGTTTGGGCATTGTAGCTTCGAAAATGAATGATTTAAACAGAGCAACTGTTGAGATTCTTGCCGGCTCTTCTCAGCAAGATCTGCCTTTCGAGCTGGTGGTAGAGTCAGGAGAAATAGTCTAAATTTCCGTTTCAAAGGTGCTTATTATTATTGAAATAAATTATTTTGATTTTTTTTTAAAGTGATGGATGGATTGGAATACGATTGCGGTGATAGTTTGAAACGAACGTGATACTGGTGGTTCGTTGTTTATGCTCGTATTATGATAGAAAGTTTGACAGAAATAAAATTAAACCTTATTGTAGCCAATTTTATTAGTACCTATCGGAAAATTTCTAAATTTTAAATTGTAACTTGTTAGTATTAATGTCTAATTAAGTAAATATTTCTAGTAGAATTATTAGTATTCAGTAGAAAATAAATCACGATCAATGTCAATCTATTTTATGAGATAGAAGCGTAAACATCTCATTCATGTTTCAGAAATAACTACATAATTATGATCGATCGACTGCGAATCGATACATCTATTGTACTTATGTAGTTCGGACTTATACATATATTCTGTATTACGGGTCCCGTACCTATGTTTCGCTGTAATGGATATTCAAATCGCAAAATGATAGGCCTTTTGTATTCTACTTCTTCTGTCCTGTTCTTCTGTCTTTTTATTGTTTTTATTTCTTACATTTATCGTGGTGCACAAATAAAGTATATGAATAAATATGCAACGTTCAGGCTTCAATTTACGGGCTTACCTTCTTTAAGGGCCAGTGTAAAAACGACTGAGTATTTCTTAATAAACATTTCTTTTTAGGTGTTTCTTATGAAATCGAAATTGCAAGCAATGCGCATTAGTGGTTTTGCTGCAGCTAGGTGTAAAAGTTACTTCACAAAGATAGACTTATATAACACAAACTGTAGTTTTAATGCGGATGAAAGTGATGTTCTGTACCTAAGTATAAGCTTATGTTGTTAATTGTAATAAAAGAAAGAAAGAAAATCTATTTATTTGATTTGTCGCTTAAGCAGCACATCCTGTAAACTACTAAAAAACTATTAGGTATAGTCTGACCTAAAAAATAAAAAACCTAGATTGAAGGTGCCACATTTCTTTTTATTACCAGTCTGTACATTTTATTTTATTAGCTCTTTTCAGAGGTTCAGATTTCCAAGAGATTTCAGAGGTTTTTTTCTGGTCAGGCTATACCTACCTATGTAATAGGTAACAATAGTGCTTCGCAACGGTAGGTAGATTTTATACCTACTGTAAATTTGTCATTTTTAAAAATTTAAATTAGCTAGAAAGCACTATCAAATTATGTCAATTATACTTATATCGCGAATTAAATCTCTTAGTTGATAATTTTAAATGATAAAATTGTCTGCAGATATCACCGCAAATTGCATTCAACTCAGTGTAGTGGTCATAATCAATCGTTATTTGAATATTAAAGAATTTAAAATGATACTGGGTATAGTGAAGTATATATTTTTCGGGTTAGCCATTTCTACGTTGGTACTTAACGTACTGTTTATTTTTATGTCCATACTATTCACTCTCTACTATCCAGGAAAGGTAACGTACCTATTTGTATGTAAAACTAATTTACCATTCCTAAATTTTAATTCCTAGTTGCTATACAGTTTTTGCTTGAATAGGTTTATTTTGATAATTCACGTCCTATTAAAATTTATCAATTTTCCATCTTTTTATTGAGGTCTTAATATAGCAATAATAAAAAAATGTTAATATCTATATCCTATCAGACGTCGGAATGACAAAGAAAATATATTCATAATATTCCAAATACACTTTTTTAAGTATCTAATTACCTCGTAATAAAGAACCGAAAATGAAATAATTTTGTACGTTATTAAGGTTCTATTATCAACATTTTCCCCTTAAATCACTTCGCTGCAGCTGCAGTTAATTTTTTTCAAACAAATTATTTTTACTTTGTTATTTACTAGAATAAAAATAAAGACATAAAAAAAATTTCCATAGTTACAGGCGCTAAAATTTTTGGATCAGGGGTGTTCTGTCCCTTTTTCGTCAACGAAGAATTTGTACCTACTGAGTACTGAGCTTTACAGTTTTTGTGACGTCATAAGAATATGAGGCGGTCTTTGTCTATTTAAAAATATTTAAACTCACTATTTTATTATTTAACGAATTTGATTAGTTTTTGCATAATTTTATTTATTTTTCAATAAAGTATTTGTTGAAAAATACCAATATTTTGGTATGAGTTATTCCGAAGAATATTTTTAAGATTTTATCTCGAACACCGGGACAAGGGAATGTAAAACAAAGGTTGTTATTTAGAATCGCTTTTTCTCATAAGTAGATGGCGAATATTAGAAAAAATTGCAAGGACATTTGTGTAAATATTTGCAGGATCTCCTTGACTTTTTTAGATGATTTGAACATTCCTCCTATTGATATGATATAAAAAATAATTTACATAAACTTACATAACTATAGGCCTGTGCCTGCGCAGTAAACAAATTGCTTTTGTCGTACAAAATAATTATCAGCGCCGCCATGAGCAGTTCGGCATATTGCAATTTCAAAGGGTACTTATTTAGCACGAGCTATAAAGACAATGGAAAATTGAAGCGCCTAATCAATATTTTACAGCAATTCACAATAGATTACTAATTGATATAAAGTGGAAATTAATTAATGATTAGATTATACTATATTAGATCGATGTGCACCTATTTATAAATCAAAGATTATTTATTATTATCGATCCGGACCGCTGTAACCGAGTTCCCACATAACGAATCGTCATATTAACAGGATTGTAATTTATTACGATCCGTGATTTATTTTGTCAGTGGATAACTTGTACGGCCGTTATTTCTCATAGATATAAGATTACCCACAGTGGTAGGAGACGTCGTTACGTGTACCTCCTAGCACCCTCAAACCGGGACCTTAACGTGTCTGCTTCTGCCATCCTTTGACATCCCAAATGGTACGCAGGCGGCTCCGCTGGGTTTTAGTGGGTATTCTGGCCCGGGTAGTCCCACCTACCCGGACGTAGACTGCGTAGTTCTATCTGTCTCCGACCGTGATACGTAGATGCATTCCCCAGCGAGAAAAAAATAAAAAAGGCATGGAGATTAACCAACCACTATTTGTAAAGGTGCGTCTACACCAAGAGCCGACCAAGAGCGGAGCCGGTTTGCTCGCCGTTGTTTGAGGCGTCAAGTATCATTAAGAAGGTACATAGAGTCTCCAACGAAGACTGCCCTCAAACGCCTTGGAGGAGAACAGTCAAATGCTCGGCGCATGCTCGTTCGAAGCTATTCAGTCCACACTTCATGAATTCATGTTCAGCAATTCGATTCTGTAACGAATAGTGTGAGTCTCAACGTCGTCTCTATCTCTCTCTATCTAACACGACACTATAAAGATAAAAATATAGACGAATTAAAATGCAGTCTGTACTAAGTGTAGACGCACTTTTACACTTAGTGATTTATCGGTTAATCACGTGAAGAATTCAAGCACATATTTACTTCAACTTCCTACCTACTACTGCGTCATGTTATCACACGTTTACTGTGTACTTCAAAAAGGTTCAACATTTTTTAATATTTCGCATATTTTCAGGGGCCAGCGATACCAGAAGCACCACATATCCAGGCTATTATCCAATTAGAAAGCACCAGACCGAGCCTTGCACCTGTATTACCACAGATTATTCTATACCAGGCATTGAGCAGAAGCAACAGTATCATCAGCAACAAAGTAAACCACATCCAAAACGAAAAGTCATTGACGTCGTTGTGAATAATATACACTTTTTTATTTTTCAAAGTATATTGAAGCCTACAATAATGGTAGTTAATTATACCTAACAGTAGTTTGGCGGATTTTATAGAAGTAATCATTATATGTTTACTTGGTTTTTTATTGGAAAAATCATCATCATCATCAGACTTTTCAATGGGCCACTACAGTACGTGCATCCTATGAGAGAAATGGATTTGAAGCGTAGACCCATCCTGCCCTGCTATGAGATGGCGGGCGTAGAGTTTGATTATATAACGATATTATGACACTAATGCTGACCATGGTAATGATTGAGGTAGCATCAACACAGTATTCAAGTCAGGAAAAGACAGAGGGAACACCACGGACTTCTTAATTCGGGTTGCTATTTTTTTCTCCTTCTTTTAATTTTTTGGATAGAAGAAAACGCACACAATTTTATTTCTGTAGTTATAAATCAAGATATAAGAACAGGATTTGATAAATTTCTTTAGCATTTAGCATACTAAATCAAACCACTACAACAGCAAAGAGTAAGCTTAGGTAGCTTTGTTTGACTAACTGAATATTTTTATATATAATTATCTATCATTTAGCATTCAGCATCACCTAAATCTCTCAACTCAAGTCAGAATCATTATATAGCTTAGGTATATTTTTAAGAATTTTAATTAAGTATTATAATTTAGTCGATGCATAAGTTAGTGATTTTGTAATGTTACTTCTGAATGTAATAAAAACAGTTTAGTAAAAACAAAGTTTATTTTTTATGTTATTATTTAGTGCTCACAGCTCTTAGTTCGTTAAGTGTAGGTCACTTACTCGTGGCCATTACTAATATTATCCAGTACCACTTACAGTAAGGTACAAATAAAATAATTGTAAAATAAATGCAAGGATCTAAGATGGAAGCGCGCTAATTTATTAGGAGTAGCATAAAATCCACACCCCTTTCGGTTTCTACACGACATCGTACCGGGATGCTAAATCGCTTGGCGGTACATTTTTGTCGGCAGGGTGGTAACTAGCCACGTCCGAAGCCGAAATATTAATTGTATTTTGAA
Source organism: Mycalesis mineus (assembly GCA_034621355.1). NCBI lineage: Eukaryota > Metazoa > Arthropoda > Insecta > Lepidoptera > Nymphalidae > Mycalesis > Mycalesis mineus. Next base: position 8,027,987 of record CM067891.1, read on the forward strand.
TGTAAATTGTTAATTGTATTTTTTTTATTAGATCTGAGTTCTGAGTGATACAACAGAATACATAATTTTACAAGTGAGAAAGACATATAAATACCGACCTAGCTATCTATAAACTACGTCACACAATAAAGTCAACCTCATGACCAAAGTGAGGAAATGCGCCGAGAATGGAAAGGAAAAAATAGGGCAAGGGACTGACGCAGTGGTACATTTTGTGACAAGAAGTAGGGTTTCGATAACTTCACATTTTAAAACTTAAGTTATGTATGTATTGGAAAAAAAATCGAAATAGTAACGAAATATTTATATTCAATTTGGTTCAAAGTGATATTTATTATACGCTGATAAAATGTGCAAATTTCATCAAAAAAGTCAAGATGGCCGGAGCTAGAAATAAGCTAAAAATGTATTTTTTAACATTATAGTTTTTAGTTATGTATATAATGCAAACCGTACTTAGTATGAATTTACGAACCTACCTATTTATCATTTATTTGTTTAGTGCTATTTTTATTTACAAGTTACGGTCCGTGAATTTAGATTTCTTTTTAAAAATACTTTAGAAACTCCGATTTCTTAAATGAAAAGTTTAAGATGCTTCTATCTTTATAATTTATCCGTTAACTAGCGGACGCGAGTAATTCTGTTTCGTGATAATTCGACAAAAAGTAGTCTGTGTCCTTTCTGTGGCTCTACACTTCTTTGTACGTTTCATTTAAATCGGTTCTGTAGTTTAAGTGTGTTTGAATAACACACAGATAGAGTTACTTTCGCATTTATAAGATTAAGTATAGTTACGCTGGTTTTATGTGACACGACGTATAAGGTCATCTGTCCAGCAAATGAGCGGAGCGAGGAGTCATGTGGAGTAGAGTAGCGCACTGTGCCTCACCATAGACGTCGAGCTAATTAAAGCGAGTAGGTAAGCTTAAAGTAGCCGAGTGAAGCAAGAAAGTATGCGTACTGTAGGCCGAGGATACGCCGTTAAAGGAATTATATAAAGAAAATCGGCAGAAAAAAATAATATGAAGTATCGCTATCAAATAGCCGCGAAAATCGAAAATGTCGCTGTCGCATCCTTTGCGTTGGAGCAATATAGAGCGATATTTTCGATTTCGCTTTTAGTGTAAATATGTCTTTTTCCCTATACAATTGCTGACTGTGTTTTTCATTAATTGTAACTTGCGTTCGCACTCGTTATTCCTGCCTACATTTTTCTTCCGACTCTTTGCTCTGCTTCCCGTTTTCTATCAATTCGTAGCCACTTGTCTACTTTAGGGAAGATTTTATGCAATTCCGTTTGCGGACCGCGCTCAACGCTCCGCCATCTCGCTCCGCTCAAGTGGACAATCAGCCTTACGTGGCATCATACCTTTCTTTGATAAACAACAGTCAGGTACATAGGTACTTATAAGAGAATTAATACTTCCCCGCATTAGTAGATAGGAAATTATGAGAGCATTATTATTAGAGTACCTACGAGTAGTATAGATATGACTGGAGATAATAGTTTGCAGATATTGAATTCACTTTAGTGTAGTCAACTATCTAGGCGTATTTACATTGTACATGCTTTATGTAAATTACCTGATGTAATGGCCAGTATTCAAAATATATTTTTCGTGTCAGTTTGTGCGGTGTTGACTATAAACATATTGTTTATAGTTGCGTCGATTGTGTTTACTCTGTTCTATCAGGGAAAGGTAATATTTTAATTTATTTGCTAATTTACTAACATTATAAAGGCGAAAGTTTGTATGTATGGACGTATGTTTGTTAATCTTTTACGCAAAAACTACTGAATGGATTTTGATGAAACTTCACAGTAATTATCCCAAAATTCCCACGGGAACGAGAACTACGCGGGTCAAATCGCTGGCAGCTGTTATTGTACTATAATTTTTTAAATTAATTTAAAAATGTATAAAAAAGCGTTGTATGATGCTACTAGGTTACAGGCATCGAAAGACATATTTTGAAATCGTTAATAAAGACTATTGCCAGCGTTAAAATCGCAGAGAGCTGCTAGTCATCTACAGCTACATTTTATTCGTTTGATTATGGATCTCTCTGATTATAATAAAAAAAAATTAAATTCGTCTCGGTGCGGACCGTGGAGGCACAAACAACCAACTATTAGGGCTCCAGAAGTTCAAACTGAGGAACCTCTCACAATAGGTATCGGCACAATCTTCGTACTGAGACTGCGCGAAAGGAATTCAACGTTCAGCGATCATCGATTACTCGCGCTTCTGTTTTGTTTATACAGCAGATGAACGCCTACGCTGGAGAAAAGTCAACTTGCACATCAGTGCGCACATTTGATACTGTTAAATTATTTATTACTAGACTAGAGGTCGCTCGCGCTTTCACCAACGTATAAAAAGTAACCTACGTGTTATTCTGATATATAAGCTGTACAATTGTAAAGTTTCATCAAAATTCATTCAGTAATTTTTGAATGAAAGAGTAACAAAAATCCATTCCTACTTACAAACATTCGCATTTATAATGTTAAAAGGATAACAAATTGTCGTTTATTAATTCACGTCTATGCTTTTTTCTATCTTTTTGTATCAGCCATAACTATTTATTATTAATTTGTATTATTAATACTAATAGCGTATTATTTCAAAGCTAGAAATGTTAAGAATAACAATTTTGACATTAACAAATGCACGTCGCAAAGTTCGTGCAAAGTCAGGTATGCGTGGTTTTTAAACTTAAACCTCATAATATTAAAATTATTGAATTGTCTTTCTATTTGAATAAACTGTTTTTGCTTGTAAACATTGTAATTATTAATAAAATCTTTGCTATTTTCCACGAAACCCCTAAACGAAATACTAGGCTATAAAATTCATAAATTTTTGCAACATCGGTGCATGTATAAGTAAGTTATTATTAGTTCTATAATAAAGCAGAAAAATATGGTATTTTTTTAGGGTACAGAGACAAAAAGAGGAATGCAAACAGTGACCAACAGTCCCAGAAATAGTCTTGTACCTTCTCTACCTCAGGTGATGATATACCGGGCGTTCCAACGGCACAGCAGTGGGAGTATAGTCTATGTACAACATGCTTAGATCCTACCTATTAATGTTTTTCTAATTACCTTAATCATTAAGGGCTTTAAAAACGTGTTAGCTGAAAAGATTTCCAGGATTTTTAAAAATTCGTAATTTTTAAGATTTTATTTATTATGAATAGGGACTCTTAGAAAAATCTTTATTTCGTTACATTATTCTAACATCGCGGCGCAAGGTGCAAACTTGCGAGATGGTAAAGATGAAATTCGGAAAGAGCACGTCAAATTTTCACAGCCCCAAAATCTATTCAGGCAAATCTATTAAATAAGTAGTATATTAATTATAATAAGTAAATAAATAATATAATCCAATTCAAGTACCATTTTCGAACACACGTCTTATCATCTGAAATTTATTGTTATTTATAGCTAAATAAATATATAGAATTAACTTGATATATTTACAACTTTATAAACTCTAAAGATAGGAGTTTAAAAGATAAAAAGTACCAGAAGGTATATTATGTTGATTATCTGTAGTGTATCTATAATTATTATAATATTTATCAAAACAATGTTTTTGTATTCATTAAGTGAAGTATTTTATTTGTTACCCGTACAGTGGGGTGCAGAAATATAGCTCCTTTTTTTTTAAACTTATTTGGAAGGCTGGTATATTCTACACTTCGTGATTGAGCGAACCATGCTCTGTAAATTAAACTAAAAAAAAAACCTAAACATTTTTCCAAATGTTTACTCTATAAGGGTCTGTTTATAAAAATAAACAAATACAAAAACGGCAAGTTTTATTGTTTATTTATAAAAGATTGTTAATAATAATCAAACATTGTCAATAAATGGTTTGTAAGTTTCTACTCGTTTCTACAATACATGTTTTAATTAACATATTTACCTTATATAGAAATCCTTCAGTCGGGTAAAATATATAAAAATCCACGTAAAAAACCTACATTTTCGCTTGATAACTTTGACACATATTTTTCCTGCTTCACTTGTTTTCCCCCTTGAGTGGCCTTGACGTTAAGAAAGGGGGTGGAGGTGGTTTTGTGGGAGTGGACGGTAAAACACTTGTTGCTAGTCACTCAGTGATGCAACAGGTCTATATACAGATTATTTATTTGTTAGAATATGTGTTGTCACCGAATTTTATGGCGTAGTTTTATTCTCGTTACGGATTCGCTGTAAAAATATGTAAGACCCTTCTAGCTTATTTTTTTTAGTGACTACAAGTTTGCCCTTAAATGCTATCACACCTGATGTTAAGTGATGATGCAATCTAAGATGGAAGCGGACTAACTTGTTAGGAGTAGGATGAAATCTACACCCTTTTCGGTTTCTACACAACATAGTACCGGAATGCTAAATCGCTTGACGGTACGTCTTTATCGGTAAGAGACTAATTCTAATTAAGAAAAATCTTATTCTGCCCCGCCGGAAATCGAACTCAGAACCTCTGTCTTATAATTCCACTGCGCATACCACTGCGCCGCGGAGGCAGTCATGTCTCTGCATTTAATTGGGTTCATCATTGCTTACGCTCAGGCTCGGCTATAATAACATAGCAAAGTGCTAGTCTATATATAGTTTAAAAGGAGGATTTTTAATTTCCCTTGCGGTTACAAATCCATTACCGGTGGCTGCCTTGTCTTATCCGTAGTGGTAAAGGTAGATATTGTGCTGGGTTATACAATAATACTTGAAAACTCCACGAGAGGGCGTTACAAGTATCGTTTAACGCGTAAAAAATGTAAAATTATATCAAAGACAAAATTTCTTTATTCAATTATAGGTTGTAATAAGATTATTTTGTCGTCAAAAAGTAATATTTACATTATTCAAAACTTATTTCGTTTTTCTTGTGAAAACTGTCTTTCATTTGCACAAAAAAAACGAAATGACTTTCCGAACAACTCAATGATAAGATCAGCATCTTTAAATTAAGGCTACCCTTTGCACCTATTGATGTAACACATAAAAGTCTCAATATAAGCTCTAATTTTCAGCAGTGAAGGGGAGCGTTAACCGATTACAAAGGTATTCTTAAGAGTACATGTGCCGCAAGTCGGCGGTTCGACGTTTTTTTCTCTGCCACAAGATGGACGCGCCACTCGCACGCTTAATCCATGGATTGCTAAGATATTCGTCTCAAATATGTGAATCACTATTGATGACCATATTTCGAATTACTACAAGTTTTTTTATTACTTACGGTTTATTTTATTGGAAATACTTACCGAATAACTAATAATAAACTAGGGTCTAATTTATTAAAAAAAAAAACAACAAATATAACGGTGGAATGCACTATAGATCATCTTGTTGTCTATTGCCTACTTATGTAGTTAGTTGTTACTAGAAGGTGAAATACCTATCTATACTTTCACTTTTGTTACACCACTACCTACCTACAGATACATCATTTGATGATATTGTTTTTTTATATTTACCTTCTAAGTTTAAAGTTTGATTTTCTCAAATATAATTTACTTATACTTGAGAAAATCAAACTTTAAATTTCTCATCATCACCATGTGCCTAATATAGGTTCTTATTACACGTAAAATTAAAATATTTTTTTAACTACTATAAGTTAGCCCTTGACTGTTATCGCACCTGATGTTAAGTGATGATGCAATAAAAGATGGAAGCGGATCAACTTGTTAGGAGGAGTCGACACCCTTTTCGGTATCTACACGACATCGTACTGGAACGCTAAATCGCTTGGAGGTACGTCATTGTCGGTAGGGTGGTAACTAGCCACGGCGAAAGCCTCCCACCAGCCAGACTAAGACAAATTAAGAAAATCTCAATCTGTTCCGCCGGGAATCGAACCCAGGATCTCCGTCTTATAAATACACCGCGCATACCACTGCGCCACAGAGGACGCTAAACACTCATCCGACTGCGGCGTTGATTTAGCGGTTAGTTTATGAGGCTACGATCGTGAGGTCGTGGGTTCGCTCCTTGGTCGGGTCATGGAATAATTTCTGAGTTATTCATTCTTCTATGAAATTTTCAGTTCATTCCAAGTCCTGAGTCCGGAAGTGGGTGGTGATACAGCCCGTGCCTCGGATAGCAGGTTAAGCCGTCCGTTCCGGTCACTGTCATCAATATCTGATAGTGATCGTTAATAAATGACATTATCACCCTAAGCCCGCCAACCCGCATTGGAGCAGCGTGGTGGGCGTGGCATTCCACACTTTGTTTGCATTAAAGATGATTTTACTGAAATTGTGACAAGAAAATTGTGTAGAAAAATCCTCAAGACCCCATATAGAATTATTGCTTAAATAATGAATACCTAATAATTTTCATATATGGTTTGTTCGAGGCTGTATTATCTACTTTACACGGCAAGATTTATTTATTTACCCTTTATTAAACCTCAACCAATAAAAGAAAAAAATTCCGTTTGTTTTGGAATTGTAGAGGTCGCTGCAAGAGGTCACTGATGCTTAATTTTTTATTATCTTAGCATATCCCCTGCGCTACACCCAGAAAAGAGATATGTCTGTCTCTATGTGTCTGTGTACCATTTCTGCTTTTACTAGAGATTGCTCCAAGCAATAAGGCCGCCTCTGTGAGTTTGTCCTATTTATTATGTGTGCAATAAAGATTTTCTTCTTCTTCTTCTGTGCCTCTAAGTGGCATCACAGTGTCTATACAAATGGATCGATTATGATTCGATTGTTTTGTTTAAAAGCTGACGTTCTTGCTTGAAGCTTGGTTCTTTGCCATAAATTATTAAAGGCGTTTAAATAATCATCAGTTTATTTCTTTTAATCCTAAAAAATGCAAGTTCTTATGAGATGTTCAGAATTATGATAGAAAACCCGAGTATTATAAAAATATGAGGACAAAAGACTTCAGGTGTTGTGCAATAAAAATAATAAGCAGAATTACATTCGAATGTCATGACAATAGCAATAAAAAGGTAGTCGTTTTTTTCTGCGAGAGGTAGTGTGATTTGACTTCTTTTTTATATTAGGTATTTTAGGTGACTTAGAATGTTGAAAGGCAGGGAGTGCATTCCACAATTTGGTAGCATGCAGTGTTCGAGAGCTTTTGGTAACTACCTTAGCATACGCGGAGTTAGTGGAGATACAATTTAAGCTCCGATAAACTATCAGAATCGTTATACCTTCAGATAAGAAGGAGAATTTAGAAAATTAACAGAAGATATAGGGCATGCAAATTATAAAGATATTTTTAATGATTACAAGTTAGCCTTTGACTGCAAACACACCTGATGGTAAGTGACGATGCAATTTAAGATGGAAGCGGGCTAAGTTATTAGGAGTAGGACGAAATCCACACTTCTGTCGTTTTTTCGCACTAGATTATACGTATACTATACGGAACATTAAATCGCTTGGCAGTAAGTACTTACGTCTTTGCCATCAGGGCCGGTCCAGTAGAAAGTCCTGGGTTCGAGTCTTAGGTCGGGCTTTGGAATAATATTGAATTTTTGACGTGACAACGTCTTATAATTCGATAGAGCTGGCTGCACGCACAAAAAAACAAGACGTCATGCGTCGTTACCTCGCTTTGAGGCGTTCCATGTAAGGCTTGAAGTGCAAGCGAGAGCGAACGAGCGACAAAGAAGCACAATCGGCCTTTGCGTTCGGCAGCGTTCGACATCCGTCTATTAAGTATATTAATTTTAAATTAAAAATTAATATATTTATTATAAATTTAAAATATAAGTTTATAAAATCAAAATCAATTATTTTATTAATTTAAATTAATATTTATAAAAATATAGTTAAATTAAAAATTTTAATAACCAATTAAATGCTACCATTCTATCAGTATTTTCTTAAGTTGTCACGTTCAACTATCGTCAGTAAACCGACTTTACAGACAACCAATTTTTTTTGATAAAAAATATTCTCTTCACTCACTTTTACTTCCACGTGGTGGTAATAAGCTCCTGATGCCCTCTCCTATAAGGAGGGAGGCCGTATATAGCCTGATTTATCATAGAATTTTGTTGTATATAATAATCATTATGTCAAGATATCGAACAGAAGAAGACAAATAGCCTCTTAGATAAGTATTTTCTAAACACTTTTTATAAATTCAATATTTCTGGCAAGGCTAATTGCTAAATCGATAGCAGGATGTTTAATATTTTATTTAAATTATATGTAATAATTTATAACGACCTTGGATAACATTTAATACCCAGAAATGTTGTCTTTAATTAATAGGACCTATTACCTAATAGCTTAAACTGTCAGAACAAGATATTATTATAGTACTGTTAATTGTAATTAAAGTTTATCGTCGCGTCAATTGGTTAAGTTGATCTTAAGTAGTTTGTCGATTAGTTTAGATGAAGTCGTCAGTGTTAGATTGGAGACACTAAGATTGGGTCCTGTTTGAATATAAATACTTAGCCGCTGCATCAAAGGGGGATGGTTATCGTGATTTTTTTATCAAGGAGACATCTCTACTACAATTAAGTAATAAAAATTTGGTGTTGTACAAATTTTTTATTAGAAGAAAGAACACTTATACAAATTAAAAGTTATTAAGTCCCCGAGCAATGGAGTAACTTCTATTAGTATTTTTGTCGGTTGAACAAAGTTTTAAAATATCAAAGCTGCTAATAGCGTACGAGATCAATCAAAAATTAATTGTCTGCGGAAGCGTGACTTTGTCCTGGTGAGCGCGATACGCACAGTCTGAAAGCGGGAAGTTTGGTCACGTCAGTCGTCAGGGATTGTGATCTGTGTTCCTCTAGGTTGATGATGCTGACGTAAGAGGCTCGCGCAACTGCTAAGGCACGCTCCAATCGCGAACTCCGCGCACTGCTCGCTGCCTCACTCCAATGCGAGTCGAAAGGCCGACGTGAATGCCTGTGCCGTGCCTCAGTCCGTCTAAAACGACACGTTTACGAATCTCGCCGCGCACGATTACGCGAAAACTATCACTTTCGCCACCGTACAATCCTGTTTGGACCATGATAACGCAGTGAAAATAACTTTGTGCACTTCCTGGCCCACACCACATCATCGCAAGGTAAGTTGATCCAGACTCGAAACGAAAATTTAACCTACGTGTCAGTTCTGAATGCAAAGTGAAAGGCGAATTCTTTGTTAAATTACACGGATAGATTGACAAACAATATTTTTGTTAATCATTTAATCGAATTTCGTTGTGTGGGTTAAATATAAACAAAGTTCCGAACACGCTGTTATCGGGTTTAATAACATAATCAATGAGTTCCAAAACGCTTTTATGATACTATATAACACGTATATAGATAGCTATGTGCATGTATACAAGTTACAGGTCTAGTTATTTAATACATATATCTATAGTTTTTATATACATAACAATAGTTTTTCAAAAGATTATGAATCGAAAAGTTTGATTTAAGCTACAAACAATTGCGTTACCTTGTTTTGCATTATTATCAGTTTACTATGCAAGTTTTGAATAATGTAGGTTTTGAAAAAATATATTGATACCTAGTAAGTGTCACAGTTGATATTTTGTGTTCCGAATTGATTAACAAAGTTTCAACTAATACAAAAAAAAAACTTCTTACACATTCTTCTTTAGATTTTAAATAGAGACATCCAAACAGGAAGACACGATGATAATAGATTATTAAATAATTACCTACTCTACGTAACTTCAACGTTGCATTTTCAAGCATTCCTACTTCATTTTGTTTTATTTTTACAAGTACGTACACTTAATACTTAACAGAGTCAAGGGATTTATTTTGGAAATTCGTTTAATCTATACTCTTCTTCAGTATCAATTAACAACACGGCTTAAAAACGTATTAACACAATAAAAACATACGTAACTAATGGGCGATAACGATAAATATAAATGTAATATTTTTATCGTCACACTTACAGAATCTGTCATAAATCATACGTAGGTATGCCTAAAGCGGAATATATCGTGGTAAACTAAAAATTATACAGATCTAATGAAGAGTGTCTAATGCATTTTTAGCAGAGATACTGACTATAGAATTAAAAATCAAAATATTACCAATTATTTGAAATGTGAACCTAATTAGTGTAAACTGTAATTACAGTATTATAACAATAGATTAGAAATAGATTGGAAGATAACATAAAAATAAGTCTCTAAAAATTAAAAATCTCTGTGTAATAATTAACTTAGAACGACAATTTCTGCGTCAATTAATATAAATATCTATCTATTCTATTAATAAAAATTGCATCCAATTAGTTTCGTTTGAGAGCTACGACATAGACAGACAAACAGATATGTACATAAAAACTAACAAAAGGACGGATAATCTAATAGGTATAAGTAAGCTAGCGGTAAGGTGTTCTAAGTGTCCGGATTTCCAGAGAGACGCGGATTCGAATCCCTTCGGTTCCACAATTTATTGATATTATGTTCATTCTTAAATATAATAAAATAAGTTACCCATCTTTTAAAAAATAAAAAATATATAGTTTTAATTCGATATATTAAATCGATATATAAATTAAAAATATATATTTTATTCGATAAGCTTACTCGCCACCTCTATGCGACCCCAGGGAGAGATATGTGGACGTGCCCTAAACAGAAACAATTGGGACATTTGTCTACTTGAGTTCATCACTTTGCTACCCTACCTTGCTATTTGACGACCTCCGTGGCGCAGTGGTATGCGTGGTGGATTTATAACACGAGGTCCTGGGTTCGATTCCCGGCGGGGAAGATTGAGATTTTTCTTAATTTGTCTTGGTCTGGTTGGTGGGAGGCTTTCGCTGTGGCTAGTTACCACCCTACCGACAAAGACGTACCACCAAGCGATTTAGCGTTCCGGTACGATATCGTGTAGAAACCGAAACGGGTGTGGATTTCATCCAACTCCTAACAAGTTAGCCCGCTTCCATCTTAGATTGCGTCATCACTTAACATCAGGTGTGATAGCAGTCAAGGGCCAACTTGTAGTCAATAAAAAAAAACCTTCTACCAGTATTTGTTTCTAGTAAATTGGCTCTATTTATCCGCCCATACTTTTTATCGATTCTGTCATGATCGTCGGTTGCCAATAATTATATGATTGTACTCCTACCTACTTTATAATAAAGCTAGCCTTTATACGCAAGTACTGAATGTACTTTTTCGAAATATCTGTACTGAAATTGTGGTAGGCAACCTTAGATCTCGCTCATCGACTTTCATTCTTGCAATCTCAGTCACGTTTTTGCTTTTGTTTTTGAACATTTTTTATTGCACAGTAGGTACGAGATACTGTTAAGTAATTGAATACCTACTTTAGTTGCAGTTACTGAATTGTGAATGTGGTTTCCGTACATGAAATAAAAGAGAAATCTTGATCGTATCGGAAAATAGCTTAGTCTAGATCAGCGGTTGTATGAGTACCTACAAAAAATAACTATATCACTATATATCATAAAATAATCCCTGCGTCTGTTTGTCTGTCTGTTTGCGAAAAACTTAATGCCTATTGAACAGATTTTCTTGTGGTTTTCGTCAATAGATAGAGTGATTCTAGGAAAGGTTTTAGTAAAAAAATTGTTAAGGCTATGAATAAGTTGATTCAAATATGACGATAATTGTTAAAGAATTGGCGTCACCTGGCTACTTTAATTGAATGCGCTACCTAAGGCATTTAATATATCACAAATTAATAGAATAGAAAATATGAATCATTGTACGTCTTCATTAGGGCTACAAATAACATCTATCTTTTAAGGCTTCCTATACCCGTTTTTCTTTTAAACAAGGCAAAGTTTCAATATAACTCTATGATTTTGTAGCTAAGTCTTATCACAAATGTATACTCAATAAGGTAAATATAAATTAAATAAGGCTGACCACTAATGATCGACGATATTAAACGGGTTGAAAGGAGACGTTGGCTGTAAGAGACTTAAGATCGTGATGATAGTCCTTACAAGAAAAGCCATTTCCAGTGGCTGACGATGAGGACAAGAGGCTTAATTGAAACTTTTGAAAATTTCCGATACTTGCGATTTTATTAAAATGACCATGAGATTAAATCTAAAGAAAAGTGCTGATATTTAAAAACCTCCCAAAAATTAGACTTTTACAAAAAACAACAAACACATCGTTTGATTTAGAAGCTCCGACATAGATAGATACTGTGTTGTCCTCATAAGATTTCCAACTTCTATCAACTATAACTAAAAAATGCTCTACCACTAGCAAAGTTCAACAGTGGAACTTATGGTATTTCAATCAGAAATGGATACCCACTTCACATACATGCGTCTACCTACATGTAGAGTTCCGTGTCCGGCTCTTGATTCAATAGCCAGACAAAAACCCCTCAAGAAGTTGGCCGAGACTCTTGAGTGAACTGTTAGATACATTAATTTCACTGACTCGACATTTCATAACGCGATAATCTTGGTAGCAAGGTTAATTTTGGTGAATTTTAACAACAAAAGTTTCGTTTTTATTTAACTCTACATTTCGTTTGTATATATCTATAGGATAATATAATTATTGTATATTTAGTTAACTCAGAATTGGTAAAAAACCATAGAATTCACACGTTTTAAGAATATATTTTTCTCCGCCCTTTTCAATAACATCCAAAATGACTCGAGAGCATCATACCTGATGTTAAGTGATACGCAGTTCCGGCTATCTTATCTTATCCACACCCCTTTCGGTTTCTATTTCCGGAACGACAGTATACGTCATTGTCAAAATAGTCACATCAGACATACTGAAATTAACAGCTCCGTCATATAAATCCACGCGTAACTCACGCAAATGTAAAAAGTTAAATAAGGATCCCTTCTTGATAAAGCCTTTTCGTTTGATACTGCGTCGTCAATAGATAATAATATTGATATTACTTATTTATTTATTTATTTAGGAACACCAACCAGCGATACACTAGTTACATTTTAATATTACATTTATACAATGGTAACTTCCGCAAATGTTCAGCTTATTACAGAAGTCCACAACGTTCACAATATAATGTTAAATACAGTTGTCTATATACACATTGCCTACAATATTAATCTAGGCAAAATACAATTATAACAACAATACAAATTATATAAAATAAATGAAAAGTAAAAACTAAAAGCTAAAACCTAAGAAACACTAAATAACAAAACAAAGTAAGAGTAAACAATATTAATTTCAACAAATAGGCATAATGTGTTAAGGATTATTACTAGGTAGTCAATATAGTGATCAAAACATTAATTTAAAGTCAAAGTAATTATTATGGCAAATATCATGTTTCACACTTCATTATATAAGTCTTTTCGATATTTGAACTGTGTTCTATAGGGCCTATGGTAAAGCAAGTTACAGGGATAGCGAGGTTATATTAAGGAGGTATTACAATAGAGTTGGACCATTTCTACAAAAATAACAAGATGTTAGTACTTTTCACTAGGTTAGTTGTTTATAAAAAATAAATAAGTGAAAAGTTTTTAGTTATTTATGAAGTTTGGCACGGTCGGGCCTAGGCTATTACGTGTTCAATGTTCTGTTATCCCCTAACACGTATAACAAATATTTACCTCCGATGGTTTTATAATAAGAGACTATATTATTATCAAAGGTAAATATCATAAATATGGCTTGAGTGTTGCATTGAAAACAAATGAACGAATACAATTTAGTCCAATTGTTGTTATAAGTTTGCCCAGCTGCCTCCGTTGTAATATTCGACATTGTGAACGTGTGCGTATAATTAATTACATAGACATTCACACACGTATCAAAAGGTATTTTATGTTACATGTCAAATAAGGTAAACTAAACTTAATACATACGTGAGAGAGTAAGTGTATTTATATCACTGTCTATTACATAAATACTATCACGTATTGAATGTTAAGAATTATCTGGCATACAGTATCTGAATTCTATTTAGGTATACCTAGCTACTAGGCCTCCTTAGGCCAGAATTTTTTTGTATCGACTACAAGTTGGCCCTTGTCTGCTATCATACCTGATGTTAAGCGATAATGCAGTCTAAGATGGAAGGGGGCCAACTTGCGAGGAGGAGGATGAAATTCATACCCCTTTCGGTTTCTACACGACATCGTACCAGAACGCTAAATCGCTTGGAGGTACGTCTTTGTCGGTAGGCTGGTAACAGCCACGGCGAAAGCCTCCCACCAGCCAGATCAAGATAAATTAATAAAAAACTCAATCTTCCCCCCGGGAATCGAACCCAGGACCTCCGTCTTATAAATCCACCGCGCATACCACTACGCCACGGAGGCCGTCAAAATTTCGGAGATTAGAGCCATTAACCAATGCACTGTTCCTTTATGTGTTTTTAGGTTTGATGAGGGTGTTTAACTGTTAAACGATAAAGGTACTATCAGATGTCAATGGTACTGGTCGGGATAAATGAAATAACGTGCTCTACAAGACACTTGACTTTTATCTCACCAAGTTTTCAATGAGATTTGTTTTTTATTAATTTATTACAAGTTAGCTTTTTACTGTTATCACATTTGATGGTAAGTGACGATGCAATATAGGATTAGAGTGTGCTAAATGTTAGGAGTAGGATGAAATCCACACACAATTTGGTCTTTCTTGACGGCATGTCTTTGCCTGTAGGGTGGCAACTAGCCATGATCAAAATCTTACTCGGCCCAGCCGGGAATCGAACTCTAGATCGTCGCCGAAAACTAAGACATCCACTGTGCATACCGCTGCGTCACAGAGTTCATAATTGTCTTACATTCAGTATGTGAATTGTATTACTTTGTTCACTCACGAAGTTGATCCCTACTGATTAATACATCTTAATTAGGGCATAGGCTTTCTTATGTCAGGAGAATATAAAAATAAAATAGTTAGTTTACAAAAGAAACTCTGAAAATGTAGTTAAAACTATTTATCACGTAATTTTGATTTACCTACAGTTTTTATAATTTTTAAATGCATGAATTAAAATTACAGACATTTAAGAATTAAAATTCTAATTCGCCGTACAAGAAGTATAAAAATGCTGCGTACATATTTGTTATCATTTATATTAAACTGTCTTGTCCACAAATGAGAGCTTATCGCTAAAATTTTCATTTATCTTTGCACCAGCGCTCCGATTTGTTGTATTAGGAAAAACTGGTATTGCTTTATCGATATCAACTGCAGCTATGTAGCAAGCATGTGAAAGGGTAGAATGTTTTATATGTTAGTGAGCTAACTATATCCCTAGAGAAGTGATTTAAAAAGATTTATGGTCAAGTGCTGGTACACTAACTAGCTTCCTTGACTAGTCTCTTACTCAATTTGGTTACCTTTTTATGCTAAAACATCAAACTCACCACAACAAATATGCATCAAATTAAAGAAATTTAGTAGGTTTTCTTAGCCGATAATTAAAATTACTAATTATTATTACTCTAAAATTTAAATATGGAGGTCGACATATAATTAAAAAAAAACATTAATTACCTATAGATTACTTAGTTCTATGAAGTAATAAACTGTAAATTTGTTTAGTTTGAAAAGTACTCCGTGGATTGTAGAGTCAGTATAATAAACAGACAATGTTTTTTCATAAATTATTTTAAATTAATTTCAAATCTTAATTTAGTTTACATACACCAGTTTTTAAACTTCGTTTCGGACTTCTTAGATCTCAAATACACCTGAAACAAAGATACAGGAGTAGTTTTACTGGTTAACAATACGACACTACAAAGAAAAGGGTTCGCCAAAACCAAACAAGTCCTAATTCGATGGGTTTATCTTGTTTAGTTAAGGAGGTTTAAACCTCACCTTCACCAAAGATAAACCTAAGGTAAAACTAAATTTTCTTCCTATTTAAGTTCTCCATGGAAATAAAGATTACGTGGGTGTATCTTTTGTAAAGAGACGTTAAAGGAAAACCTACGCCTGTCTGGCGCTAGATATATCTTTTTTAAAATCGGAAGCTCGCAATATTGATTTATCTATTCATAGATTCCAAAGGTCTAGCTGGATACAGATTGGGGTTAGATCAAATTAAAGTTTTACAGTTTAAAAACTTTACATTGATCAAATCTAAATATTATATCTATTCGTACTTACCTGTTAAAAGCTTATATTCATTTGACGTCACGATATATTTTTTATTACATACTTAAATAAATTTAGAAGGATTATTTTCTAAATTCATTTAACATAACCACCATCTCATCAAAGGTAAAGCGGAGGACTGATACTTTATGGTAGGGTAGGTGATACTTAATAGTGGTACCGCCTTAGATCGGAGTAACAGATTTGAGGTACCTTTACGATATTTTGCAATATACAAGAATCTTAAAAAGTAGGTATTTAGGTAATTAGATTTTACAACAAAGCTCGGAGATCCAGATATTATTTATAGTTACTTACTATAAACCAATGGTTGGCTTCTACCGACGTAATATCGTACCCGATCCTAAGATAGCCTTACAACTAATTGGAAAGGAAAAGGTAATATTGGTCACGCTTAAAAAATAAGATTAATACAACATACATAAGGAAACCGTAAATGTAACGGAAAGTGTTCTGTTAATACAGTGTTATGCAATTTTTTGTGGTACAATAATATACGATAGATCAAAGTGGGCTAACGGTGGAAGCAAGGTGAAAGTGTATGGCGAACGAAGGTCGCCAGCCACGCGGGCTCGATACGTTTTATTAACATGGTATTTGATACGTTATCTCATCAATGAATTAAAAAATTAATTAACGATTAAATTAAATATAAATTTGATTCAAATCAGTTCAACTACAGCTAACTTATCTTGTAGTGTTGACCATAAGTAGGATGATCCTTTTTTTGTTTGTATATTTATTCAAATCTAGTTAATGTACTTTGCCCCCTGCCTGTTTACGAATTGATCTGAAATTTTATATGCATAAGTATATCCCGTGACAATGTAATATTGAGCTATCCCCGCCCCCGCCTGCAGCATAAAGAATTTAGAATTTCATATAGATATAGTGATACTTGTTTTCTCTTTTCAGTTTATTATTTTTAAGCAGTCGTTAAGGTTTTTTGTTTTTATAATAATAATTTAGATTAAGTAGAGTTACTTTTTAAAAGATAAATAATTGCAAGTTTTACTTGTTTTTAATTGTAGTTAACATACTACAAATATAGTTACATTTAACGAGTTATGTTATTTCCTTTGAAGTTATTTATAAATGTCTACTTAATTGACCGATCTTTCGTGTATTTGACGAGATTATTCTTACCTACCACAATATGTTTTTTTTTCATATAAAAGTATGACATTATCACCAACTAAATAAAACTTGATTATCGCTAAAAATAACATGACAAAGCATATTGTCTCTGTGAGAAAAGATAATCAATTACATTTTATTCGCAATTAAATAAAAATGTTGATATTAACATCAACAAAGTTTTATCTATGTTGTATATTGAAATAAATTTATGAAAAACATTAATTTATTTTAATTAATGTTAAATTTTTACGATGGCGCTATAATGGTACTGATGTTACTAATAAAAAAAAACAGATTGAACTAAATTTTAGATTGCGTACGTAGTCTGTAATATATATCTTATTTTTCGTAAAAATATCGTACATTTACTAACATTGTCAGGTAGTACTGTGACTTCTAAGTAGCACTTAAACTAACTAACTTTATCTAGATCGATGATCTAGATTAGGGTACTGATTAGGCGCAAATGAGTACTTATTTCTGAGCCAAAGCAGGTTTAGCAGTCCAGTTAGTATTCCTAAATGGCCAAACTTATTACCGTTTAGTTTGAGCCTCTAGGGACCTGATCCTAATGAGAAGAGTTTTTATAGACACTCAATATATGTAAGGTTATTCTTATACATCACACGTTAAGACATGGTAGAGGGTCGATGAAATGGTGGGATGTAGGGGGCCTCGTGTTTGTTAACGTCTCTTAACTCAACATATTTTAGTCAATATTTTTCGTTACCGTTCTGTTAATTAAAAAAATATTTTACAAAATTATACAAAATATTTTTAAGCTATTGTATAGCTTTTATCGCGGGTTTTGAGCGTGGAGACCGAATACAGAAATTCCGTAACGAAAAAATCTAACACCCCCTGAGTATCAAAAACATAATATCAAAAGCACAATTTCGGCAATGACGTCATCGGGGAACGTGGCTTAGCGGTAAGGCGCTGTAAGTGCCCGGATTGCCAGAGAGACACGGGTTTGAATATTTTTTTTTTTCATATGTGATATTTCAAAAAGTCATTTTTTTTTTAAATTAATGCTGGATTCGAACCCGCGTCTCTCGGCGCATATAGGCCACGGTCCCGATGACGTCGGTAGGTAAACATAAGTTGATAAAAAATGGCAATTAATTCCGAAATAAGTTTCACTCGCGTAGTTCTCGTTCCTGTGGGAATTTCAGGATAAAATGTGGTTTATATATAATTCTGATATATAATCTATATTATTGTGAAGTTTTATCAAAATACATTCAACCATTTTTGCGTAAAAGAGTAACAAACAACCATCCATACTTGCAAACTTCACCTTTATAATATCAGTAAGGATTTAAAAAATTAAATTTCGGAACTCCTGTTTCTTTTTTTAATTTATTTTTATTTATGATCTTCTCCTCCTCCTCTAGTCGTTTCCTCATTGATGAGGGTCGTGACCACCTCCATCTTTGATCTTATTAGAGATGTGACGCCACTTTGCTCTGTCCTCTACTTTCCGAAGAGCATCGAAGACCGTGGTGTCGAGTGTGGTGCGGATCTGATCAGACCAACGCAAAGGGCTGCGGCCACGCGGCCTTTTTCCTTCCACTTTGCCAGTAACAATTAGCTTCTCGAGGTTATCTGTGGTTATGATCTTCTGGGACTTAGGACTGGCTGTGACAGGTATGGGAGCATCAAATAACTAAATTCGTATTCCGTTATTTATGGACTCAGCTAGACGATTCAACACAATAAGCTATTTATCTAACAATGATGTAGCCAAACTGTATCAATATCATTTATTCATTAATGATATTATAAAAATGGCCAATAAAACTCTGAATCACACTCCACCTATAAGCGTGTTGGCCTCATACACGTTGTTACAAATGTCACGTAAATGTCAATGATTGAACGCGTTTTGAACGGAATATGTAGAGAAACTAGCTGATAGCTCGACTATGCCCGCATGAATTCGGCTCAAAACATACAAGAAAGCTCATGTGAGTTTGATTTAGCCCGCACTTTATTTTTTTTATGTAAATGCTTTACTGATGACTGAGATTTTTAATTTTTTTTAAATTATTAGCCTTATTTTATTTATTTTAATAAATTAGTGATAAAGACGTTAGTATCGAGTACGGTAATATTTACGCCGGTAGGTATTCAACGTGTGAGCTTTTACATTTAAAAATCTATCAAAATCTGGCTGTAGATTATTAGTAATAACATATTAAATAAATAAATAAATAAATATTATAGGACACACATCGCTATATAGGCCCAAAGGCGTACTCGTAAGTAGCTTGTGTTATGGGTGCTATGATAACTGATGAATATTTTATATATATTATACATAAATACTTATAATATATATAGATAAACACCCAGACAGTGGAAAACACCCATGCTCATCACACAAACATGTTGCAGATGTGGGAATCGAACCCA
Source organism: Mycalesis mineus (assembly GCA_034621355.1). Lineage (NCBI taxonomy): Eukaryota > Metazoa > Arthropoda > Insecta > Lepidoptera > Nymphalidae > Mycalesis > Mycalesis mineus. The sequence goes on from CM067891.1 coordinate 8,047,653, forward strand.
CAGCCTAGGACGCAGAAGCAGGGTCACTACCCACTGCGCCACTCGGCCGTCAATATTGAACATACATTAGAAGGAAAGACGGTTTTTATTTATACATTGCAAGTAAGCTCTTGACTACAATCATACGGGATGGTGAGTGGTAATAAAATGTGAGACGGAAGCGGGCTTATCTATTAGGAGAAAGATGAAATTTCCTTTCGGTTTCTAAACAATATCGTAGATAAGCGCTAAATCGCTTTGCGGTACATCTTTGCCGTTAGGGTGGTAACCAACAACAGTTAAAGTTGCCCACCAGCCAGGTCTGAATTTATAAAATCTTAATCGGCCCAGTCGGGAATTGAACCCAGGACCTCCTTATAATCCACCGTGCTTACCGCTACGCCACGGAGATCGTCAAATATATTAGTGCGATTAATAAAATAAAGATTCAAGCTTTTAAACAATAGGTAAATGATTATCTCTTATATGTAGAGATGGGTATGCTTTAAAAAAATAATATTAGTTATAGATGTAAATAGATATTGGCGAAGTCAATTTATTAAAAAACCTTGTGGTAGGTAAGTAGATGATCTACGAATTTTAGTCATTGCAAAGAAGTTTGCGAAACTAAAAACTTTTCATGAAAAGAAATAAATAACGCGTAATATCAACTTTTTATTGAAACAAGTGTTACTGCTGTATTACTGACGCAAATTGCTTCGAGTAGTTATAATAATTGTAATTTAGACAGTGGCAAGCGAAAACGTATAAATTGTTTAAATATGCATGTCGTAGATATCACAAGTCTGTGACTATGCATTTGAAAACTCGACAAAAAACTACAACCTATTTCATATATTATACACTTAGATTAATATTCATTATACATTATTAATGAATATTATGTTTCAATAAAAATTAAAACGCTATCCGATATTTGAAGAAAATATTATAGGGCTTTGACTGTATAAATACTATAAATGCTCTTGTACATATCGTTGTTTTACTTTTAACTCAATAAAAACTAAAGAAAACTTAGTAGATAAAAATCTAGCCAGGTTAGTAGTTTAAAGTCTAGGTCTCTAGGATTTGATAGACTATGGACGTTCCTACAGGTCATAGACAGAAGTGATGGCTAATATATTTAATATTTGACGACCTCCGTGGCGCAGTCGTATGCGCGGTGGATTCATAAGACGGAGATTTTTCTTAATTTGTCTTGGTCTGGCTGGTAGGAGGTGTCTAGTTACCACCCTTACGACTTAGCGTTCCGGTACGATGTCGCGTAGAAACTGAAAGGGGTGTGGATTTTCGTCCTACTCCTAACAAGTTAGCCCGCTTCCATCTTACATAGCATCATCACTTAACATCAGGTGTGATAGCAGTCAAGGGCCAACTTGTAATCGATAAAAATATATACTTAATACTTATAGTATATATATATATATATATATATATATATATATATATATATATATATATACTATATAACATATATATATACTATATATATACATATAGTATATATAGCATATATATATATATATATATATATATTTATATACTATATACTATAAGTATTTTGTATTAAGTGTTAAGTACAAATACTTTAGATTTAATCATCAATGTGTAACGAATTTCTCTAATAAAAAATCTGCTGACGCCCGAAAATAAGTACACGGAATATAAATTCACATGATGAATAATTTAAATCATGTATTCGTTACATTCAAACAAGAGAGAGTATTTGTCAATGGTATCCAAAAAGGAGGAGGTTCTCATTTCGATGCGTATTTAATGATGATACATAATATCTATGTATTAGTAATCTTTGTAATTTATATATTTCTTGAAATCTGTACAATCTGTACCAATTCAGTTAGTGTGTGCACTTTTCCAAATGAAACGGACATGTTTGACATACAGTATAACTTACTGTTTTGTTTTTTTTTTATTTAAAAATAAATTAGTTCTGTTTTCGAAAAATATTTTGTTGCTCAAATCTATTTGAGGATTATATATTGTTTTCAATGTAGTAGTTTTTTTTATCTCTGAAAACTTTAAGTTTCTTACTTTGCTTTTTATTTTTTATTAAGTTATGCAATTTGAAGAAAAATAAATACAAGTATATTAAACCTGGATATATCTTCATTCGAGGTAAGTTTAAAGGCTTTTTTATTTTAAAATTTGAAAACCTTTTATAGAAACCAAAATACAAAATTGTTGTTGATTATTCCCTGATTTAAACATTTTTTTAAATTGATTATTATTATAAATTAAAAATTAAGTCTTATATTTAAATAATCTCCAATTTTAAATTATTGCTTATTTTAATTTTTCCAGAAACAATTTTCCATCCCATAAACAAAAACATCCCATAAATCTTTATTAGCTTTAGCAATGCGTCGTAGCAATTGCTACGCACAACATGCCACGTGGCAATGGCGTAGCACAGCTACGACAAATACTTACAATAATTTTAAACGTACACTCAACATATTACGTTTATGTATTGTAATAATTGAAATGTACGAGATTTACATAATATGATTGAATCATAATTAAAATATTGAAGAACAAAATATGTAATATTTAATTTTTTTTATTGTTAGGTTAGTTATTTAGTTATTTTATTTATTGATATAATTTTTGTAATTAAAATTATGTTATGTTAAAAATGTAAATTATATTATAAATGTTAAAGAATTAAAGTAAAAGGTAAAAAAAATTTTTTTGAATCGATAATTTGTAAATAAAAAGCCTAATATAATTTGACAAAAGAAGAACTTTCTATTTGATTGTATTTTAAAGGTATTCGTCCATTTAATATGTCTTTAATCGAAATCCATTTATTGTTATGTACTATATAAATGTATCACTTAGAAACGAAACACATTCTTAAATAACATAATTTAAGTATGTTTTTGCAGTTTATATCATTCGTAAATCATTAACATTTAAGTGAATGTCCATGCATTGCAGTTAATAGTCTATTCGTGAGTAATTATAAATGTTAATTGATATTCGATTAGCAACAAAGTAAAAAACAAATAAATAGTTTTAATTTCAGTCCATTCTTTTTAAAGAATCTTTTAATACATTATGAAAACTTTCCAAAAACTACGTTATAGTAAAATTACAGAATTATTTTTAAAATATTAGCAGGGAAGGCGAGCGATGCCTGGTCACAAAAGTGACCGGTCTGCCTAGACTCTTAAAATAATTGAAACTTTCATAGGTTTCCCATTTTTTTAGAAGTCCATTAATTTTAACAACTTCCATTTTTTTAGAAGTCGGCTAAAAACCGCACCTACTTTTTAGCTACTGTTTCGATATATCTTACAATAAATACTTTCATTATATATTTACGATATTATATTTTAAGGCCACAATGAACCGGTTCAAACACAAAACTGAGCCTTGTTAGTCGTACGTTATATAGGTGTACGTAACACTAGTACGAAACAGGTTTTGCATAAAGCAATTACGTCTTTTATTTGTGTCAGCCGTTATCATTAGCCTTTACAGCTAAAATAGGGCACGTTAGTCACTGGAAAGCACTCCAGGCGAAGCTATTATCCAGACTTGAGGAGTCAAAAACGGCTATGTACCGAAATCGTCTCTGTGTCATCAACATAATTTTTACACTGCTGCAAGATGGATACGAAGCTTAGAGCCATCACGTTGCTCCATTAACTAAGTTAAGAAGGTGTAGCGTAGTATTTGATTTGTAATTGTCATTGCCGAATATTATTAATAATTATCAGGACTAACACCTAAACGTGGCACACGGCTTTCCAAGGCAACCAGCAGTGCAGGTGCCTTGGAAAGCCAGTTCGTAACTGACCGCAGACGATTACTGCAGTTGACAATAGTGGTTTATATATATTTATATGAAATTAGGTACGTGGCGTGCGACGCTTCGTTTCCATGTAAATAAATAGTAGAGTCGCTGCGATACTTTATGTAGTATATGTTGTTATGCGGTCCCCAACTTCGAGCTAAGAATTTTCCGGATAATTTCTCGGAAGAAAGAAAAGCTTAATTTTTCACACCCTAACTTAGGACTTTAACCTATATGTCGCGAAATTACAAGTCATATCATTGAAACAACAAGGCAGTAAAATTTAAAACTTAAATGGTGTCGGTATGGCCCTGTGCTTACGTACAAACGATCATCCTGAACGTCACTCATGTATAGTCATGGGTGTTAATGTCATTTGTCGCGGCCGGCGCCGCTGGGACGCCTCCGGTCGCCTGGCGACCAGCAGTCGCCTTCAGTTAAAGGCAGATACAGACTACTGAATAGAAATTGATTACAGGATAAAATGGATAACAAAATTGTTTTGCTATCTTCCGAGAATAAGCTAACAAGCGGTAAATTACTCAACAGAGTTAATTTGAACTGACAATCTGTCTTCTCGGCAATATTTATTGGGAAATTATTTATACTAATATTATCAGTACTTAAATGCGAAAGTTACTGTTTGTTTGTTACTCAATCACGCAAAACAACTGAACTGATTTAAATGAAATTCGGTACACAGATAGTCTAGAACCTGGGAAAGGACATAGACTACTTTTTGTCGAATTATCACTAATCAGAATTTCTCGCGGCGGTAGTCGCGGGCGTCCGCTAGTAAGTTAATAAAATAAATAACTAATAAGTACCTTGTTGGTCCCGTGGTTAGCGTATAGTTTCTGATTTCGAGGTTTTAGATTCTTGTCTGGGTCAAATGAAATTTTGAGCTTTTCTTTCTTTCTTCCAAGGAATTCTCCATAAAGTTCTTTAGCTTGCAGTGGGAAGTTGGTGGTGTTACGTAGTTCCGATCATTGTCAACATTTGATAGTGATCATTGCAAAATTCAAAATCTGTCAACCCACATTAGGACATCGTGATTGTGACCCACAAATTGTGTGTTTGACCTCTGCGTCCCTTCCTAAAAAGGTGAACGCCTGATCTCGTCGTAGGCACTTAACATAGGCTGATTATGATGAAAATATATAAGTATTGTATACCTAAAATGTAATAAAATCAATACAACAACATCACAGGATATATCTAAAGGATCTTGTCCGCAAAACGTTCAAAAAATAAAAGTTTCAATTCAATTAAAAAAAAATACTTATCGACTGTTATTCCATTATTATAAAATAGGTAAAAAGTTAAACACGCATTTTGCTGTGATATTAGTGCGACATTCTCACAAAGTTTCAATACATCACCACAGCATCCTCAGGAGATTATCTATTAGACTCTACAACAACCTCTCCAGAGCCTATTTCCTATAGAACAAATTGCTACTTACTGTCTATAGGTACTTACAGTCAGTGACTGACATTACCGGTTATTATTGGCTTGAAATAGTGAAACTCTGAACGGATTTCACGACCTCTTAGTGCAGTTAAGTAAGCGCTGCTTTATAGCCGGGAGGTTCTGCGATCAAATCTCAGATCAGGTCACTTTTAGGAATATACGATTTTAACTTCCCAACTCTTCGTTGTTAGGAGTAGGATGAAATATCCACACCGGTTTCTATTTCTACCGGTTTCTACCCGAAATCGTACTGCAACGCCTAATCGTTTAGTAGTACGTCTGTGTCAACAGGTGGTAATTTGCCACGGTCGAAGACATCCACCTGGATCAATTAAGAAACTTTCAATATGTCTACCTGGGATTCGAACTTAGGACCGATAAGAAGTAACTTCTTACTGCGTTAGCTATGCATCATGCACCTAAAATATAATAATTTAGAATTTCTGAATAGTGTGACAAGCCCCTTAGACCACATGCTGTGCCTCCTCGTTCGCCTTCATAATCAAAAATTATTACCTTAATAGTAACAGTTAGCATTAACTCGATAGTGGATACGCGGTCCATACGATATCGTTCGCTCACAAATATATTTTGATTTCCCTCGAGATTAAAAATCATATTGCGTATGTATATGAACTGCGAAAGACAAACACTAATACATGAAAAAATAAATATTAAACAGTTAATAATTAATTTTTTGATATTCCCCGCTAATAAATTTTAACAAAAAATAGAACCGACTCAAAACGTACTAAAAAGTAAAAAAAAAACTGTGTCATTTAGTTGCTTTAATTTACTTAAGCATATCTATGAAGTTGGTGCCAGCAAATATAAGGAACATTTATTTAACGTAGAAAAGCAGTTTGTGGGTTCTAGGTAATGTCCTTAAAGTAGAAACCTTGGCTGGCACCGACTCCTAGATATGCTTAAGTAAATTAAATATATAAGTGTCGAATTGAGATCCTCCTTAAAAATTACTAAAAAACCAACGCATGTCTGTTTTGCTACGAAACCCCCAAAGTTATTGACTCTACAATAACAATAACAATTCGAATAAAATAAATGAAATAAAAAAATTCTTTATTTTTTTACGTATTTTAATAATTTTGAATCAGATTAGAGACTGTTAGTCTCGGGCCCTCAGTGTTTATAAAAAAAAACACAACACTGGCTAGAAACTAATTTATTAATTATTTATATTATACTATAATTCTCACAACTTAGACGATTTACTCAAATCACTTTATTCCGCGATTCGCGAGGACCTTCAAAGGTCTAACGGCGACTTGATGGGCAGGATCTTAGTCTCACTACTAGTCCAGACCGGCGGGCAGAAACCAGGTCCGTAGTCTTGGACAGCGATTTGACTAATTACCAAAACGACTGACTGATTGAAGCAGAGTTAGGGTTTTTATAGCAAATATATCGCTGACTGGCCATTGACGTCTGTGTCAGTCGATAGTTGCAGGTCAGCGTTATTAATGTAGAATTTAGGGATGTAACACCTCCCCTCTTTAAGACGAAACATCATAGGAAAATGATGTGAGTAGGATAAAGTGATTAGAGTATAACAATAGGTAAAGATATAGAATAAAACAGAACTAGAAATAGTATTAGAATAACACATGAATTTTATCGTATCGTAAAGTAGTGAGTAAAATATTTAAGACTTACAATCATACAGAAATAGAAAAACTACAAAATAACATTTTCTTACAATAACAAAGGAAACAGTGTGTTGATATAGCATCTAGTATATAATAGACTAAGGATAATGGTATAAAATATAAATGAAACATGAAATAGTATTTATCATATTAATCTAGGTTTCTCCTTAGGAATGTAGGAGAGTTCTCTGAGCTACTATTGGTTTCGAATGCTCTATTACGTGTTTCGTAATTGGAACTAGTATTAATCGCTCGGATATTATGGTTAGGTTTAGTATAACAGCTATTAAAAATTTGAATACAACAACCAGAACTAGAATCTAAACTATTGTTACGCTTTCTTCGAATACACAATATTTTAAATATTTTATAGGAAATATAGCTTAATACGATTAAGGATACTAAAGTTGTAAAAACACTAAAATAACTTCCATATTTAATATGATAGGGTTGGTTTTCAATTTTCTCTATTTCGTCATTAACTTGATTTAATCTATGAGTAACGTAATGTAAAGAATCTAAATTAATATGAGATAGTTTAATTGGTGTTAGATATGGAAGCGAAGAATTAATTTTCTTTCTGGAACAACAATCATCATTTATAATATTAAAATTAGGAGTAGGCATATACAATTCAGTTTCGTATTCTACTGAAGGAGAGAATTGTAAGAGTTTATGAAAAGCTATGCATCCTTTCGGAAGTTTGAGGATTCCTGTTCCAATTATATCATAGTCATTAATAGTATTATTACATTTAACAGAGAGCTTAGCTATATTGGATTGAACATAAATCCATTTATTATTACTAATAGTTTGCCAAACGTCAATATCGCTAATTATATTTTTATAATCGCATGTGTCCGGTATTTTATTTATGTAAGCACTTAGGATTTGCACTTCACAGGTAGGGTTCGAGACACTAGAATGTACATTGCCTAATCTGCACAGGTGATAGTTATTTGTTGGAATTTTGAAATCACTGATCGAGTCTGTCATTGAATAAAGTAATTTATCATCTGTTATTGCGAGGAATTTAGCAGTAGGGCTAATCAACGCAAAGGAATGTGGATTAGTAATATTATGGGCAGTAGGAAGAGCATAGACATGGTACAAATTATATTCCTGTAAGAGAACAAGAGGAATCTTAACAATGAATACTAATTTAGTGTCTGTAATGAAACTACAAATTTGAGATATATCTAAAACTATATGCATATTTTCTAAATCCAATGGTAAAGGAAAATTTTGTGGGACTTGTATTAGAGTATAATTCATTATAAAGTTGCATAGGGGGTAGAATAGAGGTATGGACAATATTTATTTATTTATTTATATAGAGGAAAGGGCGCTTATTTGAGGCTGGTTACCCTTGTGGTCCCTGTTAATAAAGGAAAAGGCGCTTGCTTGGGGCTGGTTACCCGTGTGGTCCCTGTTAATAGAGATAAGGGCGCTTGCTTGGGGCTGGTTACCCGTGTGGTCCCTGTTAATAGAGGAAATATTATTTTTTTTGGAGTTATTATGAAAGAGTTTGGAGGATTTAGTAGGTTCTATGAACATAGTAGATTAAATCGTGGGTTTGTTAGACACAGAGAAATTAGTATAATCAGTGGACTTAGCAGTGTTAGTTAGCAAGCTATGCATTTGGGGCTGGTTACCCTGTTGGTTAGCTTGTTGTAGAGATACAGTGGATACAGTGGGTTTAGTAATTTTATTTTGAAAGCTATGCATTTGGGGCTGGTTACCCTGTTGGTTAGCTTGTTGTAGAGATACAGTGGATACAGTGGGTTTAGTAATTTTATTTTGAAAGCTATGCATTTGGGGCTGGTTACCCTGTTGGTTAGCTTGTTGTAGAGATACAGTGGATACAGTGGGTTTAGTAATTTTATTTTGAAAGCTATGCATTTGGGGCTGGTTACCCTGTTGGTTAGCTTGTTGTAGAGATACAGTGGATACAGTGGGTTTAGTAATTTTATTTTGAAAGCTATGCATTTGGGGCTGGTTACCCTGTTTGTTGACGCGTGTAGTGAGTGCATTATAATTAATTGAATCGCCTGAGTGATAAAAATAGCATCGCATCGCGTCTTTTTGTGTATTGGATTCAGCGCGACGCAAACACGGAATCCGATTTAGTTTAAAGATTCTTCCTCAAGATTATGCACTTTATTACTTTGAATTTGAGAAAATTGGCGATTGGCATTATTGTATTGCCGTTTGCGGCATTGGCTTATATCATGGCCAACAGCCTTACAATAATTGCAGATAATTTCTTTGGAAGGCGGTGTTTGTGAATAATGAGGAGTTATTTGTTTAGTTTGCGTATGGTATGAGTTAGGTTTATAAGGGGCTGATTTGGTTTGGTTATAACTAGCGGAATGGGAAGTAGGTGAAAATGGCGTTTTATGAGAAGATTGGTAGCGATTAAAATAGCATGATCGGTCTGTATGCCCCGTTTTACCGCATAATCTACATTTCGGTCTATGTTCTACAGGTCCCTTAGATGACTGGGCGAGATTGTAGAATTTTTCCTCTTGAATTGCTAAGTTAATAGCTTCCGCGAGGTTACTAGGATCCCTACACCTAAGAATATTGGAAATATGGTTTGGTAATCCTAATAAAAAGGTGTGCAAGGCTAGGTCTTCTGTGTCGGCGAGTCTACCTTTTATTTCGCCGGGATCTTTCGTAGAATGTGAAATGTCGGTTTGTAATCTTGTTAGAAAAGTTTCTAGGCGCATACTATATTCTAAAATAGTTTCATTGGATTTCATTTTGCAGTTTTGGAGGTCTAAAAGTAGGTGGCTTCGGTGTTTAGTTTCACCAAAATTACATTTTAAAAATTGTTTTAGTTCGGACCAGTTATCGAATACCTTTAATGAACAGGCTATTTCAGCTTTTCCTTCTAATTGTGATAGAATGTATTGGAAAAGGATGTCGACATGTGTGGGGTTTATTAAATTAAGGGCATTTTCGCAATTTCGTATAAAAGATGTTAGTCTGTTTCGGTCACCGTCAAAAGGTTTTATAAACCGGACTAAATCACTAAAATTCATTTTAAGGGATTCTGCGGGAAAAAGTTGGTATGAAGCTGGTGTGTCTTCCCGTTTTGCCATGATTATTAATAATATTTCAATTTACCTATACGCAATAACAGAAAATAAACTAGTATTATAAAGTCAATGACTCGAAAAAAAATCACTCACAGCAGTAATAGTAACGGTGTCATTGATGAATCGGCGATTAATACGGCGCAGCGGCGCAGAAGTTGCAACGCCGGGTGAGTCGATCTGGGTCGCGCGTGCAATTCCGCACGCCTCGTCGCGATGAAAGTGATCTGGCAGGAGCCTGGACCGCGTGGCAGCACCTCTCGGCTGGGCAGAGAACCCTCGGGCACGATGGGGTATGGCACGATGTGGTCGGCTTGTCGAAGTTAGCTGGGAGTCTGGCTGTCCCTCGGTCAGAGAGATCGGGAACGGCAGCAGAGCAGGCAGCTTGGCTTGGAGAATTATAGTATCTGGACGTCGTCAGGAGTAGGCGTCCAACAGGAATAAATCCCGCTTTCTTCTGACACCAAATGTTAGTCTCGGGCCCTCAGTGTTTATAAAAAAAAACACAACACTGGCTAGAAACTAATTTATTAATTATTTATATTATACTATAATTCTCACAACTTAGACGATTTACTCAAATCACTTTATTCCGCGATTCGCGAGGACCTTCAAAGGTCTAACGGCGACTTGATGGGCAGGATCTTAGTCTCACTACTAGTCCAGACCGGCGGGCAGAAACCAGGTCCGTAGTCTTGGACAGCGATTTGACTAATTACCAAAACGACTGACTGATTGAAGCAGAGTTAGGGTTTTTATAGCAAATATATCGCTGACTGGCCATTGACGTCTGTGTCAGTCGATAGTTGCAGGTCAGCGTTATTAATGTAGAATTTAGGGATGTAACAAGACGTACAAGATAAACATTAATTATGTTGTTCACTGTTGTATTTAACATTTATTTAAGAAATTCACTTTTAAAATGAACTTTTAATGTTTATAATTTTGACGGCCTCCGTGGCGCAGTACTATGCGCTGTGGATTTATTTATAAGACGGAGGTCCAGGGTTCGATTCCCGGCGGGGCAGATTGAGATTTTACTTAATTTGACATGGTCTGGCTGGTGGGAGGCTTTCGCCGTGGCTAGTTACCACCCTACCGACAAAGACGTACCGCCAAGCGATTTAGCGTTCCGGTATGATATCGTCTACAAACCGAAAGGGGTGTGGATTTCAACCTACCTTAGGTAGCATCATCACTTAACGTCAGGTGTGATAGCAGTTAAGGACCAACTTGTAGTAAACAAAAAAAAAACAAGCGTCTGTTTTATAACTCTATCGACTCCAATCGAAGGATAGTGTACGAAGTGTCCGTGTAAACGACGAACGTGCATGTAATCTAAGTCGGGATTGCCGTTGTTATGATCGTGTTCGTCATGTTGTCAACTTGCGTCGCGTCGCAGGACACCTCCTTATGAAAATAAGGACGAAAAACGACTTTAATTAAATATATTTCAATAACTTTCGGAAGTTCACCTTTACCTCAAAAATCCTTATCACAAACGTTAATGCATTGCACACGTTCGCAGATTACGGGGCCACGCTTATCAAACAAATTCAACATTTAATCAATATACGTATAATATAAAATTAAAGCGTGTACTTCTCTGTGGTAACACTGTTCCGCAATAATTTACTGATTATGCCGTTACTTTCATATAATTTGCATTGATGCAATCAGTTTCACGTCTTCAAGACTCGCTGCTTCTTCAATTGCTAACTGATCTATGTAGCTTGTTTTAACTATCAAGGTTCCGGGTTTGATTTAGACTTAGTGGCGTAAATAATATCGTCCTTGTAAATCTCGGAGTAAAAGAATTAAAATGTACCATTTTAATACGATATTAGTTGAGAGCCCCGGCATTTCACCCATTCATCCTGTTCCATTGGGAATTTTGAAATAAAAAGTGGCACTTTGTGGTATTCTAGATTATAATCTATCTTTATATTTTAGTTCTAAATGATGTTAATTATCTCAAACAGGAAAACAAGGTATTAAAGGCATCATAGCTCTGTTTCGAACGTGACACGCATAGATCTCGTATTTACGAGTACACTTTTACTAACCGACGCCTTCAGTCCTCCGATCTTTGACTCATATCATATGCGTGTATCTATACATATGCTAGAATATCTTGATGTGTTCAAAAAATGTAGAGCAATTCTCCAAATTACATGCGAAGCCATTGTACAACAGTTGCAAAGCGGGTAGCAGAAATCACAACAATTAGTCGAGTTTGGGATGATTGACTAGACGTGTGTAGCTGCATTTTCTCATTTACATACATACATACATAAACATCACGCCTTGTTCCCATAGGGGTAGGCAGAGACCACATCCCTCCATTTGCCACGGTCCTTGCATACTTCCTTAGCTTCTTCCACTCATTAATCCTTTCATACTAGTTCGTCGGTTTAGGGTACTCTTGACCTGGCCATTATTTAAAATGTCCTGAATTTGATCCAGGAACATTCGCCTAGGCCTTCCCCTTCCAACATTTCCATTCACCCTCGCCTTGTAAATCTTTTTGTTAATTCTTTCATCCATTCTCTCTACATGTCCAAACCATCTAAGCATTTTCAATTTTAGTCACTACATCCTCTTTTACACCACACTTTTCTCTTATCACACTATTTTTAACTCTGTCACACAATTTTAACCCGCACACACTCCTCAATGCTCTCATTTATATTTTAAAAAATAATTTTAAAAAATAATTTCTCATTTATATGGGATAAATTGTTTTTAAGTAGGAGGTAGTTCATTTAATAGGTCTTTACATATAGAAATTTTGTGTTTAGCATAACTTTGTTAATTCCAGGTGTCAAAATGCCCCAGTGGGCCAGTGCTGAGGGCGGTGGTTCAGAAGCGACGTCCCCCGACCAAATGATGCTGTACTATGAAGAGGACGCCACTCAGTACTATGACAAGAAACCAGAAGAATCCGACATTAAGATAGAACAAGCTGGCGGTAAGTTCGAAAATATTTTTTTTACACATGTCTCTTAGCTACTCAAATAATTGTGTTATTTGAATATATTATATGTTTCTCTCTCTCTCTATAGAGATTGGAAATCTTTATACTAATAGTATAGAAATTAATAAGTAAATAACCCTTTTGCTTCTGTTCTATTTTTATTGATACTTCTTTATTTAGGTTAGGTTAAGTGTAGTAGAGTTGTTATTTATTGTTAATTAAAAAAATATCAATGCAAAAAGTTTTAAATAATTACCTTCGCCTTTAAATTCCGTGAAAACCATGCACATAATTAATGAAAATCTATTCAAATTTTTAAAATTGTTGTAGACGTACATACATACCTACGCACTTATTTACCTAAATACGGATGAAATACTTGAAAGTCTAGTCTATTAATTAATTAGAGAACATTTTTAATTTACGAGTGTACAAAAACTCCTAAATATTTATATTTACATCAAATTCGTGATACCAGCAAGTCATCAAACCCATTATAAAACATAATAGGTAATGAAAAAGTCAGTCAAAAACAATTAATCCGTCACGTATGTATTATGGAAATGTACGTCATTTTCATCGTGCTGATAAGGTATTACGAAAATCGGCCGCAGTCGCGTTCAAATCGATTAACCGTGCGGCGTTTACGCAAACAGTCGAGCGTGTAGTCGCATCACGTAATACTCAAGTTTCGATCAAGACACTTCACTTGCGACGTTCGAGAGTTACTTCGCCTAATTCCGAAATTAATAAATTCCGATATTATAAGAAATAAAGATTAATTTTTTTTTTGACGTTCGTAAAGTTTAATTTTATTTATTTGACACGACCAACCTAGAAACTGCGAGCTTCTAAGAACAACTAAATATCTTATAGCCTGGTTTCAAACACATCTTTGATTCAAAGCCGATTGATGTTTTATTTAATTACTTTATGTATATGTTTAACCTTGATCCTAACCAATAATATACCACGTTTTATGTTTCACATAATACTTGCTCATGTTTCGATAAAAACTTCACTTGCAACGATCTCACATCGACTGATTCCTATTAAGTAGACTGATCAATTTATATCAATTAAATTCAGAATAGTTTCATCGATTTGTATTATTCTTGTTTATTAGTAAACGGTATAACGCGACATAAAAACGTGATATAACAATCAAGCGAATAGTCGAATCACGTCCTAATACCCAAGTTTCGATCAAACCACTTCACTTGTAACGTTCTTTCTTAGTCAAATTCATATTAAGTAGACTGATTTTAATCAAATAAATACAGAATGGTTTAATCGTTTAAACGATTAGTATTATCCTTGTTCTTAACTAATAGGTATAACAACGCGTTTACGCCAACACTCAAGCGAGTAGTCGAATCACGTATTTAACACCCAAAATTTCGGTCAAACCACTTCCCTTGAAACGTTACTAATTCGCCTAATTTGTATTAAGTAGACAGATCGATTTTAATCAAATAAATAAATACAGAATAGTTTAATTAATCTGTATTTTCCTTGTTCTTAACTAATCTGTATAATAACACGTTTACTCAAACACTCGAGAGCGTAGTCGCCTCACGTATCTTATACTCAAGTTTCGATCAAGTTACTTCACATGCGGCGTTCGAGAGTTCTTACTCCTATTTAAGTAGGTCGGTTCAAAATCAATTCGTATTAAGTTATTTTTAGTAAAGATATCCCTATACATTAATGCGAGCGAAGCTGCATCCAAAACTTTATATTTATATTTATATTTATGAATCTCATTCTATAAGTATTTATTTCGTTTAATGATTGACAATAGGGTCAGCGATAAAAAGCCAACCAAAGGCAAAACCGAAATGTATTAATGACAGATAGGTCAATAATGATGTGTTTCCTCATAATTATGAACATATCGCTTTCGAGCTTAAGGTTAGAAAACAAGACCGATTACCATATTTTCAGTATAAAATTTACTGATAATTTTAACGTATTATTTTGCTTAGAAACATATTAAAATTTTAATAAACTATAGAAACGAATTGCATAACCAACCAAAATGAACAAAAGATGTTTATCTAATTAACCACATTTAGTTCGGATCTGCCGTGAGCAATAGAATGTTTAAGAACAACAACTGCATAGAGTTATTTTGTTGTTTAACATTTGAATTATTTAATTACTTAATTTTTGAATGAAAATAATTTTATTATTTTCAATTCAAAAATTTTTATAATCAAATAACTTTTACCATAATGGTATATTAATTTGATAACTATAAGAATTATCTACATGAAATTAGCAACAGTTATTTAAAAAAGTGATCACAAAAAGTGATGAGACATTGAAGTAAAAAAATATATTTTCAGTTTAATTAAAAAGAGGAAAATATTGAGAACTTAAAATTTCAAAATAAAGAACTATGTCGAGTGGCATATCATTTTGTACATTAGTGGATTTGGTTTGTAATTAATTATTATTATAACTAATTATTATTTTATACAAGATAATTACAACAATTATTATTTGGTACAAGATTTATCCCAGCATATAGAGGTCAGGGATATGTAAATATAAATTAAAATTTGCTGTAAATATAATATATAAATATAAGATGCCAAAAAAATTTGAAAGCTACCGACTCCACACCATTTATGTTGTCCTATTTTCACGAGAAGCTGTCATGTCAAAAAAAGGCTGCCATGGTAACCGTCAATCGAAGCTGCATGCAATTAGACCGTTGCAAATTAGACTGTATAACAATACGATAAGACATACATTACAATGTTATTTTGTGTAGAAAAACATAAATACATCCTAGTGTGTATAAAATATCTTGGGACACTTTTGACGTAAATTTTGCATTAGACCCGAAGTCCATAGTATTAATATGTCAATGGTTTAATGTGACAGTGTTAGACAACCAAAGGAACGGTTTGACGGTGGGTCAAGGATTTCCTCCTAATTATGGACACATCGCTTTCGCAGCTTAAATTTGTACTACAAGATCAATTAATTTATTATTATAAATTACACAAAATAATCTCGTAATTATTTAGATACGTAGAAAATATTTGTTATTTTATGGCTTTTCAAAAAATTTCAATGAAAGCAAGCCTAAACTTACTTGTATATCACATTAAGATAACATCCGGTGAAAATCATATGTAAAAGGTGTACCTATACAATGTATTGATTCAGGCTACATACTCGTGTCAAAAATTCAAATCCATTATTAGTCTGATTGAGTAACAAACATCCAAATATACAACTTACACATTTAGTGTAAACTTATCAGAAAATGTTTCTGAAATAAATTCGTTTAATGATATAACATTTTATTTATATCATTAAAAATAACTACGTCAGTTCATAGTGACGTACCTACATTACTTATTATGTAGATAAAAGTGTCTGTGATAAGAAGAGCGATGCTAAGCCTCCCACGTCCACGTAATACGTGGGCCGTTATACGCCAACGCTTAACAGAATCATAAAATACTCACCTAGCTGTATTCATTTATTATTGGTTACTAGGCACACATTTAGCCAGGTATATTCTCTTTTGACGTGACAACGTCTTATAATTCGATAGAGCCGGCTGCACGCACGAAAAAACATGACGTCACGCGTCGTTACCTCGCTTTGAGGCGTTCCATGTAAGGCTTGAAGTGCAAGCGAGAGCGCGGAACGAGCGACAAAGAAGCACAATCGGCCTTGTTCGGTAGCGTTCGACATCCGTCTATTAAATATAATTATTAAATATATTAATTTTAAATTAAAAATTAATATATTTATTATAAATTTAAAATATAAATTTATAAAATCAAAATCAATTATTGTATTAATTTAAATTAATATTTATAAAAATATACTTAAATTAAAAATTTTAATAACCAGTTAAATGCTACCATTCCATCAGTATTTTTTTAAGACATTGTCACGTTCAACTATCGTCAGTAAACCGACTTTACAGACAACCAATTTTTTAAAAGATGGCTTGACTTTGGATGTTTTAGTAAGAAGACAAATAAGTTTGTGTGCCTAAACTATTGAAACGTCAGCACAGAAACTGATAAGTCAATCAGAAAAAAATACGTTACTTTATAAAACCACATACACAGAATATGATAGGTAAATTATAAACATATTTCTGTTGTGCCGACGTTCCTTCACTTTCATACACTACTGCAATTGCGCCTCTCATTTGAGAGGCTCCTCCAGGCTAGTATTAGCACTATAATTTTATAACCAAAGATGAAAGTCAAATCTTTTTTCGTTAAAAGACAATCTGTACGGTTAGCAATTTCCGTAGCCCCAAATATTTTTATTTCTCGTACTAAATTAAATCTTTTTAAATTATTTACAAAATATATTTGGGTATATTAATGATTTACTTTTTTTCTTAAGCCTTAATTCCTATGCCTTAACATTTAAAACTTTGGCGATGTTGACCCAAGGAAAAAAATAGGAATATATCATTCCGATTTGTGTAGAAACATTTTAACGTTTGTATATACACATACACAAATGTTAAAGTTAAATATAAATATTTAAAAATATATAAACATATATTTAATTTTAAAATAAACATATTTTGCAAGATATTTTAAATTTAATACTACAAAACTAGTTCCAATGGAAATTGAAAGTTTATCTAGTTTTGCTTGTTTGGAATTTTTCGTTTCATATTTATCCTTTGCCTCGTTGGTTCAGTGGTTAGCTTATGTGTCTTTATATCACGAGGTCCTTTGTTCGAATCCTGAGTTGGGTTGTGGAATAATACCTACTTGAGTTTTTATTTTATCTAAGAAATTTTCAATAAAGTCTAGGTCCGGAGTCGGAAACTTGGTGGTTATATTCCCGTGCCTCTGAGAGCACGTGAAGCCATCGGTACCGGTCACTGTCATTAACACCGGACGATAATCTATGTGCCATATTTTATTCAGAGACACCCGTTAAGCCTTATCAATAAAATAGTCGTTTTTTTTATTGAATACAAGTTGACTGCTATCACACCTGATGTTAAGTGATGATGCAATCTAAGATGGAAGCGGGCTACGGGCTAACTTGTAAGGAGTAGGATTCTGCACGACATCGTACCGGAACGCTTAATCGCTTGGCGGTACGTCTTTTTCGGTAGGGTGGTAACTAGCCACGAGGAAAGCCTCCCACAAGCCAGACCAAGGCAAATTAAGAAAAATCTCAATCTGTCCCGCCGGGAATCGAACCCAGGATCTTCGTCTTATAAATCCAACGCGCATACCACTGCGCCACGGAGGTTGTCAAAGTCGTTTAGTTTTCTTAAATTTTCTTATTTTCCTGATAATGATTTAGCGAAATCGGCTGTTCTCGAGATTTGCGCTCAGCAACACATTCATTGTTTCATTTTTATTTTATAGATAACCAACTTTTAGCTTAACTTTTAGCCGTGAAACGTGATTATTGTTGTTATTTATATAACGAAGCTATTTTTAAATGAAATGGGAGAAAATAACTAATAGTAACATCAAATATAATAATCAACAAATGAGCAACTCCTACTCGCTATTAATAAAATAACTGTAAATTCCAGTCAGATCACTCCGCGTGGGTTTGAACATAATTTCAGCCAACGCGAAATTGATTTTCTACTCGCCTTCATTTCCACGGCTACATTTTGTACAGTACCTACCTATTTCTATTTTCAATTGATACACCAACCAGCTTAACTTGCCTTGCTCTGTTATTTGCTAACTGAGTCTTTAAAAAGATTAAGTCAACCAAGCTTAATATTAGTATAATTTTGCATTGCAACTTCAATTTAGTTTATTAATTACTAGCGACTTCGTCAGCGTGAAAATCTCTTAGGTACGCTTCTAATTTTAAAGATATAAAGTGTGCTCATTCCCCGCTCCCTCTCTTATCTTTTTTTATAGTTTCCCGTCAACCTTCGTCCCGTCCCGTGTACTGAAGACCTACATTTTTGTTAAACATTATTACGTTAATACAATTCTTAACAAATGCATTAATTTCGGCCAAATTTGATTACCATAAAAACGGTTCTTGTAAGTTAATCTTAAAAGATAGACATATACTGTCGTAGACATTTTTTTAGATCATTTCAAGGGAAATAATTCTTTCCGTTTTCGTTTCCGTTCGAACCGTTTTCCCAGCGCACGCAACGGAAGCCCTAAAGGCTGAATAATTTTCCCCGTTTTTTTCACATTTTTCATTATTTCTTCGCTCCAAATAGTTGCAGCGTGATGTTATAATTATAGCCTAAAGCTTTTCTCGATAAATGGTCTATTCAACACAAAAAGAATTTTTCAATTCGAACCAGTAGTTCCTGAGATTAGCGCGTTCAAACAAACAAACAAACTCTTCAGCTTTATATTAATATTAGTATAGACAGTATTAATATTTCGTACGTTACCTTATTTGAAAAACATTAAAGTCAAATCGATCTGCCAAGATAGTCTCTGGATGAAGAATAAGATTTTAAAACGTACTGTCTAGCGATTTACTGTTCTAGTACAATGTCGTGTAGAAATCGAAAATGGGTGGTGTGAATGTAGTCAAGGGCTAAGTTGTAACTCGAAAAACTCCTATTCGTTTGCGGCGAAGGAGTTACCTAAACAGGGAATCCCTTCAAAATATGTGCTGACGTCAGCCACCGTTTCAAGACACGAGTTCTTTGCCGATTGCAGTCAGTAGCAACAAGCAACGTGTCGCCGCGACACTACTGGTTTCTAATGTATGTAATTCGTACAAATACATTTCGTAGCTAGCAACACGTGTACTTTATTGAAATACACAGATAAACCAGTATGTCGCATACTGCTGCTTTTTGTAGTCAACTACGATTTCATACCCTTAACTTAATTAGGTACCAACTTGATTTTAGCGCAATGTAATAAAAGTTTAGACAGACATTGAAAACATAATTTTATAACTTATTACACAAACATAGAGCTCTTTTATGGGCGTAAACATTAAAAATCTTGGACTATTTTTAAATAGTACTAGAGAACGGCAGCGGATTCACCCGCGTAGTTCGCGTAGGAATTGTTTCAGTAGTTTTTGCGTAAATGTGTAACAAACACCCACCCATCCATACTTACAAAGTTATCCACCCATCCATACTTACAAAGTTATCCATACATCCATACTTATAATATTAGAAAGGATGCGAGATTATTGAGTATCTACTAATAGTCATTAAGTCACTGACAAACACACGGAGGGGTGACATTATCAGATTTGAGTGTGACTCGGGCATCAATAAACTGTTTTGACCTTTTTGAAAATTTAAAAGCTACGCTTGTGAGCCCTTTGTTATATACATACGAGTATTTTGAAGCTTGAAGGCCTGAGCAAATAGCACGTGGATATTATATATAGTTAGATCAAAGTAAATAAATTAACTCCTTGAGTTTGAGCTTGAGTATATACAGACTTCTATATTTTATAATCTACTCATAAATCGGAATGTATAATTAGACGTAGGTACTCGCCATTTATCACACAACGTTTCATAGTTAACTTGTTGCCTTTTCTTACTTTCACTGCTTACGTTGGTACCTATCTTGTGAGTAAAATTACTTGGTTAGGTAAACTTCTATGTATATTCATAGGTTACTTCATGGTTTCATGTTATCGATCATCATTTTAGTCACTCCATGGCCAGGATTTCCTTCTTTTATGAGAGAGGATGTGGAGCTTAGACCCACCATGCTGCACTTATGCGGGTTGGCGGGCCTAGGGTGATCATTTATTTAACAATCTATCATCACTATCAGTTATTGGTGATAAACACTGGAACCAACAACATATCGAGGTCTCTGAGACATTGGCGATGTAACACCACCAACTTCTCAACTCCAGATTTAGAATATACAGAAAATCTTAAAAGAAGGAAAAACTCGGTATAATTAATTCTATATAATAGTCCTCACTAGGACCTCATGATTTAAAGCCACGTAGACTAACCACTGGACAACAAATTATTTATATTACAATAAATAAATGCATTATTCAAATAAATAATATTGAACAATAATGTTTCAGATTTCTACGACAGCGGCAGTGGTAGCGATGAACAAATACCGCGTCGCGTGTGCAGGCCGCGGCGGACGCCAGCGGGCTCGTCATCCTCCGGCACAACGAGCTCCAACGGGCCGGGCAGACGTCGCCGCTGCGGAATATCCGCTAGGGAACGGAACCTACGCCGATTGGAGAGCAATGAACGGGAACGCATGCGGATGCACTCACTGAATCGCGCGTTCGAGGTAATTTTATCATTAATTATTTAATACCTATTATAATTCGACTGAATGAGCGTCTGCCGACTGCGCCGAACGCCAGCAGGATCATCATTCTCCGGCACAACGAGCTCTAACGTGCCAGTAAGATATCACCACTGCGGAATATCCGCCAGAGAACGCAACCTACGCAGACTGGATCACAAAGAATGGTAACGCCTGCGGATGCACTCGCTGCACGGCATTCGAGGTAATTATATCACTAATTATTTAATACCTTTTATAATTGGACTGAATGGGCGTCTGCCGACTGCGCCGAACGCCAGCAAATCATCATTCTCCGGCACAACGAGCACTAACGTGCCAGTAACATATCACCGCTGCGGAATATCCGCCAGGGAACGCAACCTACGCAGAGTGGATGGCAATGAACGGTAGCGCATGCGGATGCACTCGCTGAACCGCGTTCGAGGTAATTATATCATTAATTAATTATTTAAATTGGCGAAAATGGGCTCGACTTACTTAATTACGTATATTATGTTTCCAAGGTTTTAGTACGAGCTATACCTAGATATTCGCAAATAAGTATTTATTTTTTTAAAACGGATTTTTTCTATGCGTTAAAACTTTTGACTTTGTTTTTTATAAATGTTAGATAGGTGCCTGTGTATTTTATTAATTTGTCTTCTTTTAACGTTTTATTTTCTTTTCAGGATCTACGTCGTGTTATTCCTCACGTTAAAAAGGATAACCGAAGCCTATCAAAGATAGAAACACTAACCCTTGCCAAAAATTATGTGAAAGCACTCACTAATGCCATATGCACTATGAGGGGAGAGGTTCCTCGTTACCAGTAAGTCACTTTTTTTACATTTATTTTTGTGTTATCTATGCTATTACCATCATAAAATTAGCGCATATTCCGATCTGCGCTGTGTAAAATTTGTACTCATTTACTGTACGCTAAGTCTCTTGATTTGCTAAATGGAAATATATCTACATAAGAATAATAAAATAGACATAAAAACCACCACTGTCTACCCAGTCCCTGTAACACGAATTGATTTATGATTACTATCATCGGATACATCCAACAAATGGGAGGGTCGAGTAGTTTTTCTTTTATGACTCTATATAACAAATAACTCGTATACCTATACACTTTTTAAAATTGCATTTTTTTAAATCGATACTTCTTTTACAGATTCAATAGTGAAGATGAAAATGTAGAACCGGTTTTCGTTCTAAGCCGGGATCAGGAACAGAACAACAACTTGCCAGAGGACCGCGATAGGGAAGATCCGTCACCATTGCCCCAAGGTTGCCTTTGACGCCACCATGACTCCTAAACACCGGGTTCTAATATACAGTCAGAGACGAGCATGAAAACGTAACATAAAGCTATACACACATTAGTGCGTTATCGAAGGGTGCAAAAGCCTCGCCCCGTAAATTAGGTTTATGTATTACGAAAGCTCTTTTGTAACTCGCAGATGTGGATGAAGCTTAATGATTCAAATATTTATAGATTTAACAGCGTATTTATTTATCTGTTAAACGTGTGACCACACTGTTGCGACCTGCTATCGGTAAGAAGTGTTGTGGCCTTTATTAAAAAAATTTGTGAATGAATTTTTCTTAACCACTTTTCTACTCTAATGTTTGATCTATGGCATTTGTTACATTTCATGCTGGTCTTGTTAAACCTACGACTACTGGCATTGTATGGACATCGAGACCAAGAACAAACATGCTATTTTACCTAGTCGTAGATGTATTTTTATGATGATTATTTATAACTTTGAAAAGATGCTACATGTACTTAATACCGAAAAAAACTAAAGCGTTTTTCGTAAAATACAAAATTTATAATAGGATTCGGAAACTGGGAAGCACATCAAAATTGGAGACATAGTTTTGTTACAATGTAAAGTTTTTTAGGTAGTTAAATGCCAAAATTTAACACGAACTACTTATTGCTGTTATAATTGTATGTTTGACACAATTAAATACGATAAAACAGTATACGTTGTTCAGAAAAAAAGCACAACAAAGTGTTCTTATTGATTCAACTGTTTTAAGATAATTTGGATTAGCTAACACACCTTTACTAGATACTTTAGATACTAGTCCGATTAACGACAAAGAACTCGAATTACCAATGTCTGCCTATATCGGAAATCGTAGAGGTGTGATAGCAAGTTCCCTATTCTACTTATAAAGTAGAATTAAAACATATTTTATTTGCCTACCTACTTGTAGATTTTATAAACATTTTTTAAGTGCCAGAAGTACAAAAATATGCTTTCGCATCTAACCTAAGTACTCTGTTATAATAATAACTCAGAATTAAGTACCAGTTACCAACTGGTAAGTGTTAATGTGTTCCTACAATATAAAAAAATGCATTTCTAATTTTTCCGATCTCAAATTCTCAACTAAAATCATAGAGATCGGCACATCTTCCTATAAATAATCAACTCAATATATTTCTTATACTTAATCAAGTATTGAAAATATAAATATTATTTGTACTAATTATATAAGTAATTTCTCCCAAGCTGGTGCCAATTATTTCAATAAGTATTCCAACTAACGCGACAGTTAATACTAAATTTTGAAAAAAGGATTACAAAACTAAACATTACTATTTATGATTTAGCTATTAGGTGCTTTAGCTAAATCACTACAATATATAACAGTTTACACATTTCGAATTAACGTTTCTCATATTAATTTGTACGGAGTGTGCTTCACGCCGCGTCACCGGAACCAGCAAGCTCATGACTGCATCATCACTTAACATCAGGTGTGATAGCAGTCAAGGGCCATCTTGTAGTCGATAAAAAAAAAAGCAAGCTCATGACTAAGGACCCCGTATGGGTTCGAAACTAGTCGGGCATACTCCGACAACCGTGACGTGAGTTTCAGCCGTTTATATTTTCATCAATAATAATTTGTACGGTGTGCTCGAATTAGCCAGTTTTGTATGATTCAATAACGTTGCCTTCCTATAACCAATCAAAGTCAAAGAGGTTTGGTTGATTTTAACCTCCTTAAAACGACTAAGTTAGCGAGTAACTTAATTTATTAAAAGGTTAATGCGCTTTCATTCGAGATTGCCATGCAGCATTGTATAGCAGTGGCAATAAAGTGTTATTAAATTATTATTTACGGGTACGGGTCGAGTCATGCAGAGAGAACAATGTCCAATAGATGATGGTTTAAGGATACCCTTTGTGACCGGTCAATGCTCGTCTTTTCTGTCTCGAATTATTCTCCGTGCCCAATCAAATCTGGTTGGATCCTACTAAAGCTTTGGACACTCGTTCAAGAATGGAAATGAAGATACAGTTAGCTGCGATATTTGTATTTTAAAAAGATAATGTTAAAATTGTTATTTGGCATACCAGTCCCTTAAAACTTAGTTCAACAATCATGCAACTATGGACTATTTAGATCGTTAATGTTTATGTGGCGACTTGACGACCTCCGTGGCGCAGTGGTATGCGCGGTGGATTTATAAGACGGAGGTCCTGGGTTCGATTCCCGGCGGGGCAGATTGAGGTTTTTCTTAATTTGTCTTGGTCTGGCTGGTGGGAGGCTTTCGCCGTGGCTAGTTACCACCATACCGACAAAGACGTATCGCCAAGCGATTTAGCGTTCCGGTACGATGTCGTGTAGAAACCGAAAGGGGTGTGGATTTTCGTCCCACTCCTAACAAGTTAGCCCGCTTCCATCTTAGACTGCATCATCACTTAACATCAGGTGTACCAGTCAAGGGCCAACTTGTAGTCGATAAAAAAAAAACACGTTCAAGAATGGAGATACAGTTAGCTGCGATATTTGTATTTTAAAAAGAAAATGTTAAAATCGTTATTTGGCATACAAGTTCCTTAAAACTTAGTTCAACAATCATGCAACAATGAACTATTTAGATCGTTAATATTTATGTTATTAAATTATAATTAACTCATCGTGTTAGTTGGATATTTGTAAGTATTAGAGTCAATATAAATGATATCTATTATATTACTTTAACGCAGGTATACAGTCAATTTGTTTATGATTATGAGGGTAATTCATGTGTATCTACCTATAATAACATTTTGCTTTGCATTCGCATGGATAACAAGCAGATAAGTAAACACATAGGTAGATATTACATATAATGAAAACGAAAATAGATAGGTAAGTCATAATTTCTGCGTGGCACAAAGTTCATCGATTAAAACTTCCCGCCATTTAGTTAAGTAAATATTTTTTTTGTTAAACTACCTACCTATCGAAAAACATTTTTCTAAACTCTATTTCTACCTATTGAAAAATCAAGATCAAATGTTTTTTCTAACATTGTATTTTTTTAATCATAAAGGAGCATGCACTGCTATTTGTAGAGAATTGTATGTACTTAATTTAAAAAAATTACTTAATTTAAAAATACAAACGCCCATGGCGACCTACATCTAAATTGACATTTAAACCAGATCCTTTGAAACCAGCCTTTTGATTGGTCCGGTCCATATCCGCTTCAGTGACACTTGCGTGCACACTGCAGCGCTATTCTGTAACGATGTTTTTATAACTCAAAAGTATGTGCGTCTAATTAATTTCTTTTTCTCTCTATTTCACACTAAACTATACATATAGAGAGATAAAGACCTATTCGAAACTCTCCGTCGAGTTATGAAAACATTGTTACAGAATAACGGACGCTTTTGACGTCATTGCGTAAAATATGTGTTTAATATAGTATTTATGTAGGTACTATATGATTTTGTGAATTATTTAAGTGTTAAGTAATTAAAAGTAATCTCAGTTGAAAGTTACCGATGAATATAGTTTAATGTTAAGTTCAAATGTATTTTTAAATAATGCGGTTGCATTTTCTGTCAAAATATACTTTTAATATATAGATAAAAAATAATATATTATAGACATTTGTGATTTAGATTTATATAACGATCTTGAGATAAACCCTATTCTTTATATGATAAGGACGACTCGGCGATGAATTATTATTATTATATTAAAATTTATATGCAGATGTACTCAAACTTATTTCTTTTCCTACCCTAATATCTAACGTTCCTATACCCACCAAGAATATAATAATACCTATGTTGTTAATCTGGACTTTATGACTATGACCCATGACCCATGAGATAGAAGAGGAAACCAAACTTGTTTAATTTTTTAATGAAATTAAAACTATCTTAAAACAAAGTAGACATGTTATGTTACTCTAAATAACATAACATTTCTATAATAAACAAGATTCTCAATTAACGTTTGAAATTCAACATCAGCGAAAATAAAAGTTTCACAGCATTGCTGTCTCAGGCCTGAGTGCACCAAGATTTCGGTTAAGATAACCGCCCGGCTTACGTCCTTATCCGGCGTATGGGTTGTCGTGAACAGTAAATTTAAAGTAACCGATGATTAGCTTATGTTAACCGTTGGTTATGATAACAGAAATATTGGTGCACACAGGCCTTAGTAAAAAATGTTTATAATAACAAATTTGTTTTTAAACAGATTGTTTGTTTAAAAACAAAATTATCGGAAATATTTTTTACTTTTAAACTTCAATATCAACGAAAGTAAATGTTTCACTCCAATCCAAATGGTTACTTTTTTTCTTTGGCCATCACTTTGAAATTTTGATTTGTTTTGAATGATCATTTGGATTAAAAATCCATATATATCAATACATGGATGTACCATGTTTTGAAATATAGGTCATGAAATTTTTAATCTTAAATTACAATAAACGGTAAAGCCGGTGAAAACACGGGCACAGCTAGTTATTTTTTAAATCTTTAAATCCTCCGAGGAAAAATTCATCCAATCTGTAAATTACATCTGGGTTTCCAAAACGTTGACTCTATATTTTTAAATGAATATTTCTTTAAACAATCAATACAAAAATATTATACCTAAATAATAAAAATATTTACTTAAATTTTTAAACGAGGAATTTTTTCAATTTTTGATATTTAACTTGAACGCATACATATAGAACGAATGAAGAATGAAAATAAATTTAATAATATAATCTGTGAATCACGAATGATAAAAAAAGAATGAGCAAGATTGATTAGGAGGTTACAAAAAATTCTAAATGCGTGTGTGTAAGAGAATTTGATAAATAATATTTTGTAAGAGAAAGTTGTCGTTTATTTCAGATTTCCGAGAGTAAACAACAAAATATTGATTGTGGGCAAGATACTATTTGATATATTTATTTCAAAGTTGAAAAGTTCAGTTGTATAAAGATTCTGCGTCTATCGCAAATATGGCCGTCCTGTAATGAATCGGTCGTCAGTGATATTATAGTAATTTTATCATGCAAAATTTCAAAATGGAGCTGCGCGTTGGTAATAAATACAGACTAGGTCGTAAAATTGGCTCTGGATCCTTTGGAGACATTTATTTAGGTAAGGCAGATTAGAAATCTTTGTAAACAAAGAAAGATGGTTGCTATAGTAGGCCAGCTGCATTTTTTTTGTTTGGAAATAGTCATAGGTCCTATCATGGTATCATGCCTATTATTTCGAAGTTATGATCTTTACAACTTATACACGCCTATCATCATTGATTTAACCTTAGTAATAACTAAACTATTGTTTATAATTATGATAACATGTGACATGTTTCAACTTGCGTTAAACTGATATAAGTAGTAACTATTTAAATGTAATTAACAATGCATAAGGTTACTACGTATTCGCTAAAAAATATAGTAATAATATAACCGCTCGTTTTAAAATGTAGTCCATTTCCTTATAAAATATATTAACCATGAAGTCATGGTCATAAAAAAGGGCGATTGAAACACATAATCAGTTGTGGAGTTCTTTAATAAACTTATTGCAGACAATATAAATGAGTCATATATTTAATTAACCGTTAACCATTGTGTTACATTTTGTAATATAATACAATATTTCCAACATGTATAATCAACAGCAATTAGCTTTACTAAATCTGCTTAGTACTGGAATATAAAAGTTTAGCTCTTAATTGCTTTATTTTTGTTTATTTACATGTTTGTCTCATATAAATGTATCGCAATTCTAGTTTTTAATGAGAAACTTATATTTTGTTCCCAATTACAGGAACACACATAGTAACAAGGAAAGAGGTAGCCATAAAATTAGAATGCAAAAGGACAAGACACCCTCAATTACACATAGAGAGCAAATTTTATAAACTTATGCAAGGAGGAGGTAAGTGAATCAAATGTTTATTGTATTTATAATTGCATAAACACTAATATGATAACCTTATATTAGTGTTCTTATATTAGATAGGCAGATAGAAAGATCTTCACAGATCATTACATAGTATAAAACAAAGTCGCTTTTTTATGTCTGTCTATGTATGCTTAAACATTTAAAAATATGCACCCGAGTTTCATGCAGTTTTTTTTATCAGATAGAGTGATTCCAGAGGAAGGTTTATGTGTATAATACATGCATAATATAGTAGAGAAACACTGATAATTTTATGATATTAAAGCATTTTTCGCACTTACATTGCAAACACTGGCTAAACTCTAGGAGATATATCAAAATAATGTACGACAGTAATGCACACCTTAAAATGGTCTATAAAAAACTCTGCGATGGTATATGTCTATCTCTTAAGGATAACCCAATAATAACCAATTTTTATCTTTTACTTTCAACCAAAAGTAATGGCTTATTTACAAAGCTATTTTATGCAATACTGCATTAATCCTTATCCAATTTAGTATCTTAAATATTTTCTGCATTTAGTATAGATCACTTTAGCCCTTTACAGCATGTAATTTAAGTGAATATAATCCAAGATATATAAGATTCAAAATGTAGGGACATAGCGAGTGGTTTAGGGGGGGGCGAATCGCAACCCTGATTATATTGTCTAATGACAAAAAGCTGTGAATGTAGTATATAAAGACATACTGTACCACCAGCGTTGCACCCATGCGTAGCTGGGGCGGGTCGCTAGTAAGTTATAATATAAAACCGAAAAACAAAATATGCGCAAATACAATCTTATATCTAAAAGCGATCTTCAGACAACCAGCATTGAAATATTTTAAATATTTATATTCTGTATACAGTACTTTGTATTGTTGTGGGTAAAGAGATTCATTTCAAAAGAATTACATTAATTCTAGGGTAATTTCGCCTGTTCGCGTCCACTTAGTGCAGTTGGCAAGTTTGATGGAGAAAATAAAAATGTTCCAGGACTCGTTTCAATAAGAAGTTTATGTAATGTGTTTATAATAATAGTCTATTTTAAGGTCACTTTTATTATTTTTGGAAACATCAGATAATTTTTTTTTTTAAATAAAAGACATCCAAAATAGGTCTTTTACCCACTTTGCGTCCATAAAATTCAATTTGCGTCCACCCGCTAGACCACTTCGCGTCCACTAGCTTTAAAAACGAATTGAGGGGATGATATTTTATGATAATGTAAAGATAAGTTGGATTTTAATAACTTATTTATGAAATAATAATGGTTATTTCAAAATCAACATCTTAACTATAACATAAATCACTATAAAGAAAATAATAACACCGATTTATTCTTCTAAACATTGACAAAACTTAAAAAATAAAAACAAATTAAGCACCTATATAGTAATAATTAAAAATAAAGTAATAACCATTCAAAATCAACAATAATTTGCTTTTTACCCGAAAATCAGAAGAATTGTAAGTAAGCTAAAGATCAGCCTTTATTAATTATAAGTTTTTGGCTAAATTATAGCAAAACAAATAGCAAATACAATAATTTGGTTTATTCTTACTACTAAAATAAATGTTAAATCTTAATAATTATGAGATAAAATATGATTATTCCAGCCCATGCTAGCCCTTGAATTTTAATTAATGACACAAGTCCCATACAAAAGACTTATCTTTAGCCTCTAAATAACTTAATCCTACCATCTAATAAATTGTCACAGCCAGCGTTTTTCTCATCATCATCTTCTACATCTGAAATGAGTACATCATTGCATTCGGAACATTGTACATTAATTTCCACAACCACCGAATTATTTGAGACTTCTTGAAGAGGGTGTATTTTCTTTTTTCGTTTTGGAGCACTTTAACAAGTGTGTTAGAGAGAAATCCACATTTGGAAATGTTAAGAAGCCATTCAACTACCTTCTTTTCACCATCTACTCCTAGCCCAGGTTCTGGGCCCGGTTTCTTCACTCCATCTGGTCTGCGTCCACTGATTTTGTCCAATATTGTGGTCTTGGGAATAGCATATTCTTTACATATTTGTCTTACCGATTTCTTCTTCTCTCGAATTTCATTCAATGCTTTCCTCAAATATTCTTCTGTATAAGTTCTTTTTTCCTTCCTTTTTTTCATATTTGAAGAACTCATCCTTAAAAGAAATCAGAATTAAACAAAATACCTATTTCATTTACCAAACATTTCACCCATTCAATTTCAATTGATTTAATAATGGACGCAATTTGTTTGTGCTGTTATTCCATGGATGTATAGTTTGCGTCCATTGCGGACGCAAAGTGAAAGTTGTATAAATTTGGTGTAGTAATTCGCGTCCACTTTATTTTAACTGTTAACTATAAAAAAAATAACGATATATATAATTAATATAATTATTTTTATCATTATCAACGTCTTAAAACAGCTACTTATACAAAATACACATAAAACAATAAAATACTTACCTTCAAATGCACCGTTGCTCACTATTTTTTTCTCTTAATACCGCGCATCCGCGCTGTTTGGTTGAACACCCGTCTCTTAACTATTTTACTACACAGGATTGGTTGGGCGCACGAAACTTCTGTGTATGTTTGTGTGTCACTTATACATTTAGGTATTGGCAAAAACGACTTTTCGACTAATTTATGTGTTAGTGTACCTAATTTCGAGAGATTTGTAAAGAAGATCCCTAAAATGGACGCGAATTGGGTGGTGGACGCTAAAAGGCGAAATTACCCTATGATAAATACAGTACTTTACAGTACCACTTTAGAATTTCAGTTTTTATGCCTCTTCTTAAAATTCTCCACATTGGCGAAGTTCTTTGGCACTAGAAAAATCCACAAAAAAGTAGAAGAATACTATAATTTTTTTTATTATTGAGCCATTATATAATCTCAGATGTCATAAATCTGGTTCATTTGAATTCTGTTAGAGGCCAAAATAACCTTAAGGTCTTTATTGATCCAAATAAAATATATATGAAAAACATCCTTGTAGTTTTAAACATAAAACAAAATGCTTGTGTCTTGCAAGTACAGTAATTTTTATGAATATGGTCATGTGGCTTCTCTTTTTGAAATCATTCAAAATAACCAAAACTGTAAAACATGTAATAGACTGTATATTGAATTGTTATATTGTGACAAATTATGTTGCTTTGTAACATCACCACAGTTTTATCCACTTCTATTGCCTCAACTGGTGACAGGCTGACTCGTTTTTTGCTAATACGAAGGATTAACCTGACTATCCAATGCGGACATGCAGCCAGTATTCCTTTCCACAATTCCTCGTGGACATGATATAAGTTAACTTAAATTCTTTTTCATAATACAGTATTTTGTTATATCTAATATGATATTTTGTTCAGAATGAAATTATAATTTTAAGCTTATCTACAATTTATCTGATCGTAAGTGATATTATATTTCAAGATAGAAGCACACTAGCAAGGAGTACAAAACGAATAATTTCAAATTAATGAAACAGTAATTTATTAAAATATTAGCTAAATGGGTTTTGCATTTCATGAATTTATTTCATGTTATTTGCATTTTTATCCTATTATGTAAATATCATAAATGATAACCTTATCCTGCTTTATATTTTTCAAGAGAGGTATAAGTTTATTATGTTAATTTTAAATTTTTATTAATGTTTAAATCTCTGCCAGTAGCTACCTTGATTTAAAACTAAGTAATTCTTATTTAAGTTGTTCTCTAGATAGAACTTAGGATTACCTAATTATGAAAATGTATGCAAGTATTCCTGAAAAGCACTGAAAAGAGAAAGTCTAAAAATAAAAAAGAAGTACACTGCACCAAACTTTTTACTCTGAACTACAGCATACCAAACTGCAAAGGTGTAACATGGCACAATCATGTTTGGAGCAAACTAGAATTGTGGCGAGACCTATCTGTACATATTATAAAACAATGTCTCCTGCCATGTTTGTCTGTCCATGATAAACTCAAAGGCTTCTGAATGGATTTTCTTGTGGTTTTGACCAATATATCTATATATCTAACTTATAGGGAAAGCTTGCTGTACTCATTATTTCTTTATAACCAGTGATATATATGTTTTATTGTGATCTTAGAAGTTCACAAAACACTATTTGGCACATGGGCAAAATTGTAGGCACTTACTAGTTTGGATATATTTAAGTTACATTAAAACATTTTAACAATTCCAGTTGGCATTCCTGCGATAAAATGGTGTGGCTCGGAAGGAGACTACAATGTGATGGTCATGGAGTTGCTCGGCCCTTCGTTGGAAGATCTGTTCAACTTCTGTTCCCGTCGGTTCTCCCTCAAGACTGTGCTCCTACTAGCAGACCAGCTCATCACGCGCATTGAGCACATACATTATAAGAACTTCATTCATAGGTAATTGCAACTAAAAATTGTAATTTGTAAGTTTTTACAGGAAAACCGTCTCCCATAAAAAGAAGATTCATAAAAAGGCTCAGAATCACTCAGATGGTGATGGATAGAGCAATGCTTGGAGTATCTCTGTGTGATCGAATCAGAAATGAGGAGATATGCAGAAGAACCAAGGTAACCCACTTAGCTCAGCGAGTCGCTGAACTGAAGTGGCAATGGGCGGGGCACGTGGTTCGAACAGCTGATGGACGTTGGGGGCTAAAGGTGCTAGAAAGGCGACCCCGCACCGGAAAGCGCAGTGTTGGTCGAGCCCCCCCCCACCAAGTGCACTGACGACATCAAACGTGTCGCAGGAGCCGGGTCAAAGTTATCATTAATATATCCTGATGGATAACAGGACACGAACCTCCTTTCACCTAGCTCCTTTCAACTGATTTACTGTAATGAGAGTTAGGGTAACAACAATAACCCTTACATATCCTTAAACAAAGCATCTCAATGCATCTGTCGTGTCTGTTTATGATAAACTCAATGACTACTAAACAGACTCTCATGCTGTTTTCATCAATAGATAGAGAAGTTCCTGCAATAGGTAATTTGTTAAGGTTTTGCTTGCTTGACATTTTGAGGCATGATCTATTGTGCCACAGAGTGCTGAAACTTTGGGTTACTATTTAGAAATTGTTGGAAACAAAAAAGCCACAGCACATGGTCGTCAGAACTAAAAACCAGATCCATAGCCAACCCATTAACCTACTGGTTCAATATGTCAGTTCTCTAAAAATACTTGTGAAGTTTTTGAAACAATAAAATGAAAATTTTGCATATAAATAGTTGTAGTCAGAGCATGGTCAGGGCACTTGATGTTTATTAGTGCAGGTCATTTTGTAAGGTTAAAGATAAGAGTGAAACTTATATGTAGACAAGTAACCTTATCAACAGAACATGACCATCCTTAGACTTTCATTATGAATCTTGTTTATTTATTATCTAATGCATTTATTTATACTTTGATATGATTATTTTGCTTGATTCTGCTTTGTGCTATTATATTTTGGCTACAAATGTAAAGATTAATTACCTTTGTTGATAATAACCTATTAACAGCCCATTAGGCTAAACTATCCTTATAGGATAAGGGATGTGAACCTAATACTTTGGCTTAATGTGATTATGTTTGACTATTTGATGATTTCTATCAGATGTTGATAATAGTAAGCGGGGTCAAAGGGTAAACTTCCTCTCCGAGGCATAGTGGAATATACCACCAACTTTCTCCATGCTTAGAATTTTACACGAAATTTTTTAGACCAAATAAAATCTGGATGGTGGGATACTTTCGCCGTGGCTAGTTAGCACCCTACCGACAAAGATGTACCGCCAAGCGATTTAGCGTTCCTATACGATGTCGTGTAGAAACCAAAAGGAGTGCGGATTTCGTCCTACTCTTAACAAGTTAGCCCGCTTCCATCTTAGATTGCATCATCACTTAGCATCAGGTGTGATAGCAGTCAAGGGCCAACTTGTTGATAAAAAAAATTTCTCTTTTATATTCCATAGCCCAGGATTCGAATCCAGATCCAGTCACTTAAGACCAATGGATCAATGGACACATAGTATGCTTTAGTAATAATGACAATATTATTACACTGATAGTAATGTAATTGTTACAAAATATAGATAGGTTCTGTATTTTTATAAGAATTGATTAGAATGTAATCCTTCTACTAGACTACAATGTAATCTTTTCCTAGAATAAGATGATATGACTTTACTAGAAGTCATTTCACAATCATTGCAAGGCCAGGCTTCCCTCCTTTCAGGAGCGGGTATGAAGAGGGAATTTTGTACTTGTTAGGAGTTGTTTAATTGGTCTTGTGGTTAGTCTATGTGGCTTCGATCACGAGGTCCTGGGTTCGAATAAGTTATTATTTCTTCTATGAAACAAACAGTACATTCCAAGCCCGGAGTCGGGAAGTCGGTGGTTACACCCCCGTGCCTCGGAGAGCACATTAAGCCGTCGGTCCCGGTCACTGTCATCAACATCTGATAGTGATCGCTAATACATGAAACATTATCACCCTAAGCCCACCAACCTACATTGGAGCAGCTTGGTGAGTCTACGCTACATATTCCCTCTCCTATAAGGAGAGAGGCCTGGCCCTGTAGTGGGCCGTTAATAGGCTGATAATGATGAAATATTTCAATAGATAATAATAGTATATAGCATGCCATTGAGCAGTGGTGGGTTTTTTATTTGACAGTTAGTTTTAGTAAGAATTGAGAGTACGCTTTCGTATTATAATATTTATAATTTTGATTGTTTACAGAGATATTAAGCCAGACAACTTTTTAATGGGCCTCGGCAAAAGGGGCAACTTAGTATACATTATAGATTTTGGATTAGCCAAGAAGTACAAAGATGGACGCACCAATCAACATATCCCATACAGAGAAAACAAAAACTTGACAGGTGAGTTCAGTCAATGTGTAAGCAAAATTATGAATGTTACTTACTTACGGAGAACAAATTTAACATCATTAAATTAACCTTGAAAATAGTATACAAGTTTCTAATGGATTAGAAAACCACTCCACCCGGTTAGGCTCCAGGGCGATAACTGCAGTCTGTGGCTCGTTGGCAGCGTTTTCGTTAGACCCTGCACGCGGCCCTCTAATGACCCCCACTGCTCGAACGAAACAGTAAGTGAAGGCCAACCGGTGACCCCCATGGCCTGAACGAAAAAACTCAATTTTTCGCGTGGTGTTAAGGGATTTATACTAAAGCCAAACTCGATTGAGACTGCTTGTCAACAAACAAATTAAAAATGGAGGTAGAAATCACTAGTCATTTTACACCTAATTTTTTAAGTAAACTTGTTAATGACGAATTCATGACAATAAATTAGATTAGTAAGCTTAAAACTAATTAATATATTCAATATCTTTTAAATCAGATTTTATAAAGAAACAAAACATAATTTAAAATTTATTAAGCATAAAACGTGTTGCATTTTCTACCTTCATTTTAAATTTGTTTGTTGATAAGCATTCTCAATCGAATTTGGCTATAGTATAGAGTTTAAACCTGTTATGCTGCTTCATAGTGGGATAGCTATAAATTTTGACTGTATAACAACCACTCTCAAAAGTTTCCACATATTTCTATACTATCTATACTAATATTATAAACGCGTAATTTTGTCTATGACCCAATCACGTCTAACCTACTGAACAAATTTAAATCAAATTTGGTACAGAGAAAATTTAGAGCTTGAGTAAATTTTGAATGTGTGCTATATTAATCAAAATTAAATTAATGCTATATTAACTTTTAATTAATTATTAACTTGAGCCACTATAAATTTTATTGTTGACCCAATGGATATTATTTGTTTTTTTTTAAATTTAAATTTATAATTTTTTGAGGGAACTGTTTTGTCAATTCGGGTATAAATATTATTGATTGTAATTTTCAGGCACAGCGAGATACGCGTCAATCAACACTCACTTAGGCATCGAACAGTCCCGACGCGACGACCTGGAGTCGCTCGGCTACGTGCTCATGTACTTCAACCGCGGCAGCCTGCCGTGGCAGGGGCTCAAGGCGGCCACCAAGCGACAGAAGTACGAGAGAATATCTGAGAAGAAACTCTCCACACCGTTTGACGAGCTGTGCAAAGTGAGTTTTCATGAACATCTTAGCATTGGATGGATCGTGTGGCAGAGAGCCGGAGTCCGAGACCTGCGGCACGCATGTTATGACCAGTCAATACTCGCCTTTTCTGCTTGAATTCTCCCTGCCCAACCAAATCTGGTAGAGTTCTGCTAAAGCAGTTTTGGACATTCATTCTATAATGGAGCTTACTGCAGTTCTAGTCACGCCAAGATCTGTAACCAGGTGGTGCATATATACAAACCACATAGTAATTTTTTGTTAGTTTATTTCTAAGCCAAACTTGCAAACTTTATGGTCTTGCAGGATATTTGTTTCCCACGGCTCGACATATGCTATATGTTTAATTTGTTTTGAAAAATGAAAAATGTCTGGTCTAGATGTCAAAATATCTAAATCTTTTGGAACGTTATAGTGTTTTCATACGTGTCTATTAATTTTATTCTAACATCACCCGTAATGTATAATTTTGTTCCAGAATCACCCGATCGAGTTCCAGCTGTACCTGAAGTACTGCCGGCGGCTGCGCTTCGAGGACCGACCGGACTACGGACACCTGCGCCAGCTGTTCCGCATGCTGCTGTACCGGCAGGGATTCACCTACGACTATGTGTTCGACTGGAACATGCTCAAGTTTGGTGAGTCGAAGCGTTGCAACGCGTCATGTTTTTCAATTATAAAAAAAAAATATTTCTTACTTTTTAGTAATGTATCGACATGTAATCTACTTGTACTACTATTATAGTACATTATACAGTACTTGTAGCCAAAAACCTACCGACACTTATACAAAATCCGAAATCGCTGCAAATGTGATATTTGAAGAGTTCCTTCGATTTTCCTAGGATATCATTATCAGATCCTAACATGATGACTATGGGACCATTTTGGAAGTGTGCCCTTTCCAATAAAAAATAATTATCAAAATCGGATGTCTCTGTAAAGAGTTATGCGTGGTCATACATAAAAAATATATACACGTCGAATTGAGAACCTCCTCCGTTTATTTAGTCGGTTAAAAATGTGACGACTTATTATTTCGTCACGTGACGATGTAAATTTATGCATTGGCAGTTTTAAAACTGAATTCGGCATCTTGTTGTAAAGAGTACACCTAATACTACTGTTGATTTTTGTACTTTTCGTAGACAATAATCTGATATAACTAACTCGCGTCGTAGCGAATTACAGTGATCACTGAACAGGCGGAAATCTGAATTAATGAGGCCCTACTGTAGTACCTATTTTACAACTTTCTCGTCCAAATGGAATATATTAATGTAGCGTTGTTAAATAAGTTTATAATTAATATAATTGCAGGAGACCCTCTACTGCGCGGCACCTTCCAATATGGAGCTACTGCACTGAAGGCCGAACGTCTTTTAGCAGGGTCGAGAGATCAACCCCAAGAACACTGGACGGAAACTAACCACATAGCCATTTTTGGTTAGTTCATCTGTAAGGTTATAATATTTATTCCTTAATACATATCTTAGGGTGATTTTTACTGTAAGCTCAACAAGTACTATACGTTTGATTTGTTTGGAAAACACAGTGATCACTAACCCGGCGGAAACGTTATTTTGCATTAAAAATTCAAATGGAATAAATGTAGTTGTTAAAAAGTTTAGAATTAGTATAATGCAGGGATTGCGCAGCACCTGCTGAATACGCATACAAAATTTGCTAAAAATCGGATCAAGCCGTATCTCGGATAAGTATGCCAATGCAATAACACAGGGTGATTTTTATTCAAGTGCGGATATTCTTTTTTGCAGTTCTATATCATTATTAGATCGAAAATCTTCTAACATTTTTCTACATTTTTTAATTCAATTTTTGACTCAAAAATAAGAAAATGATGGACACTTTATTATCAAACAAACCGAGTTAGTTCACTGAGCGGGTGGCAAGTTTGTAAGACGCCTACACTTTGGCTTTGTACTGCGTGAGGGCTACCGTCAAATTCTGTTAAAAAGTTATCTTTAGTGAAAGATACTTTTGTTATTTTTAAGTTATGAAAAAGAAAAATACGTCATTTTTAAATTTTGTTTATTTACAAAATATAAACAATATTTTGAATTTTTATTGTATTTAACAATAAAAAAATATTATTTTTCATTTTGAGCACAGTATAATTTAAAAAGAATGTTTTTTATTATTTTCTAAATTTGATTTTCATTTTTAATCATTTAATAAAAAATATATATACCTTAATGCAATGCCAGTCAAGTTGGTTCGATCAGTGAAAAAAATCGTTATGATTTTTGATCGTTAATTGCGTATGTACTGAAGTCAAATCACGCTATTATTGAATGCAGAATTACTTATTAATGAATAAAAAAAATACAAATAAATTATTTATTATCTTTTTTAACTTAATCAGCTTTTTCACTTTCAAAATACTGTTTAAGCACACTTAAAAAATATTGTATAGAATTCAAATAATAGCATCAATTTACAGAACAATCATCGGCAACGAAGTTGGCGGCGGGATCATGAACACAATACTACAACAAATGAAATATAAACCGACTTCAAAACACTTGGATACGCAAAGTGTTACATTTTGTAGCTGCTTTTGTAGTCGGTTTTTTGTAAATTATTAAATAAATAATATAGTATATCTGATAGTGATTATGAGTATGTAAGGCAAACATGTTGTATACATTGAAATCTTAATAACAAGACAATAGGAATGACGTGTATGTACGTGACCTAGGCATAGACATAGCTATCTAGTGTTCAGCGACATATCTTGAAAAATGAAGAAATTTTCATACAAGCTTTCAACCCCTTTTACTTTCTTATGAAATAACTACAATAAGAACTAAAATCATGCCAAGTTTCATTTTCATTCAGTAGTTTTCGTGAATCGCGGCTGACAAAAATATGGACAGGCAGATAAATAGTTACATTTTTAGGTTTACTATCGATAATGCCCTCCAAAAATTTCAAAAATATCTTCAATGTACAGAATTGGACCTGTTTTATTACAAGTATATAAATCCCATTCTTAAAATTCCAAACTCCTTTAGAGAACCTCCTGGCAGATCTTCCGCGGCCGTCCCCCTCGGTAATGTCATCGTGGTCTCGTACATGTCATTTGTGTTGGCTCGTTATTAAGATTGGTACGGTTGTATCGCTGCAGCGGCGCCGGGCGCCACGGCGCAGCCCAGCGCCGCGGTGACGGCCGTGTCGGAGTGGCGGTGAGGGGGTGGGGAGCGCCGCGCGCGCGTCGCCGCCCGCCGGTCACTCCGCCGCCGACATTCGACG
Source organism: Mycalesis mineus (assembly GCA_034621355.1). NCBI lineage: Eukaryota > Metazoa > Arthropoda > Insecta > Lepidoptera > Nymphalidae > Mycalesis > Mycalesis mineus. Next base: position 8,087,509 of record CM067891.1, read on the forward strand.
CGAGCGGACGTCGCCTGATGCAAAACAACTGTTAAACTAAGGAAATCAATTTTGTACGCATTCATGTTAAACGTTCATATATAATGTAAATTACTTTTTAGGCAAATCTATGAGACGGTAGAGGTGAGGAGTATCATTTTGTATGTAAAACGATTTACTAAGTGTCTAACGGTAAACGGCGAATTTTCGCTGACAGCGATGATAATGATTAAAGTAATAAGTATAAATAAAACTTCGATTATTTCTAAAACTGTAAAACATGCTACTGTGGCGACAGATCGTTACATAGTACAACGATGGTTCTCCTCACATCTACCCTCAATAAGCGAATGGACGATGTGATTCCTCGAGCGTAGCCCATCCGTTGTACTTCGTGCTCAGTTGTATTTAGATGTTAAGTGTAACTTGAATATATGAACAGTTGTAGTGTGCGTGTATTTGTCGATTTGTCTCGTGTCTTATTGGAGTGTCGGTTAGAGAAGATTTAGTATGTCTTGGACGTTCTCGCTCTTCGAAATACATTTGACGAATGCATTTATTTGACAGAAACCAACCGGCTTTCCGTGCATTATACAATGCTGTATATAAATATATTATGATAGAATAAAACCAGATTGGAGATGCCTAATATTTTTTTTTTGTGCTAATAAATGTACTAATCCGTTTTTTGTCTATTATTGATATTATAATTCTCGGTTTAGAATATTTTTTTTGTATCGTCCTGGGTGTTCACGTGCAATAATTAATATTCGGTATAATTGTCTTCCATAATTCAGCCATTTTGTTTAAACAATGATTGCGGTATCATTACTTGAAATAACGTATATGACATTAGAATTTATAAAAATTCAGAAGAATACGTGAATTTCCTTTTTTTTAATGCAATGAGCTAAGAATTTTAAATATAACGAAATATGTATATAGTAACCGTTATAATAATTAGCTATATTTGCGAAAATATATTTCCAGAACCCAAAAATGGTTATGAGTTATTGAATTATAAAGATTGCCATTTAAATCAATACTATTTTTATTGTCCTAAAAATAAATAAATGTTTTCATGATAATTACTAATAAATATTGGCGCGGTCTTAACCTCAAGCGAATTATTATCTCTAAATATTGAATCGATCGTAGCCTATTAAAAGGTTAATTATATTAAGTTAGTTACGTAAAATTAAAATTTGTTTCGAGTTGTAATAAATAATTAGTCTAGCTTGATCTAAAGCTTGAATATTTAAATTTTAAATCGCAGCCAAAAACCGCCCCAACTCGAAAGTGTCTGTAAACGTCTTATTACACTTTTTTTTGGCTAAAAATCTTGATTCATGCGTATCTGTTGAAATCGTCCAGCCACTGCCATAGGTTTTAATTAGGTAAGATAATCTGGTGAAGTAGTTAGTTCTGTGTTAGAATATGACTTAGATTTTTCATACAGAAGTAGTTATTGGATCGATTTTGATGGAAGACTATGTAAAGTTATAGATCTATAACATTCTGACCGTAAACAACGCGTTCCTAATACAATCGTTCTGTCCATTTGGTGTAAAGTTGGGTATTGGTATGTGGACTGTAAAAGTGACTAATAAAGAATTACAAAAACTAATTTATTATTATAGTTGCCCTTAACAACTATTTCGGTAGGCGGTAGTTGGAAAATTTTCAAACCTTCGTCCTCAGTAATGTACTATATATATATATATGCAAAAGTAACTGTCTGTTTGTTACTCAATCACTCCTAAAGTACTGAACCGATTTAAATGAGATTTGGTACAGAAATAGCCTGGAGCCTGAGAAAGGACTTAGGCTACTTTTTTCGAACTATCACAGAATAGAATTTTTCGCGTCCGGACAAGGAGGAAATAGATAAAATGCTGAAAGGGGAAGGGGAATTTTAGAAACTTCAAGGTTTTGGTATCGGAGAAAAATCCCAGATGTGAGTTCAATCTTGCCAAATTAATTTTTCTCATTTATTTTTATATATTATAATTTTTATAAAACGCTAAAAATTAAAACCGTCAAGAATAACCGCTATATAACAAACTGATTTATTATCGTACGGTAGGTACACAATTCTGCTTTTTTGAACAAAAACAAAAACAATTCTTTAACGTTTTTATTCCTTGGTATGCATATTGAAACCAACAAAATTTAAATATTGTTGAATATATTTCAACAATATTCAGTTATAAGTTTGCATAAAAGTACCCAACTTAAATAACTGATCTCGTTCGTATATGTAACCAAATTTTGACCTCTGTATGATTGTGTTATAGACAGATTATTTTGCACTGATACATAATTATTAATTTAAATTACTTGCGAGATTGTTTGAAACAAAATTTAATATACCGTATTATACCTTCAGGAATACTTCTACACTATAATTGGACGGGTATCATTTTAAAAGTAATTAAAACCTCTTACAAGTATATAAGTTGGGACACAGAACAAGCTGGTTCATCCTGAAATGGTTAGAATACACTGGCGCAGTTTAGTTCGGTAAATTGACGTGTTCTTAATACCTAATAACAAAAACTTGACACTGTTAAGGTCAATAACCTGAAATATTACTATTGTTTTACATTCACAGAGTAATATTAGTCGCTCCTTTAAGAGAGCAGACCATATTCGACCGAGCGTTACATAGCCACTTGAGTAGATAAACGGAACAGAGACAAAGTACCGCGCGAATCGGTTGCACGACTAGCACGCGGGGTATGTGTGAGTGACCACCAGCCGCTTGTCGCGTACGCGGCGAGACTGGAAAAAACCGGTTTACGCTGGCACAGTTAGTGGACAATCTTAGGGTCATGTCAGTGCGACACGCTGTTTGTTTGATTGCTTAACCTATTGTGACAACCCAACCAATATAGGTAACAATTTTACACGTTCTTAAATAGCTTTGCCTTTGTTCCTTTTATCTACTCATGTGACATAGCTGAGCGTGATGGCTCAGTCTTCTTAAAATACACAAAGCCTAAAGTAGTGTTCTTCGTAAATAGTTCGGTGCTATCTTTACCTGACATCTCGTTGACATTTTATTTGAAATCCACTTGCAGATTTGTTTTGCAAGGCTTAAATAAGTACATACTGTTGTTTTTTCTTTTTATTTAAATAGAATAATCTATTTCGCTAGCCAGTCTAATTTTAATTAAATACGAAGTTTTACAACTGTTAAAAAAGTACTACAGTAAGCTTAGAATGTGCGGCTATAAAACGTATAGATTAGAAATAAAGGGCGTAGACCTCTCGAACATATATACATATATAGTTAAGAGAAAAGATAGATTACTTTATCTACTCCTTTGCTCTCTGCGACTTGGGTCCAACGCCCATTATTGCCAATCTATATGGTTCTGAGTATTGACATTCGTGTGAAAAAACATCGCCCAAGTTCACCAGCGGCCATTTTGAATATACAGCTCTCTCTGTCACCCTAAGGCAACGAAAGAAAGAGCGATATTTTCCATTTCGCCGCTATTTTGCGTTTGTGTTTTAGTACATGCGTCTCGATAATGGCTTACATAACGTGTGTTCAAACTAGTGCGCTTTAAAGATCTCTCAGATATTAAAACTGACACATATATGTATATGTATAACTGTTACCCGCGGCTTTGCGTGTGTGCGCGCATCTATAAATTTTTTTTTAAACCTTTTTTTGAGAGCATTATTTTTTTTTATAAAAGGACAACATTCATGCAAAATTTCAAATAATCGGTGGATGTTAGAATTTAATATAAGTATAGGCATTTGCTATTACTGATTTGTCATTAAGAAGTCCTCGTAACTTTAGAATGTGTAAATAACCGATTTCTACTAAATCAACTAATGTTTATTATATTTGACAACCATGTTATCTATAAAATATAATTGTAATAATTTTAAATATATAATATAAATGTGTAATTTAATAATGATTGTACATTTTGAATAAAATATATCGGTGAATAAAAATTTTTTAGTGTGAATTAACATCTTAAAAGAATCATAAAACGCTTTTCAAAATCTAGAGTCCTTGTAATGTTTTAATCATACCTACTATACTAAAAAAGGGTTACCGAGTTCGAACCTTTAAAAATGTTTCTGTGCAAATTTTAAATTAATTTTCTGATGTGGTCCCTAAATCAGAAACAGATTTTCATGACCAATACCTTCCTGGCACAAGACTTGTACAGTACTTGACAGGATTGTTTTATAATAGTCAGCTACGATTTCAATGATGGCTTGAAACTAACACAATGAAATTTTTCTGTCATTATGATTGGGTCCGTGGTCCCAGTTTTGAGCTGGGAAGGAATGACCGACCTTTGCTCCTGATTTGGGGACCACTATGGGCTTATTCCAAAACGAACAAACCATAAATACATATTTATGGTTTTTATAATATCTGCATTTAATCTGCTGCAATATAATTTGTATAGAGCTAATGTCGTTATTGTTCGTGTGCATACATGGACTCCGTTGGACCATCCATCTCTAATATGACTGAGGATTAGGTTCAATTTTATGTAAATATTATATTATATTTAAACTAGTATTTTGTTAAAGGATTGAATTGATACAGGACTAATGTCCCGATGTTAAGGTATTCCATAAGGTTTTAGTTGTTAAATGAAGTCCATGTTATGTTTAGTTATTTTTTCTTTACATTAAACATTGAAGGGGTTGTAGTTGTGAATTTAACTCAAAAATATCGGTGTACTTTCTTGTTTCCAAGTCGAATATGCTTTTTTATCAACTTAACTGTAAGTTTAGTCAACAGTATTTTTAGCATTTTATTTTGTACTACATACTTACAATGGATCCACTTTCGTTTCGGTTATCCCAAACAAATAGGGTGGGGAGATTTAATCCCACTCCTAACAAGTTAGCCCGCTTCTATCTTAGATTGCGTCATCACTTAACTGTAAAAAAATGTCATTTTTCGTTCTTAATAAATGTTGACGATATCAAAATGCGATTGATAATACCAGTTCAAATTGGGTAAAATGTTTTGCATCTATCAAATAGCCCTGCTTAAAAAATTACCCTGATCATTCATATTAATTTGTTTTTAAAGTGATTCTTTAATATTTTGATTTCAATTATAACAGGGACATCATATCTGTATGACTGTTGATATTTAAGTGCCAATGTGTAGTGTTGGCATAACTATGTTAATTCGGAAGAATATGATATATTGGTATGCTAATAATACCTACCCAAGTGTACTTTACTATGGGCGTCGGGAGGAAGGTGCAAATAACTTTTGAAAAATAAACTTAGTCAAAATATTAAATTATAAAAATCATGCTCACTAGCAATGCCGTACTTATTCAAAATTTGGTTTTTTTTTAAATTTAGTTTTAAACAACATAAGCTTAAAATATAAATAGTGAGGTGCAAAGTTTAAAACTATCATTTGTCTGAAGACAGAACTGAAGCAAAGCAAACTTAAGATTCTAAAATGAAACAATTGATACAAAACGAATACTCAGCGCCGTGAGGGATTTAATCGCACGAAATGGTGTAATTATGCGCGGCTCATCTATCTTAATTGTGGTAGGTATAATGTTTAAAAAAACGCGTATTTATTCTCTTTTTCATAATAAATTCATCACGCTTTCCTGAGATATTGAGATGAATATTAAGAATCCTGCCGGCGCCCATGTACATTATTGATATTGTTTTACTAATACTTATAGACATGTTTATGTTAGCCAAGTTAGTTTTACGAATCCCGTGAGATATGCGCTGGGAGTGAACGAATTTAAGTCTACCGGCGTCTGAGTGTACCAGCGTATCACAGGGAAGATGGCGGCGTTAGTGCGTGCGACAGTGACACAAGTGAGTGACGTGCGGTGCATTTGAACACTACCAGACCGGGTCCTAAGTTAGCGTCCGCTCAGACCGACGAAAGACTTTATCGGACTTAATTTTTGTATATAATAATCTTAACACTGATGTCTAAGTAGTAAGTTTTACTTAGGTAAGTCAGGTACACTGTTTTTTTACAATATCTATTCTAGATATGGAAATAATTACGTAACTGTTGTAGTATTAAAGCGATATATTTTTTGCCTATTGTCGTTCTAATAATAATATATTGATTGCCTCTTACTCATATATTTTTTCGTAGCTGAAATAAAGCATAATACCGATAAACATCCGAAAGTTGTCCCAGACATCAGTGATCATGACACTGAGGATGTCGGATAATTATAGATATTTATTAGAATATCGATTTTATAATACATATTTCAGTACCGATGTGCATCGATGTAAATCGACTCTATGTACTCACAAAATATCGTATGAAAAACAAATTGCATTTTATGCCTAGCATTGTATATTACGCGTCGTACTGCTAGTTTACTCTGAAGTGGCTATACGCCAAATTGCGCAGTTAAATAACCCCGCTGGGAAGTTTGTGTACATTACGAAACCATATGCCTGGTTTACAGGGCGAGCTAGAAGTATGGCGAGATTTATAATAATTAAGTTTACCATTTTTCATAATGTCAAAGTAGAGGTACAACATAAATTACAAGTTTGAGGGTATTTAAACAATTATAAATGTTTTAAAATATTTATTTCTTTTTGTACAAACGTAAGATTATCAAAAATCAAATTTGTAAATTGCTTGTGCTTTGTGAATCGGCATCGGTCATTTTTATCTCAAATATAAAATTATATATCGAAAATTATACGGTACTTACTCATACGGTATTTTGAATATCGGTATCAAGCGACGGCATATTATCGTATATCGAAACTAATAAAATGTGATGTATAAATACCAACAATATTGAGCATCCGAACCTAAAGGATGTACTTCCACTAAATCTGTGCTATGTTGCGAAGCCAAATTTAGTCTGGCGAGAACATAGGTAGTGCAAGGATGGAACTAGGCTTTTGCTATTCAAGTTTTTACGAACTAAATATCTTACATAAAAATATAACATTTTCTTTTTTTACTATGAGTGAAATTTAACTAAGTGACACAAAAAGAAGTTCAAAAATATATACGTAGCATTCGTTTTAGGTTTTTTTTTTGCCCAAAAACGTTACACGTCAATATCTACCGAACATTTTCTAAAATATAGATAAACTATAACAAACTGATTCGCAACCTAGCACAGTGGTAGTGAAAATGTGTCCCAAGACTATTACGCGAGGAGGGAACGGAGCGGTAGATGTAGGATAATGGAATTAGAAAATGAAAGCTTTTAATGGATTTATAAATTCTAAATTTAAGGCAAGGGGGAGTGTGTTCCCTCCAATATGTGTATATTGTACTAATATGTCTTGCATGTCAAAAATATTTAATTCATTATGTGGTCAAGGTTTTAATTGCAGTCTGTATAATGCTGGCCCAATGTAGCTTAGCATATTAATGATATGCTTTATTACAGAACATTTATTATGCTTGCATTGTTTTCTACGTCCAGTATGTATTATTCCTTTGGCACAATAAACTAAATAAAATGAAACTCATTTGTTGTATTATTATTAATTACTTCAATTTTTCCATATATCGTAAATCACATTAAAGTCGGAAGCGTAGCGCAGGGAAAGTAAAAGGCGGTCGGCAGAGCGATCAAGGCCAATGTGGGAACGCAGTTCCACTTGTTTATGTAGAAAGGAATCCACCGTCGACCGGGAGATGGACGGCGTTGATCATACTCGCTTTGTCGCTCAGGAGAAATACAATTGCGTTTACGACTTCTTGTACCTCAGCAAATCTGAAATATTCATGGAAATCTATTCTAATATTATAAATGCGAAAATAACCCTGTCTGTTTGTCACTGAATCACGCCTAAACTGATGAACCGATTTAAATGAACTTTTGTTACAGAGATAGTTTTGAGCCTGAGAAAGGATATAAGATGACGTCCACTATACTAAAGCCAAACTCGATTGAGAATGCTTGTCAATAAACAAATTTAAAATGAAGGTACAAACCTAAACACATTTTATGGCTAATATGTTTTGTTTTTTTATTAAATCATATTTAAAAGATATTGAATATATTAATTAGTTATAAGCTTACTAATCTAATTTATTATCATGAATTCGTCATTAACTAGTTAATTAAAAAAAATAGGTGTAAAATTACTAGTGATTTCTACCTTCATTTTTAATTTGTTGACAAGCATTCTCAATCGAGTTTGGCTTTAGTATAGTATCTTCTATGGGCATTTAACATGATAAATATAGTTACATTTAGAGTAGGTACTTCACTACATTTTGCATATCGTCTTTATGTTATGACACTAATATAGTCATTGGTCTGTTGTTATTCCATGGTATGAATCCAGGTTAACTACCTACACCTTATATTTGCAGTATATGAACAATGTGGCTAATATTTCGTCTGGAGGACATTATTTGTTATTATAAAAACTAGTCTTTTCTCACCGTCCTAAAGGAATTTTCGAAAGCATATATTGAGATTTGCTGGGTTCCGACCACACTCGTCGGCCCAGTTCTGTCATTACAACAGTTGGGTTAACTGCATTTACTCTTATTCCATGTGGACCTAGTTCGAAGGCCATTACTTGTGTCATCGAGTCTACGGCACCTTTGGAAGCGGCATACGCTACATGATCTTTGATTGCTGCCTAAAAGAAATGGACAAGAAACAATAATAAATTTGATCGTGTAGGTAAGTATGGCGTTACACCTTTGCTTTATTTACTTACTACTTTAAAATGTATCTCAGAACCGCAATTTCTTACAGGAGCTACTAGAGTTTTAAGGGCTAACGCTAAGGGCTAACGCTAAAACTGGCGCGGTTGCACGCTCGCGGTTGTAAAATGAAAAATAGTATGGACAGCGCGACGGAGCGCGGGCGCGGGTGGCGGATTCGCAACCGCGCGGCGGGCGGCGGTTAAACGGCGCGGGCGCCCACGACGGGCACACGCGAGCGTGTTTGTTTCTACAAATCAGTCGAGCGCCGCTAGATGCTACGGTCAAATAAATATTTCTGGATTTTATTGAATAAAATTATACTAGCAGCGCTAACTGAGACGGGCGCACGCGACGGGTGCCCGCGCGCGGTTTTGTGGCGTGCAACCGCGTCAGTTTTAGCGTAGGCCCTAAAACTGGCGCGGTTGCACGCTCGCGGTTGTATAATGAAAAATAGTATGGACAGCGCGACGGAGCGCGGGCGCGGGTGGCGGATTCGCAACCCCATTCCCTAAGTCCCATTCGGCCTTTCCCTCTTAGACCATTGTAAGGCTTTTTTGGGAACGGGGGAAACCCCAGAGATACTTTCTAGGAGACAAGGCAAGTTATGTTCGATGTTATGTACCACAATCACCTCGCTGGTCAGTGTTTAAAAAACATGGCTAGTATTCTTTAAAAAAAACTTGGTCTTACCTTTGATGTTTGAGAGGATATGTTAACTATGGATCCTTTTATTTTATTATCTATCATTTTTTTCGCTAATATTTGAGTAACATTGATTATGCCTTTTACATTCACATTCATAGTTCTGCAAAATAAAAATAGTAAAATTTATCTAACATAGTTTAAGTAACCGATGGACGTTGGGGGCTAAGTATTGGTGACCTCGCACCGGAAAGCGTGTTGTTGGTTGGCCCTTACTGTATGAACTCATGACACCGAGCGGGTTGCAGAAAGCCTGAAGAAGGATGGAGAACTTACAAGAGGTTTTGTCCAGCATTGGACGTCCATCGGGGGATACTGATGACGAGAATTTTTAGGGGTTATAAGTAAATAAACTACTTCAGTGAACCAGTAATTACACATTCAGATCACTAAGTTCTGGGTCCGAATAATGAGTCCGGCTATGGAATTATGCTTAGTTTTTCTTTTTTAACTAAACCCAGAGCCTATAGCATGTTGAGTCCTTAACTCCGTAATGCCGGTCAACATTATAAACGTCTGTAAAGAATCCAATATTAGGTACTTATCACTCTCAACAATTTGGATTTCTATTCCATATCCTGTCTCCTGTAAGAAAGAAGTACCTACTGACCCTGTAGTAAGCCGTTAACAAGCTGAAGATAAAATAAACTTACTTGTCAATAGCTGCTTCTGTACATTCCAATAAGGACTCCGTAAACACGACTCCGGCACAGTTCACTAACCCGTGGAACACTCCCAGGGAGTCCACCACTTTCCGAGTAGCGTCCCAATCGGCGAGGTCGACGCATGCCGTTTCTATTGAGGGGTATTCGCTCTTGAGCTTTGCTAAATTTTCAGCTTGATGCGATAGAGCCACCACATCTGCGCCGAGACGCCACAACTCTAAAACAGTTCCTTTTCCGATACCTGTAAGTATATTTTATTATATTAAAGGCCAGAGCGTGGAATGCTCGTCTAGCGTCCATATCTCGTGTTGCCAACAATTTAAACAAAATCAAGGCAAGAGTGAATTGGCTTTTTCTAGGCAAACGCATCCCATTTTAAGCAACATCAGGCATGACTGGACTAGCGCAAGCCTACCATCCTTTTAAAAATATTTAAAGTAAGATTGTTTACTACCAGCACTTTTGAAAAGTCAAGAGGGAAAAGTACCTAGATTCTGAGACTGACAGATTCTATTCGAGGTATGGTAGTGTTCTATCACCAGTTCGAAATGCTGGTTTTGGCGAGACGAGTTCTTTTAAAATAAAAAAAAACACTTAACTACTTAGGTAAATACCTACATAACTAACTACTTACAATTTGAATCTGAGTAGATAAGTAGGTAATTAATAATTTAAGCTCAACTTTTATCTTGTCTTGTTTGCAGATCTGTTGATATAAAAAAAGTATTATACTTATACCAACTATCAGAGACGACCTACTGATTTTTATGGAGGGACTTTGGTACAAATAGAATAATAATGATGGTAATAAAACTAGGGGTCGACTGCATACCTTGACATCCTCCAGTCACGAGAAACCTTTTGCCCTCGAAGTACTTGTCCATCTTCACTAATGAATCCGATTCTAATAAATGTAGACGACGTTGTTATTATCCTTATCTAGTCGTCACATAAACATTCTTATCGAGATAGATAATCCTCGACCCCGCGAACGTAAAAATATATATACAAATGAATAATAATGACCGATAACTCATTTTTGACAACGGCGTAAGAGTAGGTTTATTTAATTTTTTACTTACCAAAATTTAGCCCCTTGACTGCAATCATACTTGATGGTAAGTGACGATGCAATCTAAGATGGAAGCGGGCTATGGGTTCGATTCCTACATCTGGAAAATGTTTGTGTGATGAGCATGTATGTTATCCAGTGTCTAGGTGTTTATCTATATATTATAAGTATTTATGTATAATATATATAAAAATATTCATCAGTTATCATAGCTACCATAACACAAGCTACTTACGAGTACGCTTACTTTGACGGTATATAGCGATGTGTGTAATTATCTTATAATATTTATTATATTCTACACATCGTACCAGAACGCTAAATCGCTTGGCGGTATATCTTAACTGGTAGGGTGGTATTTAGCACGGACCAATTTATAAAATCTTATTTGGGCCTGCCGGGAATCGGAACCCAGGGCCTCTGTTATATAAATCCACCGCGAGTACCTACCACCACCCTGCGCCACAGAAGCCGTCACTTACCTTTTGTTGTTTTTCTATTCTCATCATTAGTCTATGAACGGCCTACTACATGGTCAGTCCTCCCTCCTTATACGAGAGGATATGGAGTCTATACCCACTACGCTGCTTCAATGCGTGTTTATAGTGGGCCGTGAAAATTCTTTAAAAAACACTATCATATTATGTGGATGTTAGTTACCGTGTCCGTGGGCTTTACGTCGGTACTCTCCGCGATGTTCCCCTCTGCCAATACCTACACTGCTCTATTCGCGCAATGAATCGCAACGCTCCGTATTTCGCATTTGTCGGTTAGGGAATAATGAGTAGGTAATGTAGTGTAGTAGTAATGACTACCTCGTTGTTCTAGTGGTTATCCTATCTGGCTTCGATCACGAGGTCCTGGGTTCGAATCCTGGGTCGGGTCACGGAATATTTCTGGGTTTTTCATTCTTCTATGGAATTCTCAGTACATTCCAAGCCCGGAGTCGAGAAGTTGGTGGTGTTACACCTCAGTGCCTCTGATAGTGATCGTTAATAAATGAAACATATCATATATATCACCCTAAGCCCGCCAACCCGCATTGGAGCAGCGGGATATGGAGTCTATACCCACCACGCGCTGCTCCAATGCGCTACGCTCTATATCCCGTCCTATACGAAGGGAGGCCTGGCCCTCTAGTGAGTCATTAATAGGCTGATAATGATGAGTAATGTAGCAAAACTGTCTTTGCAGCTTTCCTGGTTACTTCCCATGCCACTCGTCGAGTGTGAGGCAGGTCTAGAGATAGTCTGAGACCTCGCAGACATTTTTGAATAGGTGTTTAATAAGGCAAGCTGAAAACTCGTCCTATAGTTAACTGCGTAATAAAAGCACACTCAGCTCTTCAGCCACGACAGTGTTCTTTTTTTAGCGAGTGTTTTTCTGTGATAGTTAAGTGATGATTGATCGAGAAAATTTTATTAAATTCAACAATTTTAAAGGTACCTATCATGATCCTAGAGTGAATGTAAAATAAAAATTACCATTTTAACATTTTTATTGCATTTATTCTCAAACAATTTTTGAAGCACCACCTCAACAAAGCCGTTGACGTAAGAACATTGCGCCCTACGGCTCTGGTGTGTTGTGCATACACTAGGTAAATGATGGCTTTATAAAGTGTATTACTAAGCAAAATAGTGCCTACCTAATGTATTATGCATATTTCCTCAATTAAATATAATGATATAAACTTTATTGCTTTTGTTAGTTATATAGTTTTTAGTGGAGAATAAGGTTCACAGCTCATTAGACCGTCCTGGCACCCGATCAACGCCATATCGTCGCACGGTTAAATGCCGATGTCAATGTCTGGTGGTCTATGGGTAGACGTGTGATCAACAAAAAGATAAACAGATTATAGAGTCAACCATTCGGGAGCGCTGCGCTAACGCAAAACCAACTTGAGCAACGGATGGTTCGCTCACACACCGTGCACGGTTTTTCAGCGGACGGGACGCTCAGTTGCATCAATCCGTAATCGTCTCGTTCAATATCGAAACGAGATTTACGTTTGGTGAGTATTGTTTGGTTATTGAAATCCCTAAAGAATCGTTAGTGATAGTGACATTACTATTTATAAAATAAGCGTATGCCCATAGTACTCCTAACCCATTGAGGCGAGGCGAGGTTGATCTGGCGCTAGCTGGCTCCAATGAGCTATGATCTTTAGAGTATTTAATCAGTAACGTTAATGTTTATTCAAAATTACAACAATGATTTCAGTTATAAAACAATAATACGCTTAGACACTTTGATAAAAATCATGAAAAAATTAATTCGACAAAAGTTAATAAGATGATGTCATAATATAATTATCAGCTAGATGATACAAGGCATTCATTTTCTTTGGTACTTACAAATATCAACAATAATAAATGTAGCAATAAACAGATCTCAGATAAAATTTATTAAAAATATATTGACAAAGGAACATTTCGAGCGTTAATGCTTTGGTTTCGGACCTCGGGTATCACTATGTGGCGAGGAAGCCGCCGTCGATCGGCAGCTCGACGCCGTTTATCATTGTGGACTTTTCGCTTAGCAGGAATACAACTGCGTTCACCACTTCGGAGACTTCACCGAATCTGAAATAGAAGAGGGGTTTGTAAATAAAAAATAGATGAAAGTAGGATTCTTCTCTAAGCATGTGTGCAGTGTGCTAGGCTGCTTGACGTGCTTTATAAAGCACCACGAAAACGCCACTAACTTCCCATTTCTAGGAAGACCTTAGAAGAATTACAGACCTTCATTTGTAACTAACTACACAGACTAACTAAACCAAGTTAAAAGCATAAGGTACTTACCTTCCCAGTGGTATTTTGGCTTTCATTTCCGCACTCTTCTCTGGATCAGACCAGCCAACCTTAGCCATTTCCGTCATGATCACAGTTGGGTTGACAGAGTTCACTCTGATCCCATGGGGACCGAGCTCCAACGCCATGGCACGAGTCATAGCATCCAACGCAGCCTTTGATGCACTGTATATTATATGGTCTTTCAATGCTGCCTGTAAATAACAATAAATATATGGTCAAGTTAATGATTTAGTATAATCGCCCTATACATAAACAATGCCTAATTCTAGCAAGACTAACGGATAGTAAAAAAACAATTATTTACCCAGTAAGTTAAATTATTTTCGGATTATAGTCCTTAGAACCGTTCTATTAAAACCTATCTCAATTCGTGCAAATATGTTCCAATCATAGAATTATTTGTATGGTTACTACTAGATCTGACATCTGTGAGTCATTGTCATCATCAACATCAGCCGATAAGACATCCACTGTTGGGCATAGGCTTCTTAAAAGGACTTCCAAACAGTGCGGTTTAGTTCTAACTGCATCCAGCCGCTTGATATCATTAAATACACCTAGATGGGGGTCGAACAACACTGCGCTTTCTGGTTCGAGGTCGCCATTGCAGCACCTTGGGACTCAATTCGCACTATGCACCCCGTCCATTGCCAATTCTGGTTAACGACTTCTTGAGCTGTGTCAGTAAGTTTGGTTACTATGGATCTCCTAATTTCTGATTCGATTATGCAGAGATACACCGATCAAATCATGCTCAAAGACTCTGAACTTTCTTGTGAAGCATATTGTCAGTGTTAATAAGTTTACCTCGGATTTTTTATGTTCAATATGTAACCGCTTTTATGAATTTCATAAGTATTGTAACAAAAAAAAAACTTTATGGAATTCAGTTAGACTTTCGGTGTTGCAAACCGTATAATATCAATATTAGATATTTGTTTATTAATTACAACATACAAATAATATAACTTAAGGATTACATGCAATACAGTATGAAAACATGCTACGATAATATACAGTTATGTAACTCTAAATAAGTGTTATCTGAATAAGCATTTATTATACAGCTTTATCTGGACATATTTAATCCCAGCTTTAGTAGTAATATAATTACAGATAAATCAAATAAATTGATAACAGTATTACTGTTCTTGCTGTTTTCCTAAAAACATTTTTTTAATGTCTAAGCAAATTTTTCTTTATTAATCAAGAATGCTACACTACATTTTTGGAGTATTTGCTATTCTAATGGCGATAACATTATTATAATGGCAATCCCGCACTGGTAAGTGCAGTGTTGGTCGATCCTCCACTAGGTGGACTGACGACATCAAACATGTCGCAGGGAGCTGCTGGCCACAGGCAGTTCACAATCATAAAATTAAGCATAAAAACAATGGACAGATATAATTTTGGCATAAATGTGCTAATGTATGCATACATATATGACCTAGTTTCTTGTCTATCATAAAGGTTGACTTTATTTAACAGTTTATTTTACCTTGGAGGCTTGTGAAGATATGTTTACGATGGCACCATGAGTTTTATTTTCTACCATTTTCTTAGCAACTACTTGACTTATATTGAGAGCTGCTTTCACATTTATATCAAACATCCTGAAAATAAAAATACAAAAAAATATTATTATAAAAACAGAGAGCCTGACTGCTGTTATGAACTGAATAGAGAAAAACATGTATCACCATTGATATGATTTTTATAAGATGGAATCGGGCTAACTTGTTAGGAGTATGATGAAACCCACACCCCAACATTCGTTTTCTACACATCGTACTGAAATGCTAAATCGCTCGGCGGTACGTCTTTGTCGGTAAGGTAGTAACCATCCACGGCGAAAAGCCTCCCACCAGCCAAGACAAATTAATAAAATGTCAATCTGCCCCGCCGGGAATCGAACCCAGGACCTCGGATACCACTGGGCCAAAATTATTAACATCATAACACAACAACAATGTAAACTTGATATAACATTCATGTTTTATTTATGTATGCTGATAACATTTAACACCAGTGATTGTTTTTATCTAGAAATAAACTTGCAGTAAGTTGATATGATCTCATCATATATTCTTACAATAGAGATGAAAGTAGAGGGTACTTTGATCTGAAGGGCATACATTTCTTCCTTCGAATGAGATGAATATATTAGATTATACCCACTCAACTATAAAGCATAATGAATTACGACTGACAGACTAATGGCAGGCTTTGGTTACAGACTAAATATTTATAACTAGTTGATTATAATCTGGTATTTATTATAAGTACAGGAACTTAAAAATTGACAAGCTTGAAGAGAGAAAAATTAATTAAGTAATTCTATTGCAGGCATGTTTGATGTTGTACTTTAAAGCTGATAAATCTAAAACAGGCCAAGTTAGCACAAGAGACTTGACACCTAGCATATTAACTCTTTAGCACCAAACATGTAATAAGCATCTGATAAAACTTATTATTTGGGAGTGAGTCTCACACAGAGGATCACATAAAAATGAGTAAGGGATAGATAGATAGTAGTTTGTCTACTCCTTTACTTTTGAGCATTCAATGTCATTTTTATTGCCAATTTATATAGTTCAGATTATATGAAGTTGTATGCCTCTCAGTGTCAAACTATTTATTATTATAAACCTCAAGATTTTTTCTTTTTTGACAACCCTGAAACTACTGGTTCAAATTGAAAACTTCTTTTAATGTTAGCCTACCAATTATTGCAGGCTAATAGGTTATTGAATATTCAAGCTATATATGCAAGTGAAACAGCACAGCAAATCTGGTGATCAATGTTCCTGCTAATACCGATAAGATATGCTTATTCATATCAAAGATAATCTTGTGATAGATCAGACAGGTTCGACAGCCTGACAGATCCAAGTGTGTAGTAACAGTAATAACAAAGATACTTACTTGTCAAAATCAGCAGCAGTACATGTAAGGAATGGTTCACATATGGCAACAGCGGCATTATTGACAAGCGCATCAAAATGTCCTAAAGATTCCACCACTTGACGTGTTTTGTCCCAGTCACTTATGTCTACGTCTACTATGTCAATAGATGGGTATTCACTTTGTAGGCTTTCTAAATGAGTTCTTGTTCGTGATAGGGCTACAATATTTGCTCCAGCTCGCCACAGCTCTACAGCTATTCCTCTACCTATGCCTGTGACAATATCATAGCATAGCAAAAAATAAATATAATACAAAGTTGCTCCCTGGTGTTTGTATCTTTTTCGAAACTATTATATATATTTATAGCCGTGCAATGGATTTTAACAGTTTTTAATAAAAACAAACTGTTGATTTAGGAGGATCGCTTATCTGGTCAAGATGTATTACAAGGGTAACTAGATGCCACTTTTATCTATAGTTCAGTCACTCCTGCATCTTCATGGATTAATTTGCATAATTAATGATATAAAAAGAATTTTGGGGGCAGTTACACCATGATAACGAAATTTACGCGGGTAAAATATCTAAGCACGGCTATTTATAGCCTTATTGTCACTTTAAGATCGTATAGGGGTTCGGATAAATCAATTTCGTAGTGAGTAAATTATGTAGATATAATCGAAACATGTTTTCATTCTTTAAAACTAACAGCTATATTTTTAGCACATAATCAATATTTTTTTTAAAATTACAAGTTCAATTTTATTAACTTTAAACAGCCAAAACAACTTAATAGTAAGCAATGTCATATTTGCTTATAAGACACCAGATGGGTATTTAATTAAATTACTGTGTAATTTGTTATGAGTTGAACTAACCTTGTCCAGCACCGGTCACTAAGATCCGTTTACCTTTAAACGAAATCTCCATGATTTACACTATTTTTATTTTATTTACACTGTGCTCGCAACATAAAAATAACTTAATTTATGATGGTCTTCACAGTAAAATAATCAACAAATTACAATAGCTTTACTTTACTACTCAAGCACGAATAAAATTATGAGACGACGAAACGTCAAATGACTTGAAAGATTAATTATATTCTTTGCACGTCTGTGTTGCAAAATCTGCAAAAGTGTGCGAAATTTTATGTGTCAGTGTTGACCGTAGAGGGAGAATATTCTCTGTCTACGGTGTTGACCAGTAGACATAGTGAAGTATTCACTATGTCTATTGGTCAACTTGGTTGGATTTTATATCTTTAAAGAGTCTAAATTGATTCTACTGGGTATTTATGGTTAGCGGTATGGGATTTTTTTTAGAGCCACTAATTTTATTTTATCTTTTAGTTCACCATTTTATTTGTTATTTTTTTCAAAACATTTTAAGTGATGTTCCTTTTCTCTAATCAATTTGTGTAACCCTTTGATTAGGTATATAGGTACCTAATCTAAGAGGAAACCAAACTTGCATTTTACTTCAAACATTTTTGCAAGGGAAAGCTGTTTCAAAAAATAAGCTTTATTATCGAATTGCTGTAAGAAAGTGCGGGTGACAGTTGTCAGTATGATGTTGACGTCAGTGACTAGGGATGTGACGCTTAGAAATTCATGTTTATCGCTGACGATACTCGCAGCATAAATCTAGCTCTTTTTAATGTTGTAAAAAAATTTATTATTATTTATGAGGAGATTTTGTTATCGCGGTTATACTAATGCATAGTTTCTAGGGATTAAACTTTTATTGACTATAGTCTCTGCGATAATTTTTTTAACAACTACAAGTTGGCAATTGACTGCTATCACACCTGATGTGTGATGCAGTCTAAGATTGATGCGGGCTAACTTGTTAGGTGTAGAATGAAACAACATCGTACCGGAACACTAAATCGCTTGGCGGTTCGTCTTTGTCGGTAGGGTGGTAACTAGCCACGGCGATAGCCTTCCTCCAGCCAGACCAAGACAAATTAAGAAAATCTCAATCTGCCCCGCCTTACCATTTGGTACAGGTTAATAAACTCCAAACCAATCCAACCGCAACAGCGAGTTGATGAACTGGAAAACGGAGTAGATATAAAAATGTTAAAGTTGGAGTTTATTGCCTTAGTCCGGCGTCAAAAGGCACCAACTCCTACCTATGCTCTAGAAGAGATGACAATAGGTCCTTAGATATAATGTTATTGGGCCCAAATAACATGTATGCTTTTAATTTCAATTCCTATTTTGAAGCTTTATAAAATCATTACCTATGAAATAATTGATTATTTGATTGATTGAATTTAAATACTTTTTTTCCATATTCGCATTTAATTTTCAGTCACGCCGCAAAAATTAATACCTACTTCACCGCCATTAACGGCAAATAACATGTTGGCAGTGTTACAAGAGGCTATCAACAAAGATTAACCTGAAGGCTGGTCGAAGGTCGTGAATAAAACAAAAAGGGATATTATGTCTGATTGGGATCGTGACGTCCATATTAACAACATAATTAATTCACCTATACATATAAATAAAATTGCAGTGTCTGTTTGTGCATATGTGCATACCGTACATACACCAAAATAACATTTTTTTTTCAATTATTGTCTGTCTGTCTGTTTATTTGTTCTCGTTAATCTCTGAAACTACATCAGTCATCGGTCAGATTATAAAAAAACCTTTTGTATATGATAGCTCGACTCATGAGGGGTGACATGAGGTAATTTGTATCCAGATATTACCATGCGGGACCAGGAACTACGCGGGTGAAATACCGGGAGACCGCTAGTTGTTAATAATATTCGTCATAGATTCAGATGATGAATTTAGTGACAACTCAAATGTTCCTAATTCTGATATAAGTTTAGACGAATAAAATATATTTCTTCTTTGCAACCTTTTGAGTAAACTTCCCTGATGTTCTGTTGTTGTATAAAATTATAAACTTTTTAAAAATAAAAATTGTACTACAATATACGTTTATTATTAAAAAAAATATCCACTATTCATCGTAGAAGTACGTCCCATCACTAGACACGTCTATGGCGTTACGTTATACGTTACAACACTTTACTTAATTTTTCTTTCAATTTGATTTTATTTGTAGACTAGAACATTCTGGCTGGGTTTAACGGTTTTAAATTTAAGTTACTACAGCTATTAACGATTTAATATATTAAGAATTTGGAACACCTGAAATAATTTGTAAATCGCTTCAACTTTCAAGAGTGAAACGGAAAGTTAATGACATATGTCACAGGCACCATGTTAGAGCGCAGGCACTATAGTGTGATATATATTTTTTATTTTTCTTTATAAAATTACGGTCATAGTTAGGAAGACGACAGCCTGTCACCTTTATTTAGGTCCGTACCCATCACTATCACTTAGGTATTTACATTAGAATACGGACGTAATACGGATAACATATCGGATTTTTAAAGATTTTGTCATGGACATTTTTTGCCGAGTAACAAAATAAGGCTTCGCAATTTTTTTACAATGTCAAGAATATGTGTATAGGGTTACTATAAATGTATGACAGGAAATATATCAATCAGTATATTAATGTTTACAGAATTATAAAATATAGTTTGAAGACAGAGTTATACTTATTTTAGACAAGGGCCTGCCATTTGAAGATTCCCTTGGGAACTTGTAACATAGTAATCCGACTAAATTACATGTTTTATGAAATTGGCCATCTTGAGTTATTTATTACATACCTTCTTAATTTTGATGGTTAATATAAATGTAAAGTTGTTATTAGTTATTACAAGCCTAGTATGTTTAATGTAGGCATAAAGGGCTAACTACCGCCACCTTAATTCCACAACACTATTTGTCATTTTCTAGATACTACATAGATTAAAGACTAATAGATGGAGTCATAACGCGGCTGTAGGTTCAAGAGCGTGACAGACTTATTTCATTCAGCCTGTATTAGAAAGTGACACAAGATTATTTTTTGTCCCTTTCAGCGTGTTCGTTTTTATTATTTGTCAAGAATGAAGTTGGTGACAAGCAAAGGACATATCTTATAATAAATTATAAGGAATTACGTTTCATACGTAAGTAGGCATAAACTTCATTGATTGATGATTTAAAGCTTAGATATGTTATTTTTTTAGCAAATTTCATGTATTATGCGTTTACTAAACTATATTATATAAAGTAATATTTCGTATTTCACGATATTTTAAAACATGACGTTTTATGATGTACTTTAAATGTTGACATGTCATGTCAATAAGGCTGATTTGCTGTCTCACGAGTGGACACGCTATGGGCTCTATCTATTAGTCTTTAATCTATGAGATACTACCTATCCGTTATAGCTACCTATATTGCTTTGCGTCCACTAAAAACATTGATGGCGGTTGCCAATTGTCGTTAAATATAATTATTCAATTATTTTTTTATAGTATGTAGGTATAAATATTTATGCCTGCATGTTGTATTTTATGTCGAACTACTAGCTTGTTAATTGGAGCCGATAGGAGAGTTAGGATCTATTTATTATAGATTGAGACATTAACTATATTCATGTGAGAAAAAGGTTTTATTCATGTAAAATAATAAAATATTATATCAAAGAAAGAAATTTTTTACAAATAAAATAATACAAAATATAAATTAAACATATTTATTTTATAACAAAAACTTACAGTAGGTAAATACAATATTATGTTAAAATAATAAATAATAGTATAAGCTTTAGATATTTCAAATAAGTAACTAAAGTAATCGTACTTATAATATTTTGGTAAATTATAACTGTTTAATATGTTAACCATAAAACATATTTATACGGACATAAGGAAATATATTTATACGGTACAATTCAGTACCGGTATACAGTCAGACCTAAAGAATATATTATTGTCAGACCCCTACACAACTACATTCAAGCGAAAAAGAGTGTGAGCGAGACGACATAGTCATTATGTCTTCTTTTTTTAATCGAAAGATGTACTCGAAGTGCTACGTACGTATGTAGCTTTTTTTACGCTGGAAAATGCGTTTACGCATCTCCGCTGGAAACAGAGTGGCCATAGTTGCGCTGTTTCCGGAGGGGTATGTGGGACTCCTCGGCTGAAAAGCAGCTGAAATACCCACTTAAACCTAGCGATGTTCCATCGAGTCGCCTGGTAACTAAGTCCCGGAGCATCATGAATCTTCCGCAACCCAGCGAACGGCGTCCACCGAGGCATACCCTCAACATACATACCTATGTAGATGCTGATTGCTATTATATCGTATGAACTTACTAAACACCGTAAGCAAGAGCAGTTGGTGAAAGGTCGAACCCTTTTAAATTTTAAATATTTTTTACACGTAAGTATAGTTATTAAATAAGGAATATTATATTTTTTTTATACCGTAGTATATTCATGATAAAAAGAGGGAAGGGTCTGGTATGCAATTAGACGGATTCAAAGTTGTCAACTTAATATATTTTTGGTAGATAGTAAATAGTGTGCTTCTGTTTAAAACCTTCGACTATTTATGCGTGGGTTGAAATTCTATAAATACAACCACCCAAATTTTGACGAAAAATTCACGACACAATTTAAACGCTTCTTAATAACTGCATGAAAAGAACAGGTCCTTAACTCTAGACTGCATAGCTTGAAGAGCAACGGTATAAATATTTATCACATTAATTTATAATCTGCTCATTTATCCATACGGGTAGTACCACGTAACAAATTATGCGTTAACTCTATACTAAAGCCAAACTCGATTGAGAATGCTTGTCAACAAACAAATTAAAAATGAAGGTAGAAATCACTAGTCATTTTACACGTATTTTTTTAAATTAACTAGTTAATGGCGAATTCATGACAATATATTAGATAAGTAAGCTTAAAACTAATTCATATATTCAATATCTTTTAAATAAGATTTTTTAAAATATAATTTAAAAAATCTTATTTAAAAGATATTTATTAGATTAACAAAACATAATTTTAAATTTATTAGGCATAAAATGTGTTGCATTTTCTACCTTCATTTTAAATTTGTTTGTTGAGAAGTATTCTCAATCGAGTTTGGCTTTAGTATAGATGGTGCGATTTTCCTACTACTGTAGTTGTAAAATATGACTGATAAAGGGGGCGGTTTGAAAATAATAGCCATAGAATTTTAATTATTTAAATTTATTTAAATATTTTAGAAAAAAATAATTAGTTTTACCCGGATAAAACAATAGTGATAATCGTATATAGTGTGACAAGTCTTGGAGTCTAATCCAGGACTTGAACTCTTTACCTCACGGTCCATAGCCCGTATAAGCTAACCGCTGGACTGCTGTTAGTCATTGACTGCAATCATATCTGATGCTAAATGAAGACGCAATCTTAGATAGAAGCGGGCTAACTTGTTGAAGTGGGATAGCCTCCACACCCCTTTTGTTTTTGGTTTTGGTTACATGACATCGTAACACAACAGGAAATCGCCTAGTGGTACGTCTTAGTCGGTGGGGTGGCAACTAGCCAAAGCCGAGGCATCCCACCAGCCAGACCTGGACCAATTCAGAAAAACACAATCGGCCCTGTCGGGAATCGAACCCAGAACCTCCGTCTTATAAATCCACCGCGCATAACACTGCGCCACGAAGGCTGTTATTACGTAGATACATATTATAAAAAACTTAAAATTATTTACAAAAATATGAGAGTTTATCAGTCCTGTGAAATAGATACTTAAATTAACTTATGTAATACGTTAAAAACAACAATTAGTCAATATATTATTCTGGTTATACGTATATTATAAATATACAAAATTTTAGTCTGCTCAGAAGGTACAACACGCCGAAACGTGCAGGCATAATAGCCCCGCTAAGATGTTTTTGTACTTATACCTACACTAAGCAACCGTTCGCCTCGTGTTCAGAGCGGATTTGAAATTAAGCGAGATTTTTACCTGATAAGATTATGAGCTAAATTTACACAAGAAAAGTTTCTCAATGCGAGTGACAGTAATTTTTTAGAAAATCTCATCGCCTTATTATTACCTACTTCTATAGGGACCCTATAACAATGACATTTTATAAAAAAAGGAAATAACATATACAGTGACTTTGAAAAAATATCAGTATGTCGATTCTTGAAAAAAAAATACATCCTACCTTCTCGCTTATATTTCGTCGATCATGCCACCTGCAGCTGCAGCCAGTCCAATATGACAAAATCTGAATGGAAATTACCGATTTCTGTTACATCCGCTTTGCAACCGTTGTACATCGGCTTTAAAACTGACGTTTTTTTTAAGAATCGACATACAGGTAGAGCCAAGTTATTAGAACGTCAGCGATTCCATTTTTTTAAGGAAGGTAATTTGATACAGCAACAATGAACACCGACGGCGACCTTCCCAAAAATGTTTAATAAAGTACCTATTCTAAATAATTTTGTACTTATGAATATATTTATATATTATGTAATCTGCGGTGTAATATAATCACTGATATAAGGCACTTCTTCGTTACAACATTAACAGTATTTAAATAACTAGTAAGTTAAGTTTATCGTTTGTAAGGCGCTTTTCGGTATCTGCCCCTTTCTTCTTCGTCGCGGACATCCAGGTATTGGCTGAATACGACTGCCCAGAGGTAGAGGTATATGCCTGTAAAATACAATTAAAAATATATTAAGTACGTATTTATTTTACGACATTATAGGTTTTAAAAATAAGTCATTGTTTTCTTTTCGGCTCTTTATAAAAATATGTGCTCTAAGCCCGTCAATACCTATCTAGGTACTGACTGCATGATTTGACTTTTTTAAAGTGATTCTACCCGTAGTAGCTAACTAAGCTTACTTGATATAAATATTGGGATAGTTTTAGATAAATATTAGTATGAAATAGTCTCATAGGCTGGTGTCTAATTTATGGGTTGTAAAACCGGGGGGTTTAGTCGGTTTAATATAATAATAATAAGTATCTGTTTAAATTATATACACTGTTAGTTAACTAAAAGTTTTTCTAAGAGGTTTATTTTTGATGAAAACGGAGCACTGCTATTTTTGCCTCATTATCGTTTTAGATGAGGATCCATCCTCCAAATTAAATTTCACGCTCATTAACCTCTATGCTCTCCACTCGTACGGTAGACAATTAGCTATTTATGGATGAGGAAGTTACCAATATAGAAGAACCTTTAGTATGATTACCTATCTACCTCATTAGTCTGACCAGATTACCTACAGAAAAATCTTTAATTAACATAGGTATTAATTGAAGCGATTTAAGTGAAAGTTGGTACAGAGATAGTCTGAAGCCTGAGATAGAACATAAATGCTACTTTTTATCGAACTATCACAAAACAAAATTATACCTAGTAACCTTCTCTCGTTCGACTCTAACTCTTCTGAGTGCCTAGTCTGAGCTTTCACCAAAACAAATCAAAAACTTCACATTCGCGTGAAGGCAAATTTTATATGGAATTGAAGCAGCGCCCCTGGCAGTATCGAGAGAAAACTGAAATGGATGAATGTCAGTGTCATATAAAATTTGCGTTTACCGTTCTCGATCTCGACGCGGTAAAATCTTACACTAGCCACACAGTTAGCGGGTTATTGGACCTCAAAAATAAATCATGTTTCAACTGCTATGAAGTTACCAAAGTTTATAGAAGATACACCCTATAGATTTGTAACTGACTCTATATATAATAATTAGTAGGTATTGTTTAATAGTTTGTAGTCCTGGTCTTGTCATTTCTGCACCCCTTTAGGGTCTGCCTGGGCACTTTGTCTGGGCACTGCTCGCACAGCCCTAGATATAATTCATCCAGAAATACCGACAAATCGCAGAGTGATGCTTTACAATAGAACCTTCACCGTTTTTGTAAGTGTAAAAAAAATAAAAGTGAATAAAAAATATAATTATATACATATAGACAGTAATGTAGATAAATCTTACACAAATAAATGAGTCCACCGATGAGTATAAGCGTGGCCAGCAAGGCGTGCTGCTGTCCGTCCAGGTAGTACGTGATGGAGGTGTGGAGCACGCTGATCAACAGCCCCACTGCCAGTACGATGCCCAGCACTACCCATGGTAGCATCAGCCATGACCGTCTCTGTAACATGTATATAAGTTCCTCGTCATGATAATTATCAAGCCATTTCTACAGCCCCGTATGGATGACCTATTACATTAATAGTTTCCAATTATCATCATCACCATTATAAGCCTTTTAATGGCCCAATAGAGGGCCTGGCCCCAGGAGACGATATAAGGAGTATAAACCAACCACGTTGCTATAATGCTGATTGACGGCCTTAAGCTGATAATACTAAACACTTATCGATCAAAATGAGGTGTATGATCATAACCTGGACTGATAGCTTAACGTGGTCTCCAATGCACGGGAGTGTAACAACTTCTTTCCAACTCCGGCCTTAGAATTTATATAGAAATAGTTTTATAGAACAAAGAAAAACTGAGTATCATTCCATAACCAAAAACCAAGGACTCGGACGCAAGACTTCGTGATCCGAAGCCATATACACTAACCACTGGACCAAAGAGGCAGCCGATCAGACATTACACAGTCATTCATAGTTTTTAGTGCTTGTGAAAATTGCAGCTACATTTTAAACAGGAGCTGAATTGAAGGAATGTATGCACGACAATAAGATACACAAGATTAATACTAAGTATACTTATTACTAATCACGCGTAATTAATAATTATAGAAATATGCTGCTGAATTTGGACGAAATTTGAAAAGAAAATTATTTTTCTAATCACATGTTAAACAAAGAACTTTTGGATCTAAATTCCATCAGAAATATTGCTATTAAAATACTTGTATAAAATACCTTACCGAAAATGAAACCTATGCAGCGTTAAATAAAGAAACCATTAAATTATTTCAAAGTCAATTATCTTAATATCTTAATATTTAGCTTAGGTATTTAGAAAGCTTACCTTTAGTATAGCGATAATAAGAAGTCCACATATCAAAATGGTGAAGCAAAGGTTAACTGTGAGAAATATTCTCGGAACTGAAAAAAGAGATAAATATTAATTAAGTATGTAGAGTATACACAGGTTGGTGACTATTTATGACATGTTTAAATAAATACTACAACAATAGACGGTCCCCCTATTTGTTACAATTAGCAATGAATGTAAATACTTATGATATTTTATAGGCTTTATTGTATCGAAGACACAGTTAAAAACATTTTATTCCAAGAAAATCTTACTTAAACCCCGACAATTTATGAACAACCGTTAAAAATCACGAAACCTCCATTTAAATCTGAATAGCAGTTTTTTGCATCGTTTGATCGAACACAGGCCTTCCTAGAAAGTCGGGTTCGGGTAAAATAAGAACTGTTGGATAACAGTCAATTGCTATCAATTTAGGTACTGCAGTTATTAAGAATTTTTATAAAGGTAAACTTACTGTCCATATCTGCAAGTTTCTTGTCAAAATCTTCCGCAAAGATGAACGTTCGGTACGAAACATAATGTTTGTCTGCCACCCATATCGTTATGATGGTCACTATCGACAGGATGATACCCAAGCTTGCTGTGATGAGAGAGCCGGTCCTCGTCGAAGCACAACAGCAGCATTTCTGTAGTCGCTTCATTTTTGCTTGTTTTTAGAAAGCGCTGCTTCGGCAAATAGTCTATTAGTTAATGTCTTTGGTGGTTATGAATCCTTGAGTTTTCACCGTTTCATGGTTCCTGTAACAATTAAGGTTTCCTGTTTATTATTTTGTCACAATTAAACCTGATTGTTAGCTTATAACGGGATTCATAAAAGGCTCGGTCACTCAGCGGGCTATGTGGTGTATCTCTGCGTGATCGATTCACAAATGAGAAGATTCGCAGAAGAACCAAAGTTACCGATAGCTCAACGAGCCGCAAACCTGAAGTAGCAATGAGTTGGGCACATACTTCGAAGAGCTGATGGGCTTTGGGGTTCCAAGGTGCTGGAAGGACGACGTGCTGGAAGGACGAATCCCAGCTTTAGTAGTAATATAATTACAGATAAATCAAATAAATTGATAACAGTATTACTGTTCTTGCTGTTTTCCTAAAAACATTTTTTTAATGTCTAAGCAAATTTTTCTTTATTAATCAAGAATGCTACACTACATTTTTGGAGTATTTGCTATTCTAATGGCGATAACATTATTATAATGGCAATCCCGCACTGGTAAGTGCAGTGTTGGTCGATCCTCCACTAGGTGGACTGACGACATCAAACATGTCGCAGGGAGCTGCTGGCCACAGGCAGTTCACAATCATAAAATTAAGCATAAAAACAATGGACAGATATAATTTTGGCATAAATGTGCTAATGTATGCATACATATATGACCTAGTTTCTTGTCTATCATAAAGGTTGACTTTATTTAACAGTTTATTTTACCTTGGAGGCTTGTGAAGATATGTTTACGATGGCACCATGAGTTTTATTTTCTACCATTTTCTTAGCAACTACTTGACTTATATTGAGAGCTGCTTTCACATTTATATCAAACATCCTGAAAATAAAAATACAAAAAAATATTATTATAAAAACAGAGAGCCTGACTGCTGTTATGAACTGAATAGAGAAAAACATGTATCACCATTGATATGATTTTTATAAGATGGAATCGGGCTAACTTGTTAGGAGTATGATGAAACCCACACCCCAACATTCGTTTTCTACACATCGTACTGAAATGCTAAATCGCTCGGCGGTACGTCTTTGTCGGTAAGGTAGTAACCATCCACGGCGAAAAGCCTCCCACCAGCCAAGACAAATTAATAAAATGTCAATCTGCCCCGCCGGGAATCGAACCCAGGACCTCGGATACCACTGGGCCAAAATTATTAACATCATAACACAACAACAATGTAAACTTGATATAACATTCATGTTTTATTTATGTATGCTGATAACATTTAACACCAGTGATTGTTTTTATCTAGAAATAAACTTGCAGTAAGTTGATATGATCTCATCATATATTCTTACAATAGAGATGAAAGTAGAGGGTACTTTGATCTGAAGGGCATACATTTCTTCCTTCGAATGAGATGAATATATTAGATTATACCCACTCAACTATAAAGCATAATGAATTACGACTGACAGACTAATGGCAGGCTTTGGTTACAGACTAAATATTTATAACTAGTTGATTATAATCTGGTATTTATTATAAGTACAGGAACTTAAAAATTGACAAGCTTGAAGAGAGAAAAATTAATTAAGTAATTCTATTGCAGGCATGTTTGATGTTGTACTTTAAAGCTGATAAATCTAAAACAGGCCAAGTTAGCACAAGAGACTTGACACCTAGCATATTAACTCTTTAGCACCAAACATGTAATAAGCATCTGATAAAACTTATTATTTGGGAGTGAGTCTCACACAGAGGATCACATAAAAATGAGTAAGGGATAGATAGATAGTAGTTTGTCTACTCCTTTACTTTTGAGCATTCAATGTCATTTTTATTGCCAATTTATATAGTTCAGATTATATGAAGTTGTATGCCTCTCAGTGTCAAACTATTTATTATTATAAACCTCAAGATTTTTTCTTTTTTGACAACCCTGAAACTACTGGTTCAAATTGAAAACTTCTTTTAATGTTAGCCTACCAATTATTGCAGGCTAATAGGTTATTGAATATTCAAGCTATATATGCAAGTGAAACAGCACAGCAAATCTGGTGATCAATGTTCCTGCTAATACCGATAAGATATGCTTATTCATATCAAAGATAATCTTGTGATAGATCAGACAGGTTCGACAGCCTGACAGATCCAAGTGTGTAGTAACAGTAATAACAAAGATACTTACTTGTCAAAATCAGCAGCAGTACATGTAAGGAATGGTTCACATATGGCAACAGCGGCATTATTGACAAGCGCATCAAAATGTCCTAAAGATTCCACCACTTGACGTGTTTTGTCCCAGTCACTTATGTCTACGTCTACTATGTCAATAGATGGGTATTCACTTTGTAGGCTTTCTAAATGAGTTCTTGTTCGTGATAGGGCTACAATATTTGCTCCAGCTCGCCACAGCTCTACAGCTATTCCTCTACCTATGCCTGTGACAATATCATAGCATAGCAAAAAATAAATATAATACAAAGTTGCTCCCTGGTGTTTGTATCTTTTTCGAAACTATTATATATATTTATAGCCGTGCAATGGATTTTAACAGTTTTTAATAAAAACAAACTGTTGATTTAGGAGGATCGCTTATCTGGTCAAGATGTATTACAAGGGTAACTAGATGCCACTTTTATCTATAGTTCAGTCACTCCTGCATCTTCATGGATTAATTTGCATAATTAATGATATAAAAAGAATTTTGGGGGCAGTTACACCATGATAACGAAATTTACGCGGGTAAAATATCTAAGCACGGCTATTTATAGCCTTATTGTCACTTTAAGATCGTATAGGGGTTCGGATAAATCAATTTCGTAGTGAGTAAATTATGTAGATATAATCGAAACATGTTTTCATTCTTTAAAACTAACAGCTATATTTTTAGCACATAATCAATATTTTTTTTAAAATTACAAGTTCAATTTTATTAACTTTAAACAGCCAAAACAACTTAATAGTAAGCAATGTCATATTTGCTTATAAGACACCAGATGGGTATTTAATTAAATTACTGTGTAATTTGTTATGAGTTGAACTAACCTTGTCCAGCACCGGTCACTAAGATCCGTTTACCTTTAAACGAAATCTCCATGATTTACACTATTTTTATTTTATTTACACTGTGCTCGCAACATAAAAATAACTTAATTTATGATGGTCTTCACAGTAAAATAATCAACAAATTACAATAGCTTTACTTTACTACTCAAGCACGAATAAAATTATGAGACGACGAAACGTCAAATGACTTGAAAGATTAATTATATTCTTTGCACGTCTGTGTTGCAAAATCTGCAAAAGTGTGCGAAATTTTATGTGTCAGTGTTGACCGTAGAGGGAGAATATTCTCTGTCTACGGTGTTGACCAGTAGACATAGTGAAGTATTCACTATGTCTATTGGTCAACTTGGTTGGATTTTATATCTTTAAAGAGTCTAAATTGATTCTACTGGGTATTTATGGTTAGCGGTATGGGATTTTTTTTAGAGCCACTAATTTTATTTTATCTTTTAGTTCACCATTTTATTTGTTATTTTTTTCAAAACATTTTAAGTGATGTTCCTTTTCTCTAATCAATTTGTGTAACCCTTTGATTAGGTATATAGGTACCTAATCTAAGAGGAAACCAAACTTGCATTTTACTTCAAACATTTTTGCAAGGGAAAGCTGTTTCAAAAAATAAGCTTTATTATCGAATTGCTGTAAGAAAGTGCGGGTGACAGTTGTCAGTATGATGTTGACGTCAGTGACTAGGGATGTGACGCTTAGAAATTCATGTTTATCGCTGACGATACTCGCAGCATAAATCTAGCTCTTTTTAATGTTGTAAAAAAATTTATTATTATTTATGAGGAGATTTTGTTATCGCGGTTATACTAATGCATAGTTTCTAGGGATTAAACTTTTATTGACTATAGTCTCTGCGATAATTTTTTTAACAACTACAAGTTGGCAATTGACTGCTATCACACCTGATGTGTGATGCAGTCTAAGATTGATGCGGGCTAACTTGTTAGGTGTAGAATGAAACAACATCGTACCGGAACACTAAATCGCTTGGCGGTTCGTCTTTGTCGGTAGGGTGGTAACTAGCCACGGCGATAGCCTTCCTCCAGCCAGACCAAGACAAATTAAGAAAATCTCAATCTGCCCCGCCTTACCATTTGGTACAGGTTAATAAACTCCAAACCAATCCAACCGCAACAGCGAGTTGATGAACTGGAAAACGGAGTAGATATAAAAATGTTAAAGTTGGAGTTTATTGCCTTAGTCCGGCGTCAAAAGGCACCAACTCCTACCTATGCTCTAGAAGAGATGACAATAGGTCCTTAGATATAATGTTATTGGGCCCAAATAACATGTATGCTTTTAATTTCAATTCCTATTTTGAAGCTTTATAAAATCATTACCTATGAAATAATTGATTATTTGATTGATTGAATTTAAATACTTTTTTTCCATATTCGCATTTAATTTTCAGTCACGCCGCAAAAATTAATACCTACTTCACCGCCATTAACGGCAAATAACATGTTGGCAGTGTTACAAGAGGCTATCAACAAAGATTAACCTGAAGGCTGGTCGAAGGTCGTGAATAAAACAAAAAGGGATATTATGTCTGATTGGGATCGTGACGTCCATATTAACAACATAATTAATTCACCTATACATATAAATAAAATTGCAGTGTCTGTTTGTGCATATGTGCATACCGTACATACACCAAAATAACATTTTTTTTTCAATTATTGTCTGTCTGTCTGTTTATTTGTTCTCGTTAATCTCTGAAACTACATCAGTCATCGGTCAGATTATAAAAAAACCTTTTGTATATGATAGCTCGACTCATGAGGGGTGACATGAGGTAATTTGTATCCAGATATTACCATGCGGGACCAGGAACTACGCGGGTGAAATACCGGGAGACCGCTAGTTGTTAATAATATTCGTCATAGATTCAGATGATGAATTTAGTGACAACTCAAATGTTCCTAATTCTGATATAAGTTTAGACGAATAAAATATATTTCTTCTTTGCAACCTTTTGAGTAAACTTCCCTGATGTTCTGTTGTTGTATAAAATTATAAACTTTTTAAAAATAAAAATTGTACTACAATATACGTTTATTATTAAAAAAAATATCCACTATTCATCGTAGAAGTACGTCCCATCACTAGACACGTCTATGGCGTTACGTTATACGTTACAACACTTTACTTAATTTTTCTTTCAATTTGATTTTATTTGTAGACTAGAACATTCTGGCTGGGTTTAACGGTTTTAAATTTAAGTTACTACAGCTATTAACGATTTAATATATTAAGAATTTGGAACACCTGAAATAATTTGTAAATCGCTTCAACTTTCAAGAGTGAAACGGAAAGTTAATGACATATGTCACAGGCACCATGTTAGAGCGCAGGCACTATAGTGTGATATATATTTTTTATTTTTCTTTATAAAATTACGGTCATAGTTAGGAAGACGACAGCCTGTCACCTTTATTTAGGTCCGTACCCATCACTATCACTTAGGTATTTACATTAGAATACGGACGTAATACGGATAACATATCGGATTTTTAAAGATTTTGTCATGGACATTTTTTGCCGAGTAACAAAATAAGGCTTCGCAATTTTTTTACAATGTCAAGAATATGTGTATAGGGTTACTATAAATGTATGACAGGAAATATATCAATCAGTATATTAATGTTTACAGAATTATAAAATATAGTTTGAAGACAGAGTTATACTTATTTTAGACAAGGGCCTGCCATTTGAAGATTCCCTTGGGAACTTGTAACATAGTAATCCGACTAAATTACATGTTTTATGAAATTGGCCATCTTGAGTTATTTATTACATACCTTCTTAATTTTGATGGTTAATATAAATGTAAAGTTGTTATTAGTTATTACAAGCCTAGTATGTTTAATGTAGGCATAAAGGGCTAACTACCGCCACCTTAATTCCACAACACTATTTGTCATTTTCTAGATACTACATAGATTAAAGACTAATAGATGGAGTCATAACGCGGCTGTAGGTTCAAGAGCGTGACAGACTTATTTCATTCAGCCTGTATTAGAAAGTGACACAAGATTATTTTTTGTCCCTTTCAGCGTGTTCGTTTTTATTATTTGTCAAGAATGAAGTTGGTGACAAGCAAAGGACATATCTTATAATAAATTATAAGGAATTACGTTTCATACGTAAGTAGGCATAAACTTCATTGATTGATGATTTAAAGCTTAGATATGTTATTTTTTTAGCAAATTTCATGTATTATGCGTTTACTAAACTATATTATATAAAGTAATATTTCGTATTTCACGATATTTTAAAACATGACGTTTTATGATGTACTTTAAATGTTGACATGTCATGTCAATAAGGCTGATTTGCTGTCTCACGAGTGGACACGCTATGGGCTCTATCTATTAGTCTTTAATCTATGAGATACTACCTATCCGTTATAGCTACCTATATTGCTTTGCGTCCACTAAAAACATTGATGGCGGTTGCCAATTGTCGTTAAATATAATTATTCAATTATTTTTTTATAGTATGTAGGTATAAATATTTATGCCTGCATGTTGTATTTTATGTCGAACTACTAGCTTGTTAATTGGAGCCGATAGGAGAGTTAGGATCTATTTATTATAGATTGAGACATTAACTATATTCATGTGAGAAAAAGGTTTTATTCATGTAAAATAATAAAATATTATATCAAAGAAAGAAATTTTTTACAAATAAAATAATACAAAATATAAATTAAACATATTTATTTTATAACAAAAACTTACAGTAGGTAAATACAATATTATGTTAAAATAATAAATAATAGTATAAGCTTTAGATATTTCAAATAAGTAACTAAAGTAATCGTACTTATAATATTTTGGTAAATTATAACTGTTTAATATGTTAACCATAAAACATATTTATACGGACATAAGGAAATATATTTATACGGTACAATTCAGTACCGGTATACAGTCAGACCTAAAGAATATATTATTGTCAGACCCCTACACAACTACATTCAAGCGAAAAAGAGTGTGAGCGAGACGACATAGTCATTATGTCTTCTTTTTTTAATCGAAAGATGTACTCGAAGTGCTACGTACGTATGTAGCTTTTTTTACGCTGGAAAATGCGTTTACGCATCTCCGCTGGAAACAGAGTGGCCATAGTTGCGCTGTTTCCGGAGGGGTATGTGGGACTCCTCGGCTGAAAAGCAGCTGAAATACCCACTTAAACCTAGCGATGTTCCATCGAGTCGCCTGGTAACTAAGTCCCGGAGCATCATGAATCTTCCGCAACCCAGCGAACGGCGTCCACCGAGGCATACCCTCAACATACATACCTATGTAGATGCTGATTGCTATTATATCGTATGAACTTACTAAACACCGTAAGCAAGAGCAGTTGGTGAAAGGTCGAACCCTTTTAAATTTTAAATATTTTTTACACGTAAGTATAGTTATTAAATAAGGAATATTATATTTTTTTTATACCGTAGTATATTCATGATAAAAAGAGGGAAGGGTCTGGGATGCAATTAGACGGATTCAAAGTTGTCAACTTAATATATTTTTGGTAGATAGTAAATAGTGTGCTTCTGTTTAAAACCTTCGACTATTTATGCGTGGGTTGAAATTCTATAAATACAACCACCCAAATTTTGACGAAAAATTCACGACACAATTTAAACGCTTCTTAATAACTGCATGAAAAGAACAGGTCCTTAACTCTAGACTGCATAGCTTGAAGAGCAACGGTATAAATATTTATCACATTAATTTATAATCTGCTCATTTATCCATACGGGTAGTACCACGTAAC
Organism: Mycalesis mineus; assembly: GCA_034621355.1. Taxonomy (NCBI): domain Eukaryota; kingdom Metazoa; phylum Arthropoda; class Insecta; order Lepidoptera; family Nymphalidae; genus Mycalesis; species Mycalesis mineus. The sequence continues at coordinate 8,122,844 of CM067891.1, forward strand.
AAATTATGCGTTAACTCTATACTAAAGCCAAACTCGATTGAGAATGCTTGTCAACAAACAAATTAAAAATGAAGGTAGAAATCACTAGTCATTTTACACGTATTTTTTTAAATTAACTAGTTAATGGCGAATTCATGACAATATATTAGATAAGTAAGCTTAAAACTAATTCATATATTCAATATCTTTTAAATAAGATTTTTTAAAATATAATTTAAAAAATCTTATTTAAAAGATATTTATTAGATTAACAAAACATAATTTTAAATTTATTAGGCATAAAATGTGTTGCATTTTCTACCTTCATTTTAAATTTGTTTGTTGAGAAGTATTCTCAATCGAGTTTGGCTTTAGTATAGATGGTGCGATTTTCCTACTACTGTAGTTGTAAAATATGACTGATAAAGGGGGCGGTTTGAAAATAATAGCCATAGAATTTTAATTATTTAAATTTATTTAAATATTTTAGAAAAAAATAATTAGTTTTACCCGGATAAAACAATAGTGATAATCGTATATAGTGTGACAAGTCTTGGAGTCTAATCCAGGACTTGAACTCTTTACCTCACGGTCCATAGCCCGTATAAGCTAACCGCTGGACTGCTGTTAGTCATTGACTGCAATCATATCTGATGCTAAATGAAGACGCAATCTTAGATAGAAGCGGGCTAACTTGTTGAAGTGGGATAGCCTCCACACCCCTTTTGTTTTTGGTTTTGGTTACATGACATCGTAACACAACAGGAAATCGCCTAGTGGTACGTCTTAGTCGGTGGGGTGGCAACTAGCCAAAGCCGAGGCATCCCACCAGCCAGACCTGGACCAATTCAGAAAAACACAATCGGCCCTGTCGGGAATCGAACCCAGAACCTCCGTCTTATAAATCCACCGCGCATAACACTGCGCCACGAAGGCTGTTATTACGTAGATACATATTATAAAAAACTTAAAATTATTTACAAAAATATGAGAGTTTATCAGTCCTGTGAAATAGATACTTAAATTAACTTATGTAATACGTTAAAAACAACAATTAGTCAATATATTATTCTGGTTATACGTATATTATAAATATACAAAATTTTAGTCTGCTCAGAAGGTACAACACGCCGAAACGTGCAGGCATAATAGCCCCGCTAAGATGTTTTTGTACTTATACCTACACTAAGCAACCGTTCGCCTCGTGTTCAGAGCGGGTTTGAAATTAAGCGAGATTTTTACCTGATAAGATTATGGGCTAAATTTACACAAGAAGAGTTTCTCAATGCGAGTGACAGTAATTTTTTAGAAAATCTCATCGCCTTATTATTACCTACTTCTATAGGGACCCTATAACAATGACATTTTATAAAAATAAAAGGAAACAACATATACAGTGACTGAAAAAATATCAGTATGTCGATTCTTGAAAAAAATACATCCTACCAACTTATCGCTTATATTTCGTCGATCATGCCACCTGCAGCTGCTGTCAGTCCAATATGACAAAATCTCAATGGAAATTACCGATTTCTGTTACATCCGCTTTGCAACCGTTGTACATCGGCTTCAAAACTGACGTTTTTGTAAGAATCGACATACAGGTAGAGCCAAGTTATTAGAACGTCAGCGATTCCATTTTTTTAAGGAAGGTAATTTGATACAGCAACAATGAACACCGACGGCGACCTTCACAAAAATGTTTAATAAAGTAGGTACCTATTCTAAATAATTTTGTACTTATGAATATATTTATATATTATGTAATCTGCGGTGTAATATAATCACTGATATAAGGCACTTCTTTGTTACAACATTAACAGTATTTAAATAACTGGTAAGTTAAGTTTATCGTTTGTAAGGCGCTTTTCGGTATCTGCCCCTTTCTTCTTCGTCGCGGACATCCAGGTATTGGCTGAATACGACTGCCCAGAGGTAGAGGTATATGCCTGTAAAATATAATTAAAAATATATTAGGTGTGTATTTATTTTACGATATTATAGGTTTTAAGTCATCAAACCTTAAACTATTATAGGTTTGATGACTTCCAGCCTCCCGAACAAGTCGGTTTCCGACAAGGCTTTAGTACCATAGACCACATCCATACGCTGCGGCAGGTTATACAAAAGACCGAAGAGTATAACCGGCCACTTTGCTTGGCGTTTGTGGACTATGAGAAAGCCTTTGATTCGGTGGAAACCTGGGCTGTGTTAAGGTCATTGCAGAGGTGCCGAATCGACTACCGGTACATCCAAGCGTTGCAGTGCCTGTACGAAAACGCCACCATGTCAGTCCGTATACAGGATGAGACTACGAGGCCAATCCAATTGCAGCGAGGAGTGCGACAGGGAGATGTTATCTCCCCGAAGCTATTTACCGCCGCATTGGAAGACGTCTTTAAGCTCTTGGACTGGAACGGACTTGGCATCAACATCAATGGCGAGTACCTCACTCAACTGCGGTTTGCCGACGATGTAGTGATAATGGCAGAATCTCTAGATGACCTTAATAATATGCTCAATGACCTCAGCAGAGTTTCTCAACAGGTGGGCCTTAAAATGAACATGAGCAAGACAAAGATCATGTGTAATGCTCATGTTTCGCTCCACCCAGTTATTGTTGAAAATTCTGCACTCGAAATTGTAGACGAGTATATATACCTAGGGCATATGGTCCAGTTAGGTAGGTCCAATTTCGAGAAAGAGGTGAACCGCCGAATCCAACTCGGTTGGGCAGCGTTCGGGAAACTGCGTGACATCTTTTCGTCCAAAATTCCTCAGTGCCTGAAGACGAAGGTCTTCGAACAGTGCGTGTTGCCAGTGATGACATACGGATCCGAGACTTGGTCGCTAACTGCGGGCTTCATAAGGTGTAGTGGAGTAATATAAATAGGAGTACTGTAATAGCTTAAGAGTAGTAATAAACATACTTTAATCACGATCGGTTGTGTTATTATTTAAACGCCCGACACCACATGGCGACCGTGACAGCGAGGTGTCCAATGTCCGGCGAATAATGCTGACGCGGGGCATTCGTGTGTGCCTCGGTGTTCGAATCTAGACTTTTACGATGAATAAAATTAATAAGTCAATTGTCAGGGGTACATGTGCAGCGAAGGAAATATAAATTATAAAAATTATGGGCAACAAATGCGCAAAGTGTGAATGCCAAAACAAAGAGGTAGTGATACAAGACGGCAACAACACAGAGGTAACAACTAGCAACATATTGATAGCCTCAATTCTGGGAGTTTGTGCGCTAGCCATAATTTATATTGGCTTAAAAAAATATAAAAAATGCCACACCGGGCTGGTGAGACAGGAGCTACGGGAGGAAGCTTTTAGAAGGATACGGGCGCGTTGGTCCGGGCATCAACCGGCGGTCCGCGACCCACCTAATCCAGAAGTACAACAGTGAAGTGAAAAAAAAAAAAAAAAAAAAAGTGAGAAAAGAAAAAAAAGTGAAAGTGAAAATAAAAATAAAATAATGGGTATTGATGTATTAGTTATATTAGTATTGATGTATTAGTTATATAAATATAATAGTGTATGGATAGGTTACTAGAGATTTATAATTATCTTATATGTGAAAGTGAGAGCATTAGAAAGTTGGGACCTAAAAGGCGACAAGGAAAGTTAGGCCAGCAAAAATTTGAAAATGTTATTGCATTATATAAGGATTATAGATTACATATAAAAACTTTGCACTTAACAAAGTCATCAGATATAGAATTAACTTGTGAAGCGATTGAGGAAACTTATAAGAAAATTGTTAATTATATGCAAGTAGGTCCTATAGAAATTGTACAAAAAATGGATAACTTTGATTTAAAAACCGCGAGTACGTTGATTCCTTTAATGGATGGTAGGCAAGAAAATATTGAGCAAATTATAGATGGCATCGAGATGTATAGTAACTGTTTAAAAGGTGAGGAGAGCAAGAAATTGTTGATTTCATTTGTTTTGAAAACAAGATTATCTAAAACAGCTAAGTTGAAGCTGAATCCCGAATATTCTACAATTGAAAGTTTATTATTAGATATAAAGAAATATTTGCTAACTAAGAAATCAGCCAATTCCTTGCTATCACAGATAAATAACTTATCTCAAAATAATATGTCCATTAGCAAATATGGGGAAAAGTTGGAGGAACTTTTTATAGGGCTCACTATAACACAAGCTGGCGAAAATGAAAAAGCACGCGAAATATTGAGACCTTTAAACGAACAGTTGGCAATAAAAAGATTTTCAGATGGTCTTCGAAATCGGCGGCTGAGTACAATAATATCAGCTAGAAACTACAGCGCGCTGAAGGATGCTGTGCGCGCAGCGGAAGACGAGGAGCTGGCAAGCCCCGGGTCTTCGTCCCAAACAGCAGTATACTCCTACTCACAAGGTAACAGAAATCAATCATATTATCGTTACCCCAGGTACAATCGCGGACGACAGTTTTACCGCGGCTATACACCTTCGCGAGGAGGTACGTATCAACCCATATCCCAGGTTAAGAGAGGACACAATCAGCCCAATATAAGTCGCTATAATTATCAAAGTAATACGGCACCAACAAGGAATTACAATCAGTCCCGATATCCGAGGAATAACGTAAGATTTTATAGAGGTAACTCAAATAATAATTATTATCGCAAAGGCAATGCCTACGTCACAGAGTCCGAGCAGAAGGAAGAAGATCTAAATTTGGCAGAGTTTTTTCGAGCCTAACTATGCATTCATATGTGAAGGGTTGGATTTCATCTATCTGTTCTGCGGCAATCGAAAATGTAAGTTTTTATTAGATACTGGTGCATCTTTATCTATCATTAACAGTCAAATCATTCAAAGTAACATAATAAAATATGACAGTAATACAATCATAAAAGGTATAGGTGGAAAAATAAAATCGAAATGTTTCGCGTATATTCCATTGCAGTCAGCAAACGGTTTTACATTTCGTCACAAGTTATACCTATTCGATCACGTTCCATGCGGAGCGGACGGTATTATCGGTTTAGACTTTCTTAGAACTTATAATGCAAACATAGACTTACCTACGAACCGACTCACATTACATTTAGAGCATTATGAAACATGTACCTTACAAATAAGTAAATGTACTAGTAAAGATGTAGTATCAGAAGAATATTTAACGGTTCCATCACGTAGCGAATCAATTCATTATTTGAGTATCAGTAAAAATGTATATAAAGATAGTGTTATATATCCGAAACAGTTACATGAAAACATATTTTTAGCAGGTTGCATCGTAAAGCCAATTAGGGGAAAAATACCAGTAAAGATATTGAATACGGGCGAAAAACCAATGAAAATTCTCAAATCTAACATTATTCAGTCGGGAGATATTGATTATTTAGAAAACTACGATTTATGTTCATTTAGCCAGTCTCAAAAAGATGTTAGTCGTGTAAAGAAACTATTAACAGAATTAAAACTAAATCATTTAGATTCTAACGATAGAAAATCACTACAAATAATATGTGCCAAGTATTCCGACATATTTTTCTTGGAAGGTGACAGGTTAGGTACAGCGAACGTCGTAGAACAGTCGATTATGGTGAAACCTAATACCAAACCCGTGTATACAAAACCTTATCGGCTTCCACAGTCATCGAAACAAGAAATTAATAAACAAGTGCAACGGATGCTCGATGACGACATAATAGAACCCTCTAATAGCGAATGGAATAGTCCAATACTATTAGTGCCTAAAAAGTCAGAAGGTAACAAAAAATGGCGTTTAGTAATAGATTACAGAAAAGTTAATGATTCGATACAGGACGATAAATTTCCCTTACCCAACATAACTGAGATATTAGACTCTCTGTCCGGAAGTATTTATTTCACCCATTTGGATTTGTATCAAGGATTTTATCAAGTTAGTTTAAAACCCGAATGTAGGAATATCACTAGCTTTGGCACAAGTACTGGGCAATACAGAATGAAGCGATTAGCCATGGGTTTAAAAATTAGTCCTAATGCCTTCTCGAGGGTTATGTCCATCGCAATGTCAGGTCTAACCTATGAAAAATGTTTTATTTACTGCGATGATCTAATAGTTTTTGGAAGAAATATGGAGATTCATAATAAAAATTTAATGGATGTCTTTGAGCGTCTTCGAACAATGAACCTTAAACTCAACCCACATAAGTGCGAATTTATGAAAAGACAGTTATTATATTTAGGACACGTGGTGTCAGCTAATGGAGTTCTGCCCGATCCAGAGAAAACTAGAGTATTACAACATTATCCGGTACCAACAAATTCGGACGAAGTTAGGCGATTTGTAGCGTTCTGCAACTATTACAGAAAGTTTATACCTCATTTTTCCGAAATCACTTTACCATTGAATAAATTATGTCGAAAAAATGTAAAATTCTTATGGACTAAAGAATGTCAAAACAGCTTTGAAACTTTGAAACACAAATTAACTACACCCCCAATCTTACAATATCCAGATTTTTCACATACTAACACCTTTGTTCTCCAAACAGACGCGTCAGGCATAGCTATCGGATCAGTATTGTGTAATAAAAATTTAAAACCTGTAGCATATGCTAGCAGACCTCTAAATAAAGCGGAGCTAAATTATCCAATTATTCAGAAAGAACTTTTGGCAATAGTTTGGAGCATAAAACATTTTAGACCATACCTATACGGAAAACAATTTGTCATCAAGACCGATCATAAACCTTTAATTTATCTATTTAGTATGAAAGATCCGTCAACGAGACTTTTAAAGTTCAGATTACAGTTGGAAGAATACGACTTTAAAATCGAGTACATAAAAGGCAGTGATAACGTGGCAGATGCTTTAAGTAGGGTGACCATAAGTTCGGAAGAATTGAAATCATTAAATAGTAAAGTTAGTTTGGTTATGACGAGAGCACAGAAAGCTAAGTTATGCAAAGAGGAGGTGAATAAAAGCACAGACACAAGGGATCCTTGTATACCTGCCGAATCAAGGTCTGGCCAACCGAGAATCGCAGAGATACTAAGGAAACCGAGTGACTACGTAGAGTTGAAATTTATTCAAGGAAGTCAGTTAACTAAGAAAACTCTAACTTATGAAAAAGAATGTTTAGCGTATGAGGTCTCGACTCATTCAATTTACATAAACCTCAATTATATGTCGCATTTTACGCGAGTCGAATTTGCGAATTTATTGAAGGAATTTTGTAATGAATTGAATATTGAACGACTATGTATAATTAAAGATGAAAGAAACGTAGAATTTTTAAAGCAACTAATAAATGAAATAAAAAGTAGAGAAAAATGGTCCGGACCGCAATTAAATATATTAAAAGGTATAAAACGAGTCCTCAATGATGAAGAAAAGATATGCATACTACATGATTATCATCTACTACCTACGAGTGGGCATGCGGGTGTACAACGCATGATCAACAATATAAAAGGTAAGTACTTTTGGCCTGGTATGGAATCCGATGTGCGGAAATACGTAAGCAAGTGTGCCAAGTGCCAAACTAGTAAGTATTCTAGAAATATAGTGGAACCGATGGTCGTGACGACGACAGCATCGGAAGCTTTTGAAAAAATATACTTAGATATCATAGGTCCTTTAGATAAAGACATAGACAATAATGTTTATATTTTAAGTTTACAATGCGAGCTGAGTAAATACGTCGAGGCGTATCCCTTACAACGTAAAGACACGGTAAGTGTGGCAAAATCTTTTGTCAATAACTTCATATTAAGGTACGGACTTCCCAGAGTTATCGCGACAGATCGAGGAACGGAATTTCAGTCAGAAACGATGAAAGAGGTGTGCAAGCTACTTAAAATTGAAAAGGTAAGCTCGACAGCTTATCATCATGAGTCGATAGGCTCCTTGGAAAATACTCATAAACACCTCGCTGCCTTCTTACGAACTTTATGTGATGGACATCAAGAGACATGGAGTCAGTGGCTTCAGTTTTGGTGTTTTTCATTCAACACTACTGTCCATACTCAGACTAAGTATACGCCGTACGAACTCGTATTTGGCAATAGTTGTAACTTGCCTAGTAATTTAAGAGATAATGTGGTAAAGCCACTCTACAATCCAGATAATTATGCACTAGAGCTTAGGTATAGGTTACAGTTAGCATGGAAGGAAGCGCATAAAAACTTAGTTTTAAGTAAATTGAAAAGGAAAGATGTATGGGATAAAAAGTGTAATTCGATCAAGTATCAAAGAGGTGATTTAATTTTAATCAAGAATGAAACTGGTAAAAAATTAGATATGCTATATAAAGGACCCTATAAAGTAATAAGTGAAAATGGACCTAACGTTACTGTTGAAAAAGACGGAAAAGTGGATAGTGTCCACAAAAACAGAACAAAACCATACGTAACCTAGTATTAAGTGTTTAGCGTTAGTTACGATAGATACCTATCCATTATTATAGCTAGCTACTACCTAGCGGTATTGTATTTCAAGCCTGTGTTAACAATATTATATTTCATTATCAAGGCACGATGACAGTGTCATTCCTTTAACTTGTAAACACTTTATACTTACACCTTAAAATATGATTATGATATGAATGTGTTAACTAATTAATTATAAGTTTTAGGAAATAAGAAATTTAAAAAAAAAAAAAAAAAAAAAAGTTTATCAGTAATATAATATTTTATTCGGCATTTTATGCAGATACATGTATGTTAAAAAAAAAAAAAAAAAAAAAAAAAAAAAAAAAAAAAAAAAATCGTATTTGACATTTTTTTTTTTAAATTTACCCCGATGATGTAGTGGAGTAATATAAATAGGAGTACTGTAATAGCTTAAGAGTAGTAATAAACATACTTTAATCACGATCGGTTGTGTTATTATTTAAACGCCCGACACCACAAGAGTCAATACCTATCTACTGACTGCATGATTTGACTTTTTTAATGTAATTCTACCCGTAGTAGCTAACTAAACTTACTTGAAATAAATGTTGGGATAGTTTTAGATAAATATTAGTATGTCTCATAGGCTGGTGTCTAATTTATGGGTTATGAAACCGGGGGTTTCAATCGGTTTAATATAATAATAATAAGTATATGTCTAAATTATATATACTGTTAGCTAACTAAAAGTTTTTCTAAGAGGTTTATCTTTGATGAAAACGGAGCACTGCTATTTTTGCCTCATTATCGTTTTAGATGAGGACCCATCCTCCAAATTAAATTTCACGCTCATTAACCTCTATGCTCTCCACTCGTACGGTAGACAATTAGCTATTTATGGATGAGGAAGTTACCAATATAGAAGGATCTTTAGTATGATTACCTATCTACCTCATTAGTCTGACCAGATTACCTACAGAAAAATCTTTAATTAACATAGGTATTAATTGAAGCGATTTAAATTAAAGTTGGTACAGAGATAGTCTGAAGCCTGAGATAGAACATAAATGCTACTTTTTATCGAACTATCACAAAACAAAGTTATACCTAGTAGATATACCTAAACCTTCTCTCGTTCGACTCTAACTCTTCTGGGTGCCTAGTGTGAGCTTTCACCAAAACAAATCAAAAACTTCACATTCGCGTAAAGGCAAATTTTATATGGAATTGAAGCAGCGCCCCTGGCAGTATCGAGAGAAAACTCAAATGGGTGAATGTCAGTGTCATATAAAATTTGAGTTTACCGTTCTCGATATCGACCCGGTAAAATCTTACACTAGCCACACAGTTAGCGGATTCTTGGACCTCAAAAATAAATCATGTTTGTACTGCTATGAAGTTACCAAAGTTCATAAAAGATACACCCTATAGATTTGTAACTGACTCTATAAATAATAATTAGTAGGTATTGTTTAGTAGTTTGTAGTCCTGGTCTTGTTATTTCTGCACCCCTTTAGGGTCTGCCTGGGCACTTTGTCTGGGCACCGCTCGCACAGCCCTAGATATAATTCATCCAGAAATACCGACAAATCGCAGAGTGATGCTTTACAATAGAACCTCCACCGTTTTTGTAAGTAAGTTGTAAAAAAATAAAAGTGAATAAAAAATATAACTATATACATATAGACAGTAATGTAGGTAAATCTTACACAAATAAATGAGTCCACCGATGAGTATAAGCGTGGCCAGCAAGGCGTGCTGCTGTCCGTCCAGGTAGTACGTGATGGAGGTGTGGAGCACGCTGATCAACAGCCCCACTGCCAGTACGATGCCCAGCACTACCCATGGTAGCATCAGCCATGACCGTCTCTATAACATGTATATAAGTTCCTCGTCATGATAATTATCAAGCCATTTCTACAGCCCCGTATGGACGACCTATTACATTAATAGTTTCCAATTATCATCATCACCATTATAAGCCTTTTAATGGCCCAATAGAGGGCCTGACCCCAGGAGACGATATAAGGAGTATAAACCAACCACGTTGCTATAATGTCGGTAAGGCCGTCAGCCTTACGGTGATAATACTAAACTCTTAAAGATCAAAATCAGGTGTTAATGATAATAACCTGAACTAATAGCTTAACGTGGTCTCCAATGCACGGGAGTGTAACAACTTCTTTCCAACTCCGGTCTTAGAATTTATATAGAAATAGTTTCATAGAACAAAGAAAAACTGAGTATTATTCCATAACCAAAACCAAGGACTCGGGCGCAAGACGTCGTGATCCAAAGCCATACGCACTAACCACTGGACCAAAGAGGCAACCAATCGTACATTACACAGTCATTCATAGTTTTTAGTGCTTGTGAAAATTGCGGCTACATTTTAAACAGGAGCTGAATTGAAGGAATGTACGCTCGACAATAAGAAATAAACAAGTTTAATACTAAGTATACTTATTACTAATCAAGCGTAATTATTAATTATAGAAATATGCTGGTGAATTTGGACGAATAAGTGAAAGGAAAAGAATTTTTCCGATCACATAAACAAAGAACTTTTGAATCTAAATTCCATGAGAAATATTGCTATTAAAATACTTGTATAAAATCCCTTACCGAAAATGAAACCTATGCCGCGTTAAATAAAGAAACCATTAAATTATTTCAAAGTCAATTATCTTAATATCTTAATATTTAGCTTAGGTATTTAGAAAGCTTACCTTTAGTATAGCGATAATAAGAAGTCCACATATCAAAATGGTGAAGCAAAGGTTAACTGTGAGAAATATTCTCGGAACTGAAAAAAGAGATAAGTATTAATTAAGTATGTAGAGTATACACAGGTTGGTAACTATTTATGACATGTTTAAATGATAGGATAACAATAGACGGTCCCCCTATTTGTTACAATTAGCCATGAATGTAAATAATTATGATATTTTATAGGCTTTATTGTATCGAAAACACAGTTAAAAACATTTTATTCCAAGAAAATCTCACTTAAACCTCGACAATTTATGAACAACCGTTAAAAATCACGAAACCTCCATTTAAATCTGAATAGCAGTTTTTTGCATCGTTTGATGGAACACAGGCCTTCCTAGAAAGTCGCGTTCAGGTAAAATAAGAACTTTTGGATAACAGTCAATTGCAATCAATTTAGGTACGGTAGTTATTAAGAATTTTTATAAAGGTAAACTTACTGTCCATATCTGCAAGTTTCTTGTCAAAATCTTCCGCGAATATGAACGTTCGGTATGAAACATAATGTTTGTCTGCCACCCATATCGTGATGATGGTCACTATCGACAGGATGATACCCAAGCTCGCTGTGATGAGAGAGCCGGTCCTCGTCGAAGCACAACAGCAGCATTTCTGTAGTCGCTTCATTTTTGCTTGTTTTTAGAAAGCGCTGTTTTGGCAAATAGTCTTTTAGTTAATGTCTTTGGTGGTTATGAATCCTTGAGTTTTCACCGTTTCATGGTTCCTGTAACAATTAAGGTTTCCCGTTTATTATTTTGTCTCAATTAAACCTGCTTATTAGCTCCTAACGGGCTTCATAAAAGGCTCGGTCACTCAGCGGGCTATGTGGTGTATCTCTGCGTGATCGATTCAGAAATTAGAAGATTCGCAGAAGAACCAAACTTACCGATAGCTCAACGAGTCGCAGACCTGAAGTAGCAATGAGTTGGGCACATACTTCGAAGAGCTTTGGGGTTCTAAGGTGCTGAAAGGACGACCTCGCTAAGGAAAGCGTAGCAGTGGTCGACCCCCAACTACGAGTAGGTATACTAATGATATCAAGAGGACTACAGGGAGCCACTAGGTGCAGTAGGCTCAAGACCGTAGTGTTCGGTCGTTGGAAGAGACCGATGTCTAGCAGTGGAGGTCTATCAACCGGCTTAAAATGGTGATGATGAAAGATGATACACGCTTAACATATTTATCAAGTAGATTCAAGTAGAGCTTGTTACAGAGCTCGTTTATAAAAATCCTACCATCATGCAGAATTGTAGTGTTTCGATCGAAAAGTAATTGTATTCTGATAGGTTCAAGGTACTTTGAAAAAAGGTATTAAAACATTGAATACCTTTCAATGTTTTGCGCTTGTAAAATACCTTTTAATTTGCCTTGCGTAGTGCAGGATCTAGATGGTGGTCTATTTGATCAACTATTCGCTAGAAATTATCTCTTCTTAGAAGAATCAGTTAGAAATACTAACAATACTTTTTAATAAATAAAGTAATACGAGCTGGAATCTTTTTTATCCACACGCATTATACCTAATGAGCGCACGTGTGCTCCTTAGACGTGCTGACAACGCGTTCCCTGAAGCACAATGTTTTCAAATACCTGTCAACGGTTCCGCTCGCGGCGTTGAAATATTGAATTAGCCGTAGTCGATAACGATTGTGTGGCAATATTTTGCTAGAGGTATTTTTATCTTCACAGAATATAATGCCAAATTTATAGCTATAGGTTGACCAACTCTATGTTATTAATAGATCACTCATAGGGTTTTTCTGGGAATATAGAAAACTAGCGGTTTCTTTCACCCCAATGATATTCAATACAAAATTGTTTCACCCGCGTTAATTTCTATTAGAAAAATATACACCTAGATATCAATAGATCGAGTTGACTCTACCCATGGGGTTACTCCTACGGTGTCGAGAAATCCATTCTTAGTGACTCTCTATAGGTACATTGCGACATGAGTAACTATACTAAAGCCAAACTCGATTGAGAATGCATGTCAACAAATAAATTTAAAATGAAGGTAGAAAATGCAACACATTTTATGCCTAATAAATTTAAATTTATGTTTTGTTATTTTAAAAAATCTTATTTAAAAGATATTGAATATATTAATTACTTTTAAGCTTACTTATCTAATTTTTTGTCATGAATTCGTTATTAACTAGTTAATTAATGAAATAAGGTGTAAAATGACTAGTGATTTCTACCTTCATTTTTAATTTGTTTGTTGACAAGCATTCTCAATCGAGTTTGGCTTTAGTATAGATATGCTAATTTTCAAGTCAAAAGACTATTTAATTTTAGAGATTTCGTTATGAGTTTGTCAATCAGTGGCAATTTGCTTTTATATACGAAATTTTTATAATTGGGACACAAACTCATTTCTATGTTGTTTCCTTAGCTGTTGTTTCTAAGTAATAGGTCGACATCGTATTAGCAGTGCATCCTGAAATTGAAAACGACCGTGGACGTTGGTAATCACTTGACATCAGGCGACTTGTAATGCTCTCTATGTAAGCGTTAAAAATAGCTGGGTAGCATTAGGACTGGATAATCATCATCATTATCATCATCATCATCATCTTCATTATCACCATCATCAGCCTATCAGATGTATTTAGACTCACTTTACTGCTCTATGTAAGTATCATTCGTGTCTATGTGTATCATATTTGAATTAAGCTTAAAATTCAATTTATTATAACGATTCTAAAGCAAAAGTCTATTTGAATGAACAAATTTAAATTTTTATTGTATTGACTGGAGCCGAGGTGATGATGACCTCGTAGCTCTTCTACTGATGCATTAGGTACTCAATAAGTTAATAACAACTCGTTTTCAAACTCGATTGTAGGTACTTCATTATCATCATTGTATCATCCTCTTGATGACCCACTACAGGGCTAAGCCTAAGGATCTAGAGGAGGAGGAAGGATAAGGAATATGCAGCATAGAACCACCACACTGCTCCAATACGATTGGCGGGCTTGCGTATTTAAAAGTTTTTTGAAAAGTCTATTATAATTTGAATGTAGGATCACTATCGGCATCTGCAACCAAACCAACGAGAAATACCTACTACGTCATAGATTAAACCTATAAAACCTATAACCTATATTCCATTGGGATTTATTATTAGTTTATCGCCCATTGCGTTGATAAATAGATGCTATAATATAGCGCAACAAAAATGAACAGCACAATCGAGTTATTGGCTAATGCATCTAATTCTGGATCGAATGGTGTTTCCTACTCCCATTATACAAATGACTATTGCGAAATTTTAATGCGCTCCCGAATATTGGCTATTACGTAACACTTTATAGTAAGAATAAATCGAATGATCAGTAGAGCCATTCTAAGTACGTTTATAACTCGACTGTGTGATTAACGAATTCGTCTCTACGTTTTTCGGTCTAATGCGATACTATAGATAAAGAAAGATAAAGCCAGATTCGATACTCACAATGTCAACTAATAAAAACATGGTTACAGAATAGGGCCGCAAGAATTTCTATCATACTGGGCACTCTTGGCAGGTTCCTATGGAACCATGTGGTGTATAGGGCTAGTTTTTTTCTTATTTTAAAATAGTTTTTTCGATATTTATTTAATATGATCAATATTCTAATTATCTCTTCATCATCATCATTATCAGCCTATTAGCGGCCCACTACAGGGCCAGGCCTCGCTCCTTATAGGAGAGGGGATATGGAGCGTACACCCACCACACTGCTCCAATGCGGGTTGGCGGGCTATTAATTAATAAATTAATTATCCCTAAATTAAGTGTAAAGATAGTGTAATAGGTCGCAACCGAATCCATGACTTCTCATTGTTGAGTCAGGCTACTTAACCGTGGAGCTAATAAGGTTTCTAAATTTTTATTCTGGCCAAATGAAATCCAGTAAATAATTCCGATTAACGAAAACTATGTACATAATTATAATGCGAACGTATGCTGATAAAACGTACTGTCATAGATATAGGGGTCCTAACTTGTCCAGGGTATAGAGCAGCCATGTGAATACTACGAGCATTTATATTATATACCTCCTCTTAGCTAACTAATAACTCAAAAGAACAAGTTGAATGATACAACTGTGTTCTGTCATGTCTTTTCGTTTTGCCATGGCACGGCAGAGTTTAGAGGTTTGGTAGGCGGATGATACTGCAGGTTAAAACTTAATTTAGATTCAAAGTAAGCACCTACCTACTTTATTCAGTTTACCCTTTCCTGACATTGACCTAACCCAGTTTGCAGACACGAGACACCCTGCCCTAACGTTATATAACATCAGTCTCTGGGACAATATAAAGGTACGCCGCGCCCTGCCTTTTACAGCCCATTAACTAGCCTTGGCTAACCGGGATTCATTTCCTCTAAAACGCCATTGGAAACAAAAGACTGTACGAGTACGTATACCTTTCTATACTCTTAAAATGTTTGTTATTAAAGACCGCTATATATCTACGATGTTAAAGTTTACTGGGACATTCATTATAGGTATTGCTATCAAAACAATTTTGATTTCCAAAATCTTGTCAAAATTCGTTTAATTTTTGGTCATCATTATTATTAGCCAATGGGCGTGATATGCTAGACATAAGTCTATTTTAAGGGCTTTAAAGAACAAGGGCTTGTCGAACTATGTGAGCCATTTCAAACGACTCATTCAGCTATGTCGGTTATTTTAATTTTTCTGCGAAACTCCTAATTTCTTATTCGATCATCAAGAGATACTCCGAGAATAACTTACTCAATCGCCCTCTTAATGGCTTTGAGCCTTATAAATCCAGTAGATAGCTACCAATTCTATAAATATTTAGTACGTTAGCAAATTATTATCAGATAGAACATAGCATTAGAGAGTAATGGGATGGGATAAACCCTTTTCGTTTATAGCTACCACTTAAACTATATACTGAGTGCCGAGTGTGAGTTTGTTACCGAGCGACTGCGTAAAAACGTAACGCAAAATATGGAATTTTAGTAGCGCCATCTAGTTATAGCGAGAGTAAACTCTTTTTTTTCTATATAATTTGACGTTATGAGTGACTACGTTTTTACGCAGTCGCTCGGTGAATAACTCACACTTGCCCCACTGTAAGGTGGAGATATTGTTCCAGGAACTATAGGTACTATACCTACCTAAATATATACGAACCCACGCAAACCACAGAATACATAACAGTACAATAATACTCCCATTACGTGAGACTAACTTTTTATGACTCATAAATCTTCCATGGGCATCTGGGATTTATTTTGCAACAACCTCAATGCAGTCGAATGTAGAAAAAAGTAGATATATTTTTTTAAGAATATGTTTGCAAATTTTTCGTTTTAGTTTTAAAGAGTGGACTGATGTTTATATTACATTTCAGAATTTTTATTGCATGCTCTCTGGAAATATGTTAGATATTTCATTTCTAAATAAAAGTTCTAGATAAACTAACGTGGAAGAAGCTAAGGAAGTATGCAAGGACCATGGCAAATGGAAGGATGTTATTCTACCCCTATGGCAATAAGGCGTGATGTAATGTACCTGTGTATATACTAAAATTATAATAGTATAGTATAGAAACTGTAATTTTGGAAATATCTTTTCTAAACTTTTAGTAAGTTTAGAAAAGATATTTACCCCTCCTTTGATATGATGATGGCAATCGTACCTACTATCTACCTTATTTAGTTACTTACAAATACGAAAAGGACCTAGGAATCGAAACCAGGACCTTATGATCGAAGCTACATAGGCTAACCACTACACCAACGAGACATTTATAAAAGTAATGTATGCTAATGCGCATTTATAAATCGGAGCGTGTTTCCTTTTCAGGCGCAGCTCGACAGTCGACACAGTGGGCCTTTGTTTCACACATTACGCAACTCTTGATGACCATAATAGTACCGCTTACCGAGTTTCTGACACAGCAGCCCGCTGTATTTGTCGTGGCCTTTTTAATTACGATGTAAACAGTTAATAAATCACAGCGCGCCTCTCTGTTGAGCGAGACTGCTTTGTAGTTTCACGACTTTGTGATCTATCTATCTATAACATACTCGTATGTACATACTTTTGTTTTAAAAAAAACGAGGAAAGATCAACTGGTGTGGTGAGAAAGACCTTGGAAAAGGACATAATATTATTACGCTAACTGGATTATCTTAGAAAAGGCTTGAGCATTGAGAGCTCGAGTTAGCTAGACTTTTGACCTACTGTCACTTTATAAAAGTTCAAAGTTTGTCAGCTAATGTACATTAGTATATGCGGTATGCAACGTAGGTATACTTATATCGTGTAGGTAGGTATACTAATATGTGGTGTTTGAAACGTAGTGACTTTGAAAAGCAGCTATTTTCAAATATGTCAGCCCCATGTTTTCGAAAGGATGTCAGGAAGCTAAGTAAACGTCGTCTGGGGACATGATTTCTATTATTATATCGAGATAAATAAAAAAAAAACACTTTGCATTTGGATAGTTGAGTCTGGGCCCATGAAACCTGCCGCCCTCCCAAGTCAACACGGTCCAAATAACACGTATGCCTAAATTTGGGACAAACATTTGTTGTTTATTAAGAAATTCGATGACAGGGAAACGCTTACTCTCGTTTTCAGTATCACTTGGCAAGAGACTGCAGGAGAATTGCTCTTGATTGAATCTTGGCACTCAAATAAAGGTCACTGGTTCAGTTCCTGCTACCAACGTTCTCTGTGTCATTGCCACACAGCTAAAAATAAATACTAACTACAACAAAATGCGCAGTGATTCTTATCTCTTGTTAGTTTGCTATCTTATGAACTACAATAAAATAATTTAAAATTAAATATTACAAATTATTGAGGATGATAAAATTGGCTTGTTACTTTTTATTTTTATCATATTGTCATGAAATAAATTTTTTGAAAATGTTTGGACCTTATCTGGGCAGAAAAGAAAAGTTGTAGTAAATTTTTAGCTCATTAAAGGTCTACACAAACCCTTCCTCCTTATACGGGATGTGATATGGAGCTTTGACCCACCTCGTTGCTCCATTGCGGGTTGGTAGAGTTAGTTAGAGATGCTACTATACTACTGTGTATTGAGTTCTATCAGATCATGACGATATTGACCGAGATTGACAGCTCTTTGTATTTTCTGAGTAACACTACCAATTTCCTAACTCTGAGTTTAAAAATTTACCTACAATTTTAAAAAGAAGAATAAATCCTGTATTAACCAACCAAACACCAACCAACCAACAGTTATTCCATAGATCGACCCTAAAAATAGCTGCTCATGTCTGGTTTGTGAACAAAACCTGAACAAAATTCTCGATTTTTAAAGTCAGTCAGTCTTGTTTATTTGAAGATTCTTGATGGAAGTCTCAATTGAAGACCTACCTACTGTATCAGAAGTACGTAACCTAATTCAGCTGTTGGCCGAGTGTAAGTGGGTTGAAATCGCTCCTAAGTGTCCGTTCCCAGACATTCAATCTTGCAGTTACTTAGACGAAGTAGGTACCTACGCTTTAGTACTTGTATCATTTCGTATGAGCTCAGATTGTCTCGCATATCAAATTACATAAAACACAACGTATGTTATAGTATCGCGTGTGTGGTTTATCTTGCTCTGAATTCTTGTTATTTAGTATCTATTAGTGGCATACACCTATAGGCAAGTTAGTTTATCTACAGAGAGCACTATACTATTGTTACATGAGCAGACAAAAGATTTGCTGATATGGGTTTCAACTAGTTAGTCTGTCGATCAAAAGTTTTTTATGTTTTTGACAAAAAATATATTTATGGAACCGCGTGTGGTTAATTTATAAGCAGTAGAAATGGGTGCGAGAGGTATAGCAGCAATATCTCTCTACGATCTGCTCAAAAACCTTGACCGGATTGGGACTACAATAAGCTTCATTCTAGAACGAGTCTTCAAAGCTGCTCTACCAGGATCATAACAGATTTGGTAGGGCAAGGAGAATAATTCGAGCAGAGAAGGCGAGTATTGACCGGTCAAGAACCCTTAACCTTAAGCCAACATCCGTGCCGCAAGTCTCAGACTCTGTCCGGAGTTTTTCTCTCTGCCACATGATGGACCCGGCATCCGCAAGGTGAATGCTAAAATATTCGTCTCTCTCTTGTAGCTCACATTTTTAACCGACGAAACAAAACGGAGAAGGTTCTTAATTCGACACGTACATATATTTTTTTTATGTATTTTTTACGCATAACTTTTTACAGAGTTATTCGATTTTGATAATTCTTTTTTTATTAGAAAAAGCACACTTCCCATGTTCATCATGTTAGGATCTGATGATGATATCCTGGGGAAATTGAAGAAACTCTTCAAATTTTATAGGCACACTTGCAGCGATTTCGGTTTTTGTGTAAGTATCGGTAGCTTTTTGGCTATGAGTGCCGTATAATATGTACATATATATGACAGTATAGTACGAGTACGTTACGTGGCGATAAATCACTAAAAACTAAGATATAAAATTTTTTAACACAATCTATAACCGACTCAACATCATGTGATGATGACACTGGACACCATGCGTAAGATTCGCGGACTCGCGCGTGCGATTTTTTAGAAGTACGGACAACAAGTGATAAATGAGTGACACATCCCGGAGTTGCCAGGTATTGTTACCAAATCCAAACAAGTGAAAATTAGATTAAGTAGTTTGTATTTGTGCTGGCAACTTTACGGAACACGCACTAAAAAGTAAAAAATAACTGTGTCATTTAGTTCAAACTTGCTGGTATCAATTTCATAGATATGGTTAAGTAAATTAAACAACTTTTTTGTTAAAAAATTTTTAATGCTCCAAATGATGATGTTGATGCATAGTGTAGAGTTATGAAAATACTTTCAAACAGGTAGGAGTTAAATAAATGTAGCTGAACATGCAATTATCAGATAAACACAAACGGTTTTGTGTTGTAGAACTCTATAATAATTAATAGATGAGTGGTGTGTAATGAAGGTAGGTAAATATATCTGCAGTCAGTGTCATCATCCATTACCCAGTTATTAGCATTGACCTTGTTGGTCGTTTGCAGTTATCCTGCACGTAAACATTGTTATAGGTACCTACATAAATACCTACTCGTTCGTTACTTTAAGATAAATTGCTATTTGTCATAACAACTTTATTACCATCATTTAATCAAAGCTTTAATTAGGCTTGAACAGAGTCACTGTCTTACAGTGCGAACATATAGCAAGACTTGAATCAATTATTTATTTTTAGCTTTTATTAATAGCCTCCTTGTGAGAGGAGATATGGAGCTTAAGCCCACCTGCTGCTCCAATACAGGTTGGATGTTTGATTTATTAAAGATCACTATCAGACGTTGATGATAGTAAACAGGACCGATGACTTAAAACGTAGGTACTCTCCGAGGCACGGGAGTGTAACACAACGAACCTCCCGAT
Source organism: Mycalesis mineus (assembly GCA_034621355.1). NCBI lineage: Eukaryota > Metazoa > Arthropoda > Insecta > Lepidoptera > Nymphalidae > Mycalesis > Mycalesis mineus. The sequence continues at coordinate 8,143,379 of CM067891.1, forward strand.
TCCGAGCTCAAAACTCAGAATTATTACGGCAAAACTTTGATTTCGACTTAAACCTGGACCCAACGAGACTCTAGCTTGATAAATACATTCTTAGTAATGCATCTGGACTTGATTTGTATATTAAAATTGAACAGTCTATAAAACATAACGTTTCGACACGCGTATAAAAATAAAAGATTTAAAATGTGAGAATTTCTTGGTAAGCTAAATAAAACCTCGCGTCGACGACCATCAGTTATTTTATACCCATGATAATATGAGTATACTGTGAGAAGGCTAACGCCACCGCAAATTACGTCATCACCCTTGTAAACCATACGTACTCAGTAATGCTGTGTTTATTTGTCTGACTGCGTGCGCGACGGGTGACATTCATTCATTTATGACGCGTATTGCCATGCGAAATGTAAACAACCGAATTTGAATTCATATCTTGTCATTACAGTCTTACATCACGATGTTAATTTGTGCCGCCTACAGACCAATATGCGATATTTTTATACGTTTATTAGAAGTTATTACTTCCTTTTCCTATATATTATGTATTCGCAACTTCATTAGTATCTAGTACCTATTTAGCATCGTTTTCGAAACTTTTATTGTTATGGAATCTCCACAGAAAGTTAGTTTTTTAATCTGTTGCAAACTGTTTTTTAAAATTGGATTACAAACAAAATCGAACTAATATAGGTAAGTCATATTTTAATAAATATTTTAAAGGCGAAAGTTTGTAGGTAAGTGTATGCTTACCCCTTCACGCCTAAACTGCTAGACCGATTTGGTTGTATTTGTAATTATAGATTATGCCATAAATCACAAGAGGCTATATTTTGACCCAGAATTAAAATTTTTTTTGGATAGTGAAAAGTCAAAATTTACGCAGACAAAGTCGTAGGCACCAATTAGTCATTAAAAGCGAAGTAATGAACTCTACAACATCAAAATTCTCAGTAAGTTTTGACTCAGACACGTCCGAGTTTCATTGCCGCGTCACCTCTGCCAAGATAACGTAATACCTATGACATTGAAATGAGCGTTTTCCCTCGTATGTCTGTAGCTCGCAAAATCCATGTATGGTCGTGAACCTCGACCGAGCACTACGAGCAAGGCCAGCAACGTGTTACGTATTGAACACGGCCCTTCCTACCGGTAGTACACTACCTACAACGCCCATTACTTATCTGATAACATCCTTGGCTTATAATAAACTTACCGGGTAATTAATCGTTGGCTAAAGTAAAAAAATCTTTCTTTTTTAACCGACGAAAAAAAACGGAGGAGGTTATCATTTCGACACATATATTTTTTATGTATGACCACGCATAACTTTTTACAGAGTTGTCCGATTTTGATAATTCTTTTTTTATTAGAAAGGGCATACTTCCAAGGTGGTCCCATTGTCATCATTTTAGGATTGGATGATGATATCTTGGGGAAATTAAAGGAACTCTTCAAATTTTGGAGCCACGCTTCCAGCGATTTCGGTTTTTGTCTCGATATCGGTAGCTTTTTGGCTTCTAGTGCCGTATAATATACCATGACAGTATAGTACGAGTACGTTACGTGGGGATAAATCAGTAAAAAGTAAGAAATAAAAATTTTTGACAAAAAATAGAACAGACTCTAAACGCACTAAAAAGTAAAAAATAACTGTGTCAATTAGTTGCTTTAATTTACTTAAGCATATCTAGGAGTCGGTGCACAAACTGCTTTACTACGTAAAATAAATGTTCCTTAACCCTAGAAAGATAACGTGCGCCCCAAAGGCGCCCGCGAAACAGATATATCGCTGTATCTTTTCATCCAACGCGTGTACACGCTTGTGCTTTCAAGCCAACTCAGCCGTCGGTCAACACTGCCGAGGAACGACCGCTGCTGTTCGGTAAGTACCTTAGTTTCGTTTCTATGACAACGCGTTGCGCTCGGGAGGCGCATGTTTATCTTCTGTGTAACTTTTATGTTTTTCTGTGTGACTTAGTTTTTGTTACTTTTTCTTTATTTACACATAAATAAAGTATGTGTACAATCAGGTTATTGTTATTAATTCGTTTTATTGTTTTTAGAAACACCTTTACTGTCCAAAACTTTGGTCAAAAGAGAAATAAATTCCTTTATGACCTAACATCTATGTTCTGTTTTGATGGACCTTTGACTCTACTATTATATAAGCCGAAGCCGTCGAAGATGGTGTATATGTTGTCCTCATGCAATTAAGGCACTGTTATGTCGAAATCCTACAACTGGTAAACCTGAAATTATTACGTTCTTCAAGACAAAAACATAAGGCGGCGTTGACACCTTTGACTATATGACTGTGTTCATTGATGTCTTGTTCTGGAAAGACTAACAGATGGCCAACTAATACATAATTCACACGTACAATGTTTTGTCAAAGCAAGAAAACCAACTAAACCTTAGAAAATATGTGAAATAACTAAGAACTGAACTGTCTACACCAGGGATGGCATCGAAATTGGAAATCCTCACTTTGTCAAGGCTTTGAGAGAAAATTTTGTGAATATCCTGTCACAAACAAACAAAGAAGCTTCTCAAGAAGCTGAAGAGGAACCTCCTGCTAAATTTCGCCGTTACTGTAGCCTATGTACAACCAAAAAGAAAAGAATATCTAAGATGACATGTACAAAATGCAAAAAAACTGTGTGTGGTGAACATAAAAAAGATGTTTGCACCTACTGTCTATAATTAATTTTTTTTTCATTATTGTTTGTAATTTGAGATTGAATATATAGTTAATTATTAGTTTGTAAGAAAAAAAACCACAAATGTTACTTATTTTTGTAAAAATTGTACTTTAGTATAAACACTTCTAATTTTTGTTACTTTTTCTTAAGCATTTATAAAACACTGTATAATTTTCTTAATACTAAAAATAATAATAAAAATTTGTGTTTTATTAACTTCTTATTAATCTAAGAACTCATTGAAATTATAATGAAAAGAATTCACTTTCAGTTTGTAAATAAATAGTCCATATTACTTTGCGGCGCCTCTGAGGCGTATGTTTATCTTTTCAGTACAAAAAAATAACGTTATCTCTTTAGGGTTAAACTTGGCTGGCACCGACTTCATAGATATGCTTAAGTAAATTAAAGCAACTAATTGACACAGTTATTTTTTACTTTTTAGTGCGTTTTGAGTCGGTTCTATTTTTTGTTAAAATTTTTTACTATGGTGGCTGATGGTAGAGAGGTAATCTATTCTAATGTTATAAATACGAAAGTAACTTAGTCTGTTTTAACTCAGTCACGCTTGAACTATTGAATTGATTGAAATGAAGTTTGGGATACTTTAGAGCCTGAGGGCCATAGGCTTTTTTTCGAACTATCACAAAACAAAATTTTTCGTGGATGGAGTCGCGGATGTCCAATCATTTATTAGTGATCTTTGGGTCTTAAAAATTGATTGTAGATAATTCAACTAAAGAGAAACTAATCATTTTCTTTTTATTTTTTGTAGTTTTTGAAAATTAAAATATAAGGGGTAAAGCCTACCTACAATATATAATTTTTTTTAGTCTGTAAATTGGCGATAAGAAGCTGGACCATTTAGACTTTTTGAAATGTTTTTATTGTTAAAGCAATATAAATATTTACATTGCTTTAACAATAAAAACATTTACATTAGCAATAGGAATATTTATGAGAGTAATCAAAAATAATTTGTCTGAAATGATTTTCAAAGAATGGGGAAGTGTCATTAAACTGTACGAAACTTAAATAATAATAAACAAAATACAAAGCATGGCAATAACGATCAGCAAGTAGGTGGATATCGGCATACATATTAACATACTTCGCTTAATATTATGGAAACTCGACAAATTCTCGCTTTAAGCCTACGCTAACCAAACGTAATTAAACCACACAGATAAAAAAAATCCTTGATAAAAAATAAATCGTTACCGGAAAGCTTATTTCTTAAAATTGCTCTGTAATTTATTACTGAACGCTATGATTGCTAACAAAAACTTTAGTTGGCTACCCTATTTTCTACGGTCGTGCAACTCGACTTAGCATTGACTACCAAACAAGGTCAACCACTGTCAAGTAGTACATTCGATTTGATAACCCTCCAACCGGTAGTCTACTATTCACTTGTTACGTTTTATTATTATCCTAATAACTATACAAATCATGTCCACGTGGAATGGTGAGAGGGTACCGACTGCATTTCTTTATTAGACAGCCAGGCCGATCCTAAAAATCGAACTAGCCCTCATGTCTCTAGTCTTCTTGTTACGGTGCATTTTGATTGAGGACTGAGGAGGTCCATTTCAATTAATACCAATTTTCCAATTGTCTTAAACTAGCTTTGCTCCTAATTTCTAAGACCAAATGAACAAACCTAGCAACCGCTTTAAAAGGATTTGCGTTAATCGTGTTGTTTCGGAAAGTAAAACTGCTTGTTGTGCAAAAGTTTGGCCTTTTTAATATTATTTAAATATTTTTATTTTCATTAATTGATTTAATAACTTTATCCTAAGCTTCAATTGTTTTTCCTGTTATAATGGTAGTATGTAACTAGCTTTCGTCATAGAAAGAATTCCTAAAGTTTGTTTGCAATGTTCCATTGAGCCATTATTTTTCCTGTTACTTTCATGATTATGTTTAACGTACCTACTAATATTAATTTCGTTCAATGCTTTAACATCACATGAACGAGTTTCAAAATAATAAATGATATTAAAACCAACTAAAATCTACTATAACTAGTTTCTCCTGTTTTATAAAAACCTGTAGAGACAAAGTTCTATGTAATTTGAATAACAAGAAACTTAAATCCACTTTTTCCTCGTGACTATTAATCACGTCTAGAGTTTTTGCAACGCTTTCTTTTATATTAGTGTGATTCGAAGCATCTACCAGTTATACAAGTATTTGACTTACTAATAAGTATTTGTTTAAAAATGATAGTGAGCTTTCACTAAAATTAAAATATTTTTTTTAGTTTTAACAGTAACAAACATATATTACTAAATGTTAGGAGTCGAAGAAAGTGTACAATCGTTAATCGATTTAGAGAAGTTATCATGATGATGCTTGTCATTGTCATCATCATCATCGTCGTCAGTCTATTTTAATAGCCTGTTATAGTTGTGATGGAATTTGAAATATAAAATGATTATACTGCTGTAATGCAGTATGATTACTTTCTCAAGATCTGGTTGTCAACTACATGCTGGTTGTTTGGCTTTAGGGTGATAATGTTTAGTCCTAGAGCGACCTGGGAGGAATACAAGAGGCACGAGCTGAGATGAGCCGAAAGGGTAGAGTGTAAGGGAGACACCGGTGTGTAATCACGAGAGCCCGGGGTCTCTGAATATGCACTGAGGATGGCCACCGAGGGGGTTTTAGTCGGTAAAAATCCCACATAACCCGACCTCTCCCCACAAGTGGTTGGGTATCGCTAGAAGATTTCCCCTCCGTCAACAAAAAAAAAAAGGGTGATAAAGTTTGACTCTGTAATGATCCCAAATTATTTGAAATTGATTGAAGATTCTACTGGTAACGACATATGGCCAAACATCACTCTCTAAGACAGAGTAGTAAACTATTATTGAGTTCTCAACTTCGGACTGCTACTGATCAAATTTGGGAAGAATGTGAAGCTGGATATTTTATAACGAAAACCGAGGCCACATACTTATTAGACCAACTAGGAAGCTAACTAGATGGGTAGATAAATAAAAAGCTTTTGAATATGCAGTTAATGCATGAGGCTGCGAATCAATGACATCATCTGGACCGGTATTAGGTATGCGTGTAGTTTTGATGCGTAATCCAGTGCCCTAAGAGATGATTCACTTACAGCGCCAGTATGCGTAAACTGAGAAGTCCCTTGGATTTATTTTTTTGAAGGTCAGAGTGCCTAGTGTGAGATTACTTCAAAACAATCGAAAACTTCACATTCGCGTTAATCGATATAACTTTACGCTGCCGTAATCGAAAAGTGGTCAAGTGTGAGCTCAATCGTTTTCGAAAAGTTTGTTCACTAGTGAAAAATTGGCTTCGATATTTTAACCAATCAAAATGAAATATCATTTGTATTAACCAACCAAATTAAAAATGACAATTCTATAAAGTAGACTTATGGAATCAACTATCTATTAAAATTGAGGTGGTCATAATGTCTCCATTTTAGCATTTTTAAACTGTGGTTCGTATAACATTGTTTTGCTGTGGTTTGGCATACTTCAAAGTCTTAAATAATAACTTCGTAATTCTTAAACTTAAATTTTTAAACATCTTCTAAATAATCTACCCTTTAAATGTTTTAAAGAGTAAATAATAATATAAAATGAGAACTAGTGCATCTCAATTCGACCTAATGGTCACATTTATGAAGCAGTAAGTGGAATTTGAAAAGATATTCGGCTTCTGTGAGGTTATGATTATTGAACTTTGCAAATACTTATCTATTTATTACTTTTTATGTTTAAGGCTGGGCAATATACAAAATTTGGCGGAGCAGGTGCAAATATTGAACAGTGATGGTAGTGGCGATACGAAAATCGTGGAAAATTGGAAAAAGTTTCATTAAAACATCAATTACTTCTTAATAACAATATGTGGATGTGTTACCAAAACTGAATTATATAAATTCGTTTTGGTTTATTAAATAGTATCTACATACCTAATCATGTAATTTAAAAAGGAATATCTTCCCAAACTTCTGACATAAGAGTATAATTATGAAACAATTGCAATTTAAATACTTTAAAAGAATTGTGATGAAAAACTACATAGAAAAAGGTTAGTTGAAACTTTTACTATTTTAAGCTTACAAATCTATATTAAATTTCTTAACATCAATTACATATACCTAATTAACTATATATTATTTATTTATATTTACAAATATTTTCTCCAGAGAGCTAGATAAATAATGTAATATACAAACAAATAGTAAGGAATATGTTTGTATAAATATTTTTTAAATAAGTATATATTACTGGTATTCTTTATATTGGGTACATACCTACTGAGCCCAGTGACCAACTTACATCTTGTTTCAATAAATATATCGGGAAAACAGAGTACTATGTATGTAATACCAACTTTTATCAAGATACCTGTAGCCATTCTTTAGTTATTGATGGTATATAAACATCCACATAGTTCTATATAATAGCTATGTATATATAATGTATATAAAAATAATAATAAGTATTTATATATAATATATATAAAAATATTCATCAGTTATCATACCTACCTACAGTTACTTTGGGGCTATATATAGTGATGTGTGTAATTGTCCCAGAATAATATTAAAAATTGGGAGGTTTTTACTAAGAAATTAAGTCAACAAAGTTCACCTACAAATAGTTTTAGTGTTTACTACTTCTGCAGTTTATTTTGAGTAACCATAATAGTCTGAATTGGATCCATTTATGTATATAACTAGTTGTACTATAAGTTTTTCATTGTTACAGGCATTGCATACCAGCTAGTTTAGACGGAGCTTAATTGGTCTATGCAAAGTACATCCAATAATGCATTATTAGTATATTACATGAAGTTTCACATCGCAGTACAACAAGACCAGCCAGCACAAAGCATTGTATATACAAGACTTTCACCGAACAAATATAATTATTAAGAAACCACAGATGATAATAAATGGAATAAGAACAATAAGTTTGAATAAGGATTAGATTTATAAGAGATATTTGTCTATTGTATGTTTAAGCTTTGTTTAGTTTATTTTAAAATTAAAGTGTGTTAGCATAGTATAATAGGACAATTTTATCAGAGTTTTAAAGTTTATACCTGAAAATATTAAAATTTAACTAAATACCATTATTTAATAAAATATTACTGAACTCTTTAAACTTTTTTATTTAAACATAAAATACTTAGTAATGTAATATATCATTTATGATTAGTTATATAATAAAGAATGTCCTCCTTGGTTTAGTGGCTCATGAGTTTCTGGAGTCATTTCCTGATTTAGTTAGGAGTAACCAACGAAAAAATATTGAGCTATAATTCCAGTAGTAGCCTGCAAGGTGGTGGTATTTCACCATTGTGCCTCAGTTTGTTACATCATCAGCCTCAGTCATATTTAGTAACATGTAAGATATATAGTTACAGAGTCAAAAAGCCTGGTCCTGTAATGGGGCAATGAAAGATACCTATTGATAAAGATAAATAAACAACAACACCTTTTAATAAATTCTTTTATTTGAAATTAGCTATGTATATAATCTCATGATTGTTAGAATAAATACAATAATATTGACAAAAGTTATTTACGGGTAATTGCAAATCAAAGAAATATGTGAACCTTTTCATTTTCTTTTGTTTCTGAAAATATAAAGTAATGTCCTTTGTATTTTGTTTTAATTAATAAATTAAAAATATAACACACTAATTATTCTAAGAATAATGAGGCCGGTGACACTGATCTCTGTAGATAGCCTCCCTTTAACATGTTTATTGTAAGTTTGCACAATCTTCAAGTGTAAGGATAATGATGCCGGGGACACAAACTGTGATTACTGCATATTGACTGCTTTCATCATGATTATTCTTCTCATTGTCCTTCGATTGCAAAGATAATAATGATGCCAAGGACACCTTTGTAGTCACTGGGGATAGCTTGCCTTCACCATGATTATTGCTATGGCTGTAACTTTGCACAATCTTCGAGTTGAAGGATAATGACGCCGGTGACACTAATTGTGGTGACTGCGGACAGCTGCCTGCCTTCACTTGCACATTGCAACGGTTGTAACTTTGCATAAAAACAAGCAGTCTCATGGAAAAGCGATGACTATACTGCGTTGCCGTAAATCGTAAGGCAAAACTTGGCGTTGTTATTTCTCAATAGACTTATCTTAGCGACCTCTTCCAAGTGAAATATAACCGGTCTTTCTTAATTTTACACTGTTTACACAAAATATAAATAAGTGTAGTCTTCTAAACATATTCACGGTCCACTCTCACTATGAAATTTAAAGTGACAGCTAACCTTCGCGTTTTCGAAAACTTTACTATTCGATCGGTGGTTATTTGTGACTTACACTCAGCACAAACTTGTTTTAACCAATCAGAGTTATTCACTTTTTCGCTTCGAGTAACTTCGGCGTAAAGTAAATGTCGATAATAACTGACACTCGCCCATTTGAGTTTTCTCTCACTCCCGCCAGGGGCGCTGCTTCAGTTCCATATAAAATTTGCCCTTAACGCGAAAGTGAAGTTTTCGATTGTTTTGAAGTAATCTCACACTAGGCACTCAGAGTGCCGAGTGTTAGATCAGATTATACTACTTTTGTACTTCGTTCGCGGTTTTTATATTTTTTTACGCAGCCGTTATCGTTTATCGTTTTCGAAAAGTTTGTTCACTAGTGAAAAATTGGCTTCGATATTTTAACCAATCAAAATGAAATATCATTTGTATTAACCAACCAAATTAAAAATGACAATTCTATAAAGTAGACTTATGGAATCAACTATCTATTAAAATTGAGGTGGTCATAATGTCTCCATTTTAGCATTTTTAAACTGTGGTTCGTATAACATTGTTTTGCTGTGGTTTGGCATACTTCAAAGTCTTAAATAATAACTTCGTAATTCTTAAACTTAAATTTTTAAACATCTTCTAAATAATCTACCCTTTAAATGTTTTAAAGAGTAAATAATAATATAAAATGAGAACTAGTGCATCTCAATTCGACCTAATGGTCACATTTATGAAGCAGTAAGTGGAATTTGAAAAGATATTCGGCTTCTGTGAGGTTATGATTATTGAACTTTGCAAATACTTATCTATTTATTACTTTTTATGTTTAAGGCTGGGCAATATACAAAATTTGGCGGAGCAGGTGCAAATATTGAACAGTGATGGTAGTGGCGATACGAAAATCGTGGAAAATTGGAAAAAGTTTCATTAAAACATCAATTACTTCTTAATAACAATATGTGGATGTGTTACCAAAACTGAATTATATAAATTCGTTTTGGTTTATTAAATAGTATCTACATACCTAATCATGTAATTTAAAAAGGAATATCTTCCCAAACTTCTGACATAAGAGTATAATTATGAAACAATTGCAATTTAAATACTTTAAAAGAATTGTGATGAAAAACTACATAGAAAAAGGTTAGTTGAAACTTTTACTATTTTAAGCTTACAAATCTATATTAAATTTCTTAACATCAATTACATATACCTAATTAACTATATATTATTTATTTATATTTACAAATATTTTCTCCAGAGAGCTAGATAAATAATGTAATATACAAACAAATAGTAAGGAATATGTTTGTATAAATATTTTTTAAATAAGTATATATTACTGGTATTCTTTATATTGGGTACATACCTACTGAGCCCAGTGACCAACTTACATCTTGTTTCAATAAATATATCGGGAAAACAGAGTACTATGTATGTAATACCAACTTTTATCAAGATACCTGTAGCCATTCTTTAGTTATTGATGGTATATAAACATCCACATAGTTCTATATAATAGCTATGTATATATAATGTATATAAAAATAATAATAAGTATTTATATATAATATATATAAAAATATTCATCAGTTATCATACCTACCTACAGTTACTTTGGGGCTATATATAGTGATGTGTGTAATTGTCCCAGAATAATATTAAAAATTGGGAGGTTTTTACTAAGAAATTAAGTCAACAAAGTTCACCTACAAATAGTTTTAGTGTTTACTACTTCTGCAGTTTATTTTGAGTAACCATAATAGTCTGAATTGGATCCATTTATGTATATAACTAGTTGTACTATAAGTTTTTCATTGTTACAGGCATTGCATACCAGCTAGTTTAGACGGAGCTTAATTGGTCTATGCAAAGTACATCCAATAATGCATTATTAGTATATTACATGAAGTTTCACATCGCAGTACAACAAGACCAGCCAGCACAAAGCATTGTATATACAAGACTTTCACCGAACAAATATAATTATTAAGAAACCACAGATGATAATAAATGGAATAAGAACAATAAGTTTGAATAAGGATTAGATTTATAAGAGATATTTGTCTATTGTATGTTTAAGCTTTGTTTAGTTTATTTTAAAATTAAAGTGTGTTAGCATAGTATAATAGGACAATTTTATCAGAGTTTTAAAGTTTATACCTGAAAATATTAAAATTTAACTAAATACCATTATTTAATAAAATATTACTGAACTCTTTAAACTTTTTTATTTAAACATAAAATACTTAGTAATGTAATATATCATTTATGATTAGTTATATAATAAAGAATGTCCTCCTTGGTTTAGTGGCTCATGAGTTTCTGGAGTCATTTCCTGATTTAGTTAGGAGTAACCAACGAAAAAATATTGAGCTATAATTCCAGTAGTAGCCTGCAAGGTGGTGGTATTTCACCATTGTGCCTCAGTTTGTTACATCATCAGCCTCAGTCATATTTAGTAACATGTAAGATATATAGTTACAGAGTCAAAAAGCCTGGTCCTGTAATGGGGCAATGAAAGATACCTATTGATAAAGATAAATAAACAACAACACCTTTTAATAAATTCTTTTATTTGAAATTAGCTATGTATATAATCTCATGATTGTTAGAATAAATACAATAATATTGACAAAAGTTATTTACGGGTAATTGCAAATCAAAGAAATATGTGAACCTTTTCATTTTCTTTTGTTTCTGAAAATATAAAGTAATGTCCTTTGTATTTTGTTTTAATTAATAAATTAAAAATATAACACACTAATTATTCTAAGAATAATGAGGCCGGTGACACTGATCTCTGTAGATAGCCTCCCTTTAACATGTTTATTGTAAGTTTGCACAATCTTCAAGTGTAAGGATAATGATGCCGGGGACACAAACTGTGATTACTGCATATTGACTGCTTTCATCATGATTATTCTTCTCATTGTCCTTCGATTGCAAAGATAATAATGATGCCAAGGACACCTTTGTAGTCACTGGGGATAGCTTGCCTTCACCATGATTATTGCTATGGCTGTAACTTTGCACAATCTTCGAGTTGAAGGATAATGACGCCGGTGACACTAATTGTGGTGACTGCGGACAGCTGCCTGCCTTCACTTGCACATTGCAACGGTTGTAACTTTGCATAAAAACAAGCAGTCTCATGGAAAAGCGATGACTATACTGCGTTGCCGTAAATCGTAAGGCAAAACTTGGCGTTGTTATTTCTCAATAGACTTATCTTAGCGACCTCTTCCAAGTGAAATATAACCGGTCTTTCTTAATTTTACACTGTTTACACAAAATATAAATAAGTGTAGTCTTCTAAACATATTCACGGTCCACTCTCACTATGAAATTTAAAGTGACAGCTAACCTTCGCGTTTTCGAAAACTTTACTATTCGATCGGTGGTTATTTGTGACTTACACTCAGCACAAACTTGTTTTAACCAATCAGAGTTATTCACTTTTTCGCTTCGAGTAACTTCGGCGTAAAGTAAATGTCGATAATAACTGACACTCGCCCATTTGAGTTTTCTCTCACTCCCGCCAGGGGCGCTGCTTCAGTTCCATATAAAATTTGCCCTTAACGCGAAAGTGAAGTTTTCGATTGTTTTGAAGTAATCTCACACTAGGCACTCAGAGCGAAACCGCATCGTTACGTCATTTGATTATACTGAAGTGTAATCATTACTTTATGGCCGGGACTTCGTTTGCGGTTTTTCGGGTAGTTTTTTTATTAGCCAGAGGTTATATTTAAGGATGAAGGTTCATGGCTTTTTGAGGTGACAGCCCTACTACAATATTTTAAAATTATGCTCATAAAATTATGGGTGTTGTTTTTATCTCTCAAATATGTTAATGAGATGAGTTAGAAATAATATCTTTGAGAGGTCGTAGCCCGATAACGGGAGCAGTTCCATGGCTATTATCTTTGAGGTCTTTGATGCAGTCCAGCGATACCTACACTAATTTATCTAATGAATACGCCAATTAGAATGCAAACTTTGATAATGCTCGGTTTGTTACCCCGTCGAACTGGTTTTTTCGGTAATTAGCACATTGGGCTGCTTTCAAAACTGAGTAATGATAATCAAAATCATGATTCATTCCATCATGTACCTATTCATATTATAAATACATCTACAATCATTTATTTATACTCTTTCTATCCTCAGTTACTATGAAAAACTAGTCAACAGTTTTCATAAACGTAGTTCAGTCCGTCCACTTTACGATTATTCATCACATTATAGTTATTCATTTTTAAAACAATATTATGTAGTAGTTTTTAGGCTCGTTATTGTGAATATAAACCAAGCAACGCCCCACAAATAATTGCATCAATATCGGTCAGCTGTTAGATGTGATGCGCCTGCAATATATTCATCTTTGATTCTATTAGGTATGTTATCTTTCTTTATGTAACTTGCTTAACGTGACATTGGTGTAGGTGCAGAGATAATGTGCTATGAAAACTAAAATATTGCTGAAGCTCAATCAATTTTTCATTAAGTCGCATAAAAATCCAATTATATTAAACGAAAACCGAGAGAAATACTATTTTCAAACTTCAACGATTTTATAACTTTTTTATTCTCTCTCATCATACAACTCATCATCAACTGTAAATATTTTAAGCCAACTTACAAAAATTTTACAAACACAAACACATCAGGCCATTTACGGTAGTGGAATCTTCCTCGGGGGTTGCATTTGTAAATATGGCAACTGGCAACACATTGTACTGTAAATAAGGTGCGATAGAAAGCGCGGGAAATAGTGGATAAACAGGCGGACGATGTTATTCATGTTAGTAGAGCCTTATCTGGACGTGCCGTGTATGGGGACGAAGGAAGACGTGTTCTCACGTATACGTGTAATAGGCTAGGTGGGTCCACCTAGCTGTCATGAATACCACTACTTTTACGCCTTTAACAGTAAAGTGAACTCGAAGAGAAGCGAAGCGGAATACCAGCAAAATGACAGAACTGTATTTACAGATATAACAAAATCTTTTTTTATAAAAATTTTAGGTTGTCTTTCTAAGACAAGTCTAAATTGATAAAATGGGACGAGCGACAGATATTTCCTTTTAAGTTCATATGACTATATATACCACATTTCTCTTTAATCCTGGATATTTTGATTATAAAGTCTGGATATTCTGTAGTACGAAAACCACAGTTGCCAAAATAAACAATAGGTATCGCCAGTGAAATTGCACTTGAGGTTTATCATTTACGCCTCAAATGATGTGCGTAGGGTAGATTGTAGGTCTCGATTGTATCTCTTGCATAAACTATGTTCTAGATTGTGAGGTGTGATGGGTTTGAACCTTGTTCTGTGATGGTTTTTTATATAACATGAGGTGGAATGAAGGTGGGCCATAATTATTTTATTGTTTTCATAAAAACCTATGTCTCAAATGACGGGCGCAAGGCAGTGGATTTGTTAGATACCTACTAGTGAATTTGTCTTGGAAATTTCTGAACCACTGTTGTAACAGATGGTTGCCTACTTATTATGTATCAGGTGTTTGTTCCGTCAACTGTATAAAAAATCTTTGTATTAATTTAGTAGGTAGGTATTTGTGGTACCGCGTAACCAATTGCTTAAATAGCTTACGGCATCGCGTGGGCAGCGGATCCCCCACACTGACGTGTAGCCGCTGCCTACTGTCAAATATTTTACTGATCTTCAAATATTTAATCTCCATGATTTGGGCATTTGGCGTTTGTTTATTTGTATTACTTTATGAGTTAGAGCTTCACTGAGATCCATATAATGGTATCGTGCTAAGCTATAGTGTGCTGGTATAGTCACGAAATATAGAGAAATTAGAATTTTTTGCTATAGATATTAGTATGGGTCATTGATGGGAAGTGATTTTTGCTGACCATTTATCAGTACCTATACTTGAGGTAGTGTTAATACAAAGTCGCCGTTTGTGGGGTTTGTTTATAATAAGGGCCTTTCTATATTGAATTTTGAGGGGTTTGTTTATTGTTAAACAAACCGAGAAGTATAAGATTTGAGTGTGTAGAGAATGCTACTAGTGTTCTCACATTCACACAACATGCTCACTAAAACACGAAGGTACGCTTTAAGTCAATAATACCTTAGCCGCTTGCATTCCAAATATTCGCAATCTTTACTTAATAATTTCCGCCGACAATACTATCATACAGAAATGGTTTTCCTTAGATTTACCCACTGCAGTTGAAACGTGGAAATGAGTAATTTGATTCATAACTTGGTTGTCACCTCATAGCGGAATGTTTCATTGATTACCAGCATGAGTAGGTACGACCTACATCCTTGGTACTTTACTGGACTTCATACTTTTCACAACGTCAAAAATGTTTATTTCGTTTATTATTTCATGAAATAATATGAAGTAGATAAGCGGCGCAGTGGAAGTTATTTTTCTTTAAGTGAATTCCATGCGGAAACTATGGCAAGAGAGAGAGATGTTCCAGACAATATAACAATCAAACATAAGATGACTTTACATATATACTATGGTTTGACACAGATAAAATAAATAGGGTTACCGATATATTAGAATTGTAAACCAAATTAAAAAATTATTAACATCAAAATTCAATCAAAAATTTATATATAGCTCATATTACTTAATGAAATTAAAACGAAAGAAATTGAACGATTGCCTTACTGATACAGAAAATTTCGTTGAAAACGTGCTTTCTAACAAATGTAGGCGGAGTTATGACCTTAAGGCTTTAGCTCTAAGCGTAGCAGTGACCTATAAAAGTGGAACAATAGGGCAATTTTGAAATTTCTCCTTTATGAAAGTTATTCTACTTGAAAAACAATGACCTATTAAATTTACCTAACTATCTCTATCTCTTTATAAACTTTGTTTTGAGTTCTCCATGATTTGTATCGTGTAAATGAATTTTCATAAATGTTTTCAGGGTTTCGTACATTAAAGGGACAGACTTCCGAAGGCTTATACAAGGTTTGTCTATCCATCACTGATAAATTTTTCGATTTTTCTTTATTATTTTGACACAAAAATATAGGAACACAAAAATATAAGTAAATGCACCATGCATTTACGCATAATTTTTTTTTCAGAGCAGTATTTTGCAATTTGATATTAATTATTCAATGCTCTGCAAAAAAGGATCTAATATTACCACCGCTTATTACCACTATAGACTATTTACTGAATATTCTGGAATCTGTAGTCATTTTGTTAGTCTGACCTGATACTTGAATCTTTCGACTTTGCCTTAAGTAAATAATTCGCAAAAAACAACAAACAAAAATAAAAATTCAAATAAGCTTCGCTTGTAATCCCAATTGCAGTTAAAATCACAGTGATGGATGATTTTTATCATTACCATCATCAGCATCATCATCATCATCATCATCATCACCACCATCATCATCATCACCATCATCATCATCACCATCATCATCATCATCATAACTCACTGCTGAGGTCAGAAATACAAGCTCCCTATTTCGTAGGTCAGAACATAGAGTTCAATCCACACTCTTTTAAGCCGCCCACATTGGTGGACTGCATTGTAGTTCTCACACAGTATCAATAAAAGTATCTACATCGATGCCATAATCATTGGAAACCAAAATAACTTGCGACTCACGCGGCTCAAGGCAAGGACGTAACCCGTATTACATATTCTAAAACAAAATCAAGGTCTCCGTAGCGGGCACATTTTCTTAATCATCTAAACAAATTAATGTAACAATGCGACGCATATTAAAGTCACCTACCTGATAGTATGAACCACAAAGCACTTCAGTATAATCACACTTTTATATTTTCACAGGGTTGTTCTTTTTTTGAATCACACTTTTTTTTTAAAGTTTACGGTGTCGCGGGAGCTTGTAAATCGGGCGCGAATGTCGGGCGCGCGGTGGTCTCACACGTCGTACTGCCTCAGATCATCTGGCTGTTATAGCGAATGACGAGTTTAGCGATACAGCTTACGCGTTGATGACTCGCGTCTGAGTAAATACACGCTCGGTTTTGAAAATTGAACCGTATACAATGCGTATATTTGTTATTTATAAACTCGAAGAAAAACGGCATGCTTTGAAAAAAAATAAACTTAACGAAAGATGTCTATATATATAAATATAAAAAAATAATAGATGTCTATTAAATTAATGAGGAGTAATGTTGTTTGTTAAAACATTACTTTGTACCTTTGTAAAAAAAATTTAATTACAAGTATGAAATTGAGTTTTTCCAATATTTAAAATAAAAATTGACGGACGATTTCAGTCCTGCTTTCAGAAGCCAAACTCTATATTTTTATATTTTAACTAGCGACCCGCCCCGGCTTCGCACGGGTGCAATGCTGGTACTAAAGTATACCGAAGAACGCACGCGTGCGACCCTTAAACGCTCGCTATGTCCCTGCATTTTGAATCTTATATATCTTGGAAAATATTTACTCAAATTACATGCAGTAAAGGGCAATAGTGATCTATATTTAATGCACAAATTATTTAAGATACTCAATTGGATAAGGATTAAAACAGTATTGCTTAAAATCACTTCGTTAAAAAAACACATCACTTTTGGTTGAAAGTAAAAGATAAAAAATGGTTATTATGGTTTACCCCTAAGAGATAGACATATACCATCGCTGACTTTTTTTGACCTTTTTACGTTGTGCAATACTGTAGAACATTATTTTGATATATCTCCTAGGGTTTACTCAGAAACTTTGGGTTAGGTGTTTAAAAAATGTATTTAATTTCAGAGTGGAATAATACTGAGTGACAAAATTAAGAATAGTGTTTTTTTTTATCGACTAAAAGTTGGCCCTTGACTGCTATCACACCTGATGTTAAGTGATGATGCAGTCTAAGATGGAAGCGGGCTAACTTGTTAGGAATGGGACGAAAATCCACACCCCTTTCGGTTTCTACACGACATCGTACCGGAACGCTAAATCGCTTAGCGATACGTCTTTGTCGGTAGGGTGGTAACTAGCCACGGCAAAAGCCTCCCACCGGCCAGACCAAGACAAATTAAGGAAAATCTCCATCTGCCACGCCGGGAATCGAACCCAGGACCTCCGTCTTGTAAATCCACCGCGCATATCACTGCGCCACGGAGGTCGTCAAAAGGTGATAAGAGAGCAGTGTGGTCTAACAGAAGATGTAGTGACAAAGATCGGGAAAGGTATGCTCAGATAGTTGGTCATATAGAGATAATGAATAATAGGAGATTTACCAAATGGATTTACTCGTATTAAACGGGAATAGGAATGTTGGAAGGGGAAGACCAAGGCGAACGTTCCTGGACCAAATCCTGGACATTTTGATTAATGGCTAGGTCAAAAGTACCTAACCTAAACCGACGTATTTGTATGAAAGGTTTAATGAAATTAGAAGAAGCGAGAGAGATATGCAAGGATAGTGGCAAGTGGAAGGATGTTGTCTCTGCCTCTCCATGGGATGGAGGCGTGATGGTGTGTGATCTATATTTTTTTTTATATTAAAATGAATGAGCCGCTTTAACATGTTACATAAGTCATAAACGTCCTAATGTCAAACTATCATAAGTTCTAAATAAACCAAAATCATGTCAAAAATAAAACATTAAAATGTAAAACTATAAACTTAGATTATGTATAAATACAGGTGATCGGACACAAAAATATGATAAATCTACTGTCTTACATTGGTATGAGTTTACAGACCGAAGTATGTTTGTGGACACTGCTCGGACTATTGCGAACAATCTTCGACGCTACTCTCTTTAAAGTGAATGCAAATCTTATACAGGTGCCCAACACTTCATATTATGAAACAAAGTGCTTTGCCGCGACTCCGTCTGTTTGCTAAACTCAAAGATTAACAAAAGATATTCAGTTTCAGCAATTCTAGTAGAGGGATTGAGAAAGGTTTTGGTATAAGTTTAACTCGTTTAGTCTTTGACTCTTTGATTATCATGCGGTTTTCACCAATAGAACAATCGTGGACGCCACATTTCAAATGAACGCGAATCTTATTTACGTACTCGTACCTATCATTACAAATTACAAAGCCCTCTGCCGCGACTCTATTTGTCTGTTTGCGATAACTCAAATACGACCAAAAGATATTCAGTTTCAGCAAGAGATAGGGACTCTTGAGAATGGTTTTGAAAGAAAGACTAAAAGAATGTTTATTTAGGAAAAACACCACTAATACAAATAAAATAGAACAAAATACAATAAAATGCTGGATGTGAAAGTGATGTGATCCCAAATAGGTCCTCACTCAGCATTTTGCAGTGCCCTTCAGGACACCGCGCTGGTCTTCCGTGAAGCCCGTCAGATGAGGTGACGTCTGGACATTATAATAATATATAAATACATCATAAAATATAAATGAGTTACATTATGTTAAAATTATATAAATATAAGAAATAATAAATAGAGGGTATATATTAGGAGAAGTAAACATGAACAATACATAAATGAGAAAAGAATAGACAAATATGAACCAGGAACAAAAGGTGATCAACATGTCAAGCAATAAAATGAAAAAAATAAAAATATAATAAAACAAAATAAAAATAGGTAAATTGGTTAAGATTTTGCATACATTGGAAATTTTTTTTGCGTACACGAAATATATCAAAACAATGTATATTTATTCGGATTACAAACAATCGGCGATGGCACATATCTATATTTTAAGATAAGAATAAGTTGCCATCTTTCTTTAAAGAATATAATTTTTTCGGTGTTTTTAAAGTTTCCAATACCTTGTTTTTCTCGTAGGCGAAGTATGCAAGTGTTACTATAAAATTATACCGATGAAAGATCCAATACTGTAATACTGAAATGTGATACGTCTACACACAATAACACACCTTAAAGCTACTTAAGATAGGGCCTATGATTCCATGCAACTAGTCACCTTTATCCGAGACACATGTTTACGTTTAATTGTATATGAACCGAACTACGCTTCCTAGGTGTAAAACAGTCTACCATTATTACGTAAATAAGTAGCTATCTATGAGTATAAAACCCAGTTTATTAAAACGCATACGTATAAGCTATACCTAATAAAGGTACCAAGCTTATTTACATAAATAGGACGCGGCTCACAATCGTATAATATTGATATTATTCCACCTGAATTTTCTATTTTTAACCGACGAAAATAAACGGAGGAGGTTCTTAATTCGACAAGTATATTATTTTATTTTTTTTATGTATGACCACGCATAACTTTTTACAGAGTTGACCGATTTTGATAATTCTTTTTTTATTAGAAATGACACACTTCCAAGGTAGTCCCATTGTCATCATGTTAGGATCTGATGATGATATCCTGGGAAAATTGAAGGACCTGTTCAAATTTTATAGGCACACTTGCAGCGATTTTGGTTTTGGTGTAAGTATCGGTAGGTTTTTGGCTACAAGTGCCGTATATACTATAACAGTATAATACGAGTACGTTACGTGGTGATAAATCATTAAAAAGTAAGAAATAAAAATTTTTAACAAAAAATAGAACCGACTCAAAACGCACTAAAAAGTAAAAAATAAATGTGTCATTTAGTTGATTTAATTTACTTAAGCATATCTAGGAGTCGGTGACAGCCAAGGTTTTTACTTTAAGGACATTACCTAGAACCCACAAACTGCTTTACTAGGTTAAATAAATGTTCCTTAAACTTGCTGGCACCGACTTCATAGATATGCTTAAGTAAATTAAAACAACTAAATGACACATTTATTTTTTACTTTTTAGAGCGTTTTGAGTCGGTTCTATTTTCTGTTAAAAAATTTTATACGAAATATAAAGACAGCCTTTTTGCTTGAACTTTATATCAACAGAAGTTTGCATTGGCATTTAGATTGGTAATTCTACAATTTGTATTCCACTATTTGTATAGGTGCTAAATTATTCTCAATGCCTAGATTCTAGAGACATGTAAATGTTTAAATAAATAATAAGCAAGCAACACACTTCGCTGTTTGTTTTTAAAATTAAATAGGAAGTTCCATATGCCTTTTCACTATTCGCAGGTGAAACACCTACTAATTACGCCATCGCCAATGATGCTTGTCTGTCGGATTAATCGGATGTGCTAATAGGCTGGAGGGTTTACACAGGAGCTCCATTATCCGATTCCTCATTCCTGTTTTTACTAAATTTTTATAAATAATCTAAATGTGTGCATGTGTGTGTGTGACGGGTAAACCTTCGTCGTTTTATAAAAAACTTAAAGTTAATCAGCACAGCGTGGTACCATAAGGCCTAAAAGTATGTAAAGTACCCGAAGTCGGGAAGTTGGTGGTGTTACACCCCCGTGCCTCGGAGAGCACGTTAAGCCGTCGGTCCCGGTCACTGTGATCAACATCTAATACTGATGGTAAATAAATGAAACATTATCACCCTAAGGAGCATTGGAGCAGCCTGCGTGGTCGGTCTGCGCTCCATGTACCCTCTCCTACGTACATTATGTACAGATGGATCATGTAGGAGAGGGAGCATTCTCCGCCTGGCCCCGTAACGGTCCGTCAATAGGCTGATAATGGTGATGATAATGATGATGATGTAACGTAAACAATTATGGAGTTAGAAATCGTATATTTATGTTTCCTCATGGTTAATGTTATGAAAAATCATGCCATATATACTCAGCATGAGATCTCTAAAACTAATCACTCAATTGACTTGAAATTTAGCATAGGCAGTTACTTATTTTGCAATGTAGACATTTATTGAGATAGATTTTCGATACTCCCAGGGGACCGGAACAGTCAATCAATTAAATTTACCAGTATATTTGTCGTATAAGATTCAGTACTTCAGTACTACTATTTCTTTTGTCCCAGGTATGGCAGATGAAGATGCCCCCGGAAATATCTCTGCCGGTGCAGCGCGTCCTTCGCACGATGATCTCAGGCGTGATGCTGGCCCAGTGCTTCACTGTTTACGTGTACCTCTCCTCCTACATTGTGCTGCTGTATCCAGTGTTTTTGGTTAGTTTTGTATAGTGACGAATTTAGAAAATCTTAATCGCCCTAGCCGGGAATAGAATCCAGGACCTTCGGTTCAAATTCATTACGCATACGGCGCCCCGGAGGCCATCAAATATAATTTAATAATAATGAAGACGACGACTGTATAATTAAATATGGGCCAATAAAAACCAAAAAAATCTACCTATCTTATTATACATTCAACAAATTATTATTTTTACAATAGAAAAGCCTTAAAAATATTGTATCAAGTTACTATTATAAAAAGTTATAGATCAAATAATTCGTGGATGCCTGATCAATTCACATATTGATCGTAGTTAATTATGATTGCATTCCGATGAATCAACTTATTGGATGTGTGCCAGTGAACATTGTACCTAAATACGTTAAATTTTAGGAGTTGAAAATAGGTTAGGCTATATGAGTGCCTATATAATATATTCTATATTAATTTAATAGTCTATTAAGTTCCAAATTGTTATATTATGAACTATGTACACCATAACAATGATTTTTACAGACCGTTCATTTACTTAGGGTCATTTGTAGTTTATTTATGTATAGATATGTCTAAATTTTAGATTTTTATTTGAATTGTCATTCTATTTCAATGTTCACTCTTCGAATTGGTAATTGGAGCTAAACTAGAGCACGGAATCGTACTTCTGCCACTGTATTCTTCCAGCTTATAGATTAAAGATTTGGGAACTTTTTTTTTATCGATTACAAGTTGGCCCTTGACTGCTATCACACCGGATGTTAAGTGATAATGCAATTTAAGATGGAAGCGGGCTAATTTGTTAGGAGTAGGATGAAAATCCACACCCCTTTCGGTTTCTACACGACATCGTACCGGCACGCTAAGTCGCTTGGCGGTACGTCTTTGTCGGCAAGGTGGTAACTAGCCACGGCGAAATCCTCCCACCAGCCAGAACAAGAAATACAAATTAAGAAAAATCTCAATCTGCCTCGCCTCTTATGACACAAATCAAAATATTATAAAGTTTTAAAATATTTTTGAAACTTTATAAATTATTTACCAATAAAATTTTAAAAACACGCATTAAATTTTTCAAGTGACAAAAACAATATAAGCATTTAAATTTTCTGCTAAGAAATATATAGAATTACTGATTGATGACGACATTAGAGCATCGTAGTGAATCTTTATGAGGAGGGGTCGTCTGGCGCTGTAGTAGGCCGGTAATAAGCTGATAATTTTGATACTTATGTTATTATTAGTACAGAAAGTACGTAATTCCTTGCAATTTTACAGGAAGAGCGACCTAACTTGGTGCTGCCCTGGCTCCTATTGGCTGCAATAAGGAACTTGCTTTGCGAACTAACCAGCTTGGCGTTAGGGCTCGGCACGTGCGTGCTCGTGGGACCCGCCCGGCCACCGTGCATTCGATTTGTAATCACCAAGCTAGCCTCAATCATGCCTGCATTTTATATGTGGATGCTCATTTTCGGGTAAGAGGTTTATTTAGTAATTTTTTTTACCCGACTGCGTCAGAAGGAGGGTTATGTTTTTCGAGCGTATGTATGTATGTATGTATGTATGTATTTATGTATGTATGTATGTATGTATGTATGTATGTATGTATGTATGTATGTATGTATGTATGTATGTATGTATGTATGTATGTATGTATGTATGTATGTATGTCCATTTCTTCGGCACGCGCTACAGCCTAAACGGCTGAACGGATTTTGACATGTGAGGTGTCGTTGAATTTGTCAAAATTGTGGTAGTGACATAGGCTATATAAATTTTCAAAATGGCGGCTGTAAATGGGGGAAAAAAGGGGTACCATTTGAAAGGTCGTAAAAAGACCATTTCAAAAATATAAATATCATATCATGTTCATATTACTTTTTTAACAAAAAATGGCAAAAATCTGCAAACAGGGACCCGCCTGCAGCACCATAAAGTATTTAGAATTTTATACAGATATAGTGATCCTTGTTTTTCTTTTTAGTTCATAACTTCTAAGCAGTCGGGTTTTTTGTTTTTATAATAATAATTTATGAATGTTTCGGCCACGATGTCATCAAATGCTAAATATTGATGTGGCCTTCGCTAACCCAGAGGATGCTTTTTCTCGTCTGAAGGTTGCCTAAATTGTAATCGGGAACTACGGAATTCATTTTCGCATTTTATATTATAAAAAGGTAAAAAATTCTTGTATTGTGTTATGATTTCGCCAATATGACTGAATGAATTGGACAACATTTAGTGCCCGGATAAAAAATTAAAACAAACTTTAAAATATTTATTGTTATTGGAAAAATGAGCTCTTACAATTAAATTAATTAATTATAAAAACATAATTGAATTAAAAATTATTTTGAAACATAGAATATAATTATTAATTATTATGCTATGTTGCACAGGTATTACCATAATTTGAAAATGGCATCGGCATTCAAAACATTCCCTGCGGTATTGCCGGCAAAGGACCTTGATTACGGATTGGAATTAGCCGTACGTAGACGCCGGACCAAGTCTCTACAAGGTGAAGATCAGTTACGCAAAAAACTTATTGCCAGTCTGTAAGTAACTAAAATTATAATCTATAGTTATAATATATGATCTGTAGGTAATTTATACAGAATAATAAAATTGAAGTAATTGTAATTTCAAATTAACAGTTTTACACAAAATGTATATACGGTAGGTACTTACATTAAAAATCTGTTTTAAAATTTTTTTTGTCTGCCTGTTCATTCCAGCTAATCTTTGAAACAGCTGAATGGATCTTAATTGAACATCCACAGATAGCTAATTTTATAGGGAGTAACATAGACTGCTTTTATTTTTTGAAGTTTTATTTATTTTTTTCACGCAGACGAAATCGCGGGCGAAATAATAAATAAAACAATAACGTTTCCATGATATGTTTATTTTACAAATAAGTTATTTTTTATACAGTTATTCCGAGCAAGTTTCGATATCAGATAAAATGGCCGCACCAGCTCTGACTACTATTCACGAATCAAACAATAATGCAGCAATCAGCCAAGTTGTCAGTGATGAAGATATCACGTCTCCATCAGATACCCAGTGCCCCTTACCCGTTACATCTAACAGAACAATATCAGATATAGGCACATATGAAGACTGGTTTGGTAGCGAGGTAGTAGTACCCCGAGATACAGACCGCATTCTAGAACAGTTTATATTAATGCTCTTGCGAATAGATGCTTATTTGAAGAACGAAAATGCAGAATCGATTAAACATCTTAATTCAAATTCGGAAACAGCTTTACAACGGCAAAACCAAGGTAAATGTACTGCTATGCCATCTGAAGAGACGGAGACGCCACCTTTAGTCGGAAACAGTAAGGGCAGAACGGCTTCTTATTTGCGTGATTATCCCCAAATCTTTGGGAAAAAGCCAGATGTTTTGGGTAATTTAAATACACCAGATAGTAAGCTTTTAGCAGTCAAAAGTAGTGTAAGTTCACAATCTACAAAATCCAATATAGGTGTATCTACAGAGACTAACACTCCGAATTTGAACAATGCAACTACACAAGATTCCAGGGAATTGTTTATTAATTCACAAGAAAGTTTAAATGACGAAAAGGAAAAAAAAGATAAAAAAATGAATTGAAAAAAAAATTATTCAAATGCTTCTCAAAACTGACTCAGAAGTATACAAAAAAATAGAAATATTACGCCATTTACAAAATATAATAAACATTTTAAAAGACATTTGATATTAATTTCATAATAGCAACTAAGTAATTTCAGAAATATCTAGAACTTCGACAAAAAGTAAAATCGGTAATCATCTTTATACAGAAATAAAACTTCTATTATTGGAAATTTTAATTTATTATGGTTTTTATGTTAACATCTTATTATAGATTCTAGGTAAGTATCATGGATTTTGACAAACGCTGTAACGAACAGCGGAAATTGGCTCCAAAAACATTATTCTGTAATTGTACTCATTCGGATCAATTAAATTAAACTGGTAAAAAGGTAATCTGTTTGTTATTATCCACACATTTTGAGGAACTTCATGGTCGATACGTAAATCATTAGGAAACACCAATGTGTTATTATTTTGCGCTACAATATCTATATTTTTAATTCTGTAAGCGTTGCGCGTATTCCAACACCCGATACTGTCCAGCGAAATGAGGTTAAAGAACATGACACCGTTGCGGTCTATAGCTGCAGCGGAAACTTGTCCCCTCGGACCGCGGCTCTCGCCGAGAAGTTTGAATTCATCAACAGCATTATTAACGCGTGAAGGATTTCGTATAACTGAAGTTTGTACCTCGAACTCGAGAGAGGCGGACATCGCGTGATAATATAGAGTACGATCCCCTCGTTTCAATGGCCCTAAAGACATCCCAAAGAGGCCATCTGACCATTGATAGTTTAATCCGTGAAGCGTGTAATTTGATAAAAGTGGTTCTGGGTAGAATGTGTAGTGACTAAATCTCCAGAACGATGTATCGGCGGCTCTAAATACAATAAGACCGAACCGCCAAGCATCTGCGATATAGACGTGTAAATCTTTACATTCAGCATCTCTTGTGTCAACTACAAGATTTGTGATTAATGAATTTTGCAAAACGAATTCGCTGGGTATGGGGTAACGTCCAATAACGGTATCCGTTTCTAAGTTGATAGCGAATAGTGTGGGCGGACATAATTGGCGCGGTGTTTCGAAAGCTTCTACTTGTCCAGAGTCGAGTGCCCACATCACGCCGCAGTGGTCTATGCTCATTCTGAAGATAGACGTAAAACCGGTGCAGTTACCTGATAAAAAATAAATAATTAATTATTAAAATAGAAAATATTTTATGGTACTGCTTATGCTCGGCATATTTTTTTTATTGACTAAAAGTTGGCCCTTGACTGATATCCCTCCTGGTGTTAAGTGATGAGGTAATCAAAGATGGACGCCTACTAAATTGTTAGGATTGCGATGAAATCCACACCCCTTTCGGTTTCTACACGACATCGTACCGGAACGCTAAATCGCTTGGCGGTACGTCGTTGTCGGTAGGGTGGTAACTAGCCACGGCGAAAGCCTCCCTCAAGCCAGACCAAGACAAATTAAGAAAAATCAGAATCTGTCCCGCCGGGAATCAAACCCAGGACCTCCGTCTTACAAACCCACCGCGCATACCACTGCGCCACGGAGGCCGTCAAAACTAAAGCTATTTATAAATAATTTTATCCTGTGTATAAGTACTTATATGTAGTGTTGTAACGATTCACATTCTTGACGGTGATGTAACGATGATCAAAATTGTCGGATATCATCTCATCATCATTATCTAAGTACTAGGTGATCTTAAGCTAGTAAATACTTTTTATCACTTCTTTATTGATATTGTGTGATTATATGTTAAAAAAACGTACATTCTTGGTACGACTTGTAATGAGTTAGATAATAGTCTTGAAAGGAGTAACTAAATATTTATTTAACTCAGCAACCTATCAGAAACTATTTCATCCTAGATTTATATTATTTTATTCAAATTCAAATTAATTTGTTTCAAATAGGCTCTTTTATACAATCATTTTTGAAACGTCAAAGTACTAGTAATGACTCTACCACCGGTTTGGAAATCAGATTCTGCGGCGCACAGCCAGCAAGAAACTCAGCCGTTGCTCTTTTAAAACAAAAGTTCCAATTGGTATTTTATTGCGGTTTTGGAGTTAAGCATGTACAAACTCACGTTTTACCTAAAAATGTTTATCTTTAGCTACTGCGAGTTCCACTGTAAATCTGAACGAGGATTGCCTCGTTGGTGTAGTGGTTAGCCTATGTAGAACCGATTTACAGTCCTGGGGTTGTTTCGTAAAATAATTCTGAGTTTTCCTTCCTTTTAAGAAACATTTACTAAACTCTAAGCCCGAAGTCGTGAAATTGATGGTGCTACACTCCTGTGCTTCTGAGAGCACATAAAGCATTTGGTCACGATCATTAGGTATCATTAACATCTGATGGTGTTTGTATTAAGGTATTTGATAATTTAAGTATAATCAGGGTGATAATACTTAAATTATTTATTTATTTATTAGCTGCCTGGAGCAGTATGGTCAGGAAGGAAGTCTGGCCCTGTAATGGGCGGTTAGTGAGATGATAGTGATGACTGAGTTTTGATATAAGTAAGTAAGAAATAGGTAAACGAACCTGCCAAATGCCAATCCCAACTTGGGAAGGGTGTGAGCAACGGAGACTCCTCCTGGGACATCACAGGTAGAGCGGATAGAGTCGCCGGAACACCCCGCTTCCATCGTGGGGTGCTCACAAACACGCGGTGCTTCCATCTCTCCACACCCAATGGAATTACGTTGATTTGGTTGAATTGCCTGCAATGTCATATAGAAAATTAAATTGCGGGTTTAAAGATGAATTTTCTTTTATCACACTGATGTTAAGTGATGATGCAGTTATCTTTTCACACCCCTTTCGGTTTTAAAAAGATCGCTTGGCGATACGTCTTTGCGTAGATTTCGATGAGTTTAGATAGATCTAAGACCGGCGATGGGAATTTGGTGCTGACCCTCGTGCCTCGGTCTAGGTTATTGTCATTAATTTTAACTGACAGTGAACATAACGAATTGTTGTCACCCTAAACCATATTCAAGCTGCGTGGTGGCTCTAAGCTTCGTATCAGTTTTATCGTTAACAGAAAAGCTTGCCACTGTGGTTGACTTTTAAAAAGGCTGATTATGAGGTTGTTTTTCGATATTTATGAAGGAGACACATCCATGGTGCACCTTGTGGCACAGGGAAGTGTCGAAGGCACAATAGCGCGTGATAGGTGACCAATGCGTTGGACCGACCATATGAGAATCTAATCCACTCTAAATAGAAGTGTCCTCAAATACAATAGAAGTGCTATACGAGAGCAAAGGTGACGGGTTGTGGAGCTTGCCACCTCTGCTTGTTTGAAGACCACGGCCGCTCTTTGAAGAGTGTGACGACGAAGAAGAAGAAGAATCTATGAAGTGTCATCTCTGAAATTATCACCATTACACCATATCGATCGTTTTATAAAGTTTATTAATAAACCAAAGTACCCATATTAATAATTACCATCAGCCTATTTTAACGATTCGCTATAGGGCTTCACCTAATTCCTAATACAAAAAAGAGAATAGATGGAGCATAGACCCACAACGTTACTGCAATAAGGGTTGGCGGGTTAAAGGTAAGTTCCTATTAATATATAGTTAGATACTTTACCCGTTTTGTATAGCTTGTTGTCGATCTCTTTGTGTTCGATAATTGAAGTCAATTTGCTTCCATCGGTAAAGAGTTCCTAGTGGACTTCTTGGAGCATACGAGTAGGAATCAATATGTGCAGCCAGGCACGTCACTATGAACAATGTTTTCAAAAGCATCTGCAAGTAAATTACATGCTTTAGTAGTAACACTTGATAAAACAACCTTTGGAATATGTAAAAAATTATATTTCTTTTTCTATTGTAAGTATAATAAATAATTATTATGATTACTTAAGCAAGGAAGTCCTCTACGACCGCGACTTCTTAAAGTACATAACATTTTATAGGTTTTAACTGGAGTATCAAAAAGGCTTTATTTTATTGGAACTAGACGTCAACAATCGGAATAGATCAACAAAGAACAGGGAAAATCGCAGGCCAATTTAATTTTCCTTAATATGCAATATGGGTATATAAAAGCGACGATAATGTAAGTAACGTCATTGTGACATTTCAGAATAACATTAATTTATTACCAAATTAACCACTCCATTTATAACAAAGTTACCGTGTTTCATATAGATAAGAAACACTGAATAAAGAAACCATTAAATTGTTATTAGAATATTGTAGAGAATTAAAAAAATAATTAACATCGTCTGTAATCATAAAATAGAAGCCTGTGACTAAATTGGATAAAGAAGAATAATAAACAAAATAAATAAATATTGTAGGACAATTACACACATTGCTATATAGGCCCAATGGAAGCGTACTAGTAGCTTGTGTTATGGGTGCTGTGATAAGTGATGAATATTTTTATATATATTATACATAGATAAATACTTATAATATATAGATAAACACCCAGACACCGGAAGACATCCATGCTCATCTCACAAACATTTTCCAAATGTGGGAATCGAACCCACAGCCTAGGACGAAGAAGCAGGGTCGATACCCACTGCACCACTCACTTAACTCCGTAAATCGAAGTTACGGCACAAGATTTATGTAATATTAAATTGTATTGTAAATTACACTTAAAAGTTCTAAAATTATCTTTTAAACTACACTTTATGTCATTGTGGAGATCGAAAGTAACCTCCATACTCAATTGTTCATTCTCCTATGTCAAAACTTGAGATGTAACTAAGGTATTTATTTAGTATTAGAACAATTTTCGACTTTTGTCAGTCTGTTCATGATTATCTAAATACATGCTTATTAATACATACCTACTGAGTAGATTTCATTCCATTTTCTCGTTTATAATTAAATAAATTATAAATTATTATAGGACAATTACACACATCGCTATACAGCCCCAAAGTAAGCGCACTCGTAAGTAGCTTGTGTTATGGGTGCTATGATAACTGGTGAATATTTTTATATATATTATACATAAATACTTATAATATATAGATAAACAGACAGTGGAAAACATCCATGCTCTTCACACAAACATTTAACTGAATCATGGCTTGAAACTACATACTAAGATACTTTTTAAAATTGGCTTTGTTTCATTGAAATCAGATATGAAAAAAAAATTTAAATAAACTAT
Organism: Mycalesis mineus; assembly: GCA_034621355.1. NCBI lineage: Eukaryota > Metazoa > Arthropoda > Insecta > Lepidoptera > Nymphalidae > Mycalesis > Mycalesis mineus. The sequence goes on from CM067891.1 coordinate 8,174,140, forward strand.
AGCCTCTTTTCTAGTCTGCTTATTAACGTCACAATGTTGGATTATAATACTGTTATAAAACTACTCAAACCATTCATCATTTCGGAGAAATCGTAAGAGTTCAGATAGCCGTTGAGCCAAATACATTAAATCATTGCATGATTATATAATAACATACGCACTTAATTTTAAGTAGTTATGACATGACACGTATAGCATACGTTACAATCAGTAGTAAATACTCTCGAATTTATCTAAGTGGAATTAAGTACAGCGTATCTATAGGACCGGCTAGATATGCGCCTGCTGCAGAGGCACCAACCGTGTCCGTGATTATCTAATTGTATAGACACGCAATACCGAACAAAATTTTTTTGCACTCTCCTTTGGCTTATCTATACCTACTGGCTACTACCTATTTGGCTGGTCTATACCTACAATTTATTACATGTACTTAATATATTATAAGTATGGTGAGGCCCGCCATTGCCGGATGCACTTCGATCCCCTTGGATCTTATGTATTCGCCCCACTCTTATCTCCTCCTATTTTTTTTATCAACTGCAAGTTGGCCCTTGACTGCTTTCACACCTGATGTTAAGTGATGACGCAATCTAAGATGAAAGCGGGCTAACTTGTTAGGAGTAGGATGAAATCCACACCCCTTCGGTTTCTACACGACATTGAACCGGAACGCTTGGCGAACGTCTTTGTCGGTAGAGTGGCAACTAGCCACGGCGAAAGCCTCCCACCAGCCAGACCAAGACAAATATCAGTTCAATCACCCACTCCAACAGTTCGATGGTTGCTTTTAGGTTCTAAGCACAATAATCCACTGGTACTGGATATGCTACCCCAAGGAGAGATGTCACATTCACACAAAATGTTTTCCATGGATTCCTCTATCTATGGATATCCATATTGCAAGCCCTAAGCCTGTATTATTGATACTCAAATCCAGCGTGTGAGTAGTCGGTCTAAAATACCGCTGTTTTCGAAAAAGACATAAAAATAAGCCTTCAAGCCTTAGCCGCAATAGCTCCAAGGTTCAGAAACTGGACTCAAATTCACATCGTAGGTTTAATCTCTACCTTGTAGACTACTGTTGTTACGGTAGACATCAGTTTGGACTATATCAACAACACAAACGTCAGAGACAACATTTAAGATAATATAATATTTCTTTCTTTCAAGTTGGAGTTTACATTTTAAATTAGTGACTTAAAAATGGCTGTTAATTGTATTAATGTTTACTTAAACGTTCGTTATTCTTCACTATGTTTGTGAATTGTCAGTATGTAGTATCTACCTAATTGCACCATTTTGTCGGAAATATTTCATTTTCACAAGAATTAATGTGCTACTTATAACTTAATTGGCAATAACACACCTCGTTACATTTACATTTTTACGTAGGTAATATTTGTTTTGCTTATTACAAGTTGGCTCTTGACTACAATCACACCTGATGGTAAGTGGCAATGCAATCTAAGATGGAAAATGGGTTAACTTATTAGGAGTAGGATGAAACTTCTTTTGGATTTAACTCGACATCTTATGCCAATTCGTCTTTACTGGAAGGGTAACTAGCGAGCTTCCCACTAGCCAGACCTGGACCCATTCAAAAAAATTTCAATCTGTCCGAACCTATGTCCCAAATACCCACCGCCTCTACGATTGCGTCAGAGGCCGTCAAATAAATAATTATAAAATTAAACATAATTATTTATATCTAGTGAAGGTCGCTGATTTCTTCCGTGCTGCCATGATGCCTGCGCAGTTTAACGTGTTGCAACTTTAGAGAAGACTCAAGTGCTGCACGATTTAAATACTTAATTATCTATGTTTCTCCATGATAAGCTTGAACCTAAAAATTATTCTTCATGTGAAAGTCGCATAGGTAAGTAATCTTATTAGAAGTTGCATCTACTTAGTAAAATAGAGTGAAGAAATAAAAAGGGACATTGGCATTTGTAAAAAATTATACGTACAAAACAAACTGTGACGTACCTAGTGATAGAAGTGTACGGAAAATAACTTTTAGTCCCTATTTCTGGGATAAGGACAAAGTGATGAAGAAATAGACAGGCATACAAAGTTCATAGATCAATCTATATGCCTCAAAATCCGATTAGTAATTTTTTTTTTTTGCAAACATAAACTTTTGATATTTAATAATATTAGTGGATAATAATAGTTTTTTTTATTTCTTCAGTTATTTACGCGAATACAGAATTTAAACAAGTGTTCGATTTGTAGGAACTTAACACTTAAAAATATTTTTTTGTGAGAAAAATATTGTTATCGAATAGACATATTTTATGTTAGGTACCTTCAAATCATTAAACCTTTTTATCATATTAAAGCAACGTTAGAGAAAAGGTTACAAGTTAAAATTAAAAAATTTGGTAATTCGCCTTCAGGAACAGACAGGAATTTAAAAACTATGTCTGGAAGTCTTTTCATCGAAAAACGGCGATATTTTTTAATAGATTTATTGGATTTCACCTTATCTAAAAACTAGCTCTATTTCCTTTGCTTTTTAACAAAAAGCAGTAAGTTAGAAGCTACGATGCAATAGACAGACACAGACATAAATAAATACATCTAGTTAATAAAATCCCTCTATTTTACGCTGGGAATTAAATATAATATTATTTAAGATTTTGCATGTTAGGTATAAAGCAAACAGACAAATGAATTTACGAATTCATTACAAAGTAACTTTGGCACAAATTATAAGTTCATTGACTTGTAATGTACCTACCTATACTTACACAAGTTCTTATAAATTTATTTTAGTAACGAACTAGTGAAATACGCTTATTACTTACTTGTTCACACAAATTCCTATTTAATATTCACAAATATTAATACCGAAATGTTATTTTCCCTTAAGTTTCAAAGTGTTGCGCACAAATAACGTTAAAACTCTTACCTTGTCATGTTTATTATAACACTATTATAATTTTAATTTGATTTTGAACGTGTTTTCGGGCTTGTATATTCAGATGTAATGCCGCATCGATTCGCACAAGGTATGTTGGTTGTTTGTTGGTTATGTAAAGAAGTAGAGCGACTGCGTTAAACCTGTTACCAGTTGGCAGTTTATCCTCGAGTTTTTAGTCAATGGCCGCGCCGGATACTATATCAGACGAAAAAGGTCGAAGGCTTTCTGTTTATTGCTGTGTAAAGTTAATGGTTAAAAAAGTAATTATGCATAATTATAATCCTTTTATACAGGGTTACATGAAAATATGTCACGATCCCGTTAAAGGGATAGTACAGGACAATTGCTACTAAACGACCCCTAAAATGCTTATGCAAAAGTGTATCGTTTTTGAGTTATAAATTTTTTTCTTTTCTTCTAGGTAAAGGAGGGTTTGTGGCACTAAAAATCAACAAAAAAAGCAGGCTCTTCATATGCCCCCAGACATAATAGTCCATCGGCGTCAAATCTGGATGTTCCGCTGGCCATGGGATTGGTCCTCCTCTGCCAATCCATCTATTAGGATAATTGCTATTTAACCATTGTCTTACAGATATTTGAAAGTGTGCAGAGCATCAATCATGCTGGAATATCATTCTCTGTCTGAACTTTTTTCTGCTAAGAAATTTTCAATTAAAATTAGTGTGATACAACTTTGCCGCGGAACATCAAAACATTATCCCGCTAAGCTTATATCTCGCTGCGGAACAGTATGGTGGGCTTGTTTTACGTCCTCTTTCTCGTAAGAAGGGATGGCCTGTCCTTCATTTTGGTATCTACTCTAGGCAAAAGTTTGAAACACCTGTAGTACCTTACACTGCATAAATTTGATATATCGATCTCAAAGTATTATAGATTAGGAACCTATGGTAACTAGAGCTATGAACAGACCATAAGCCAGACCTTACATTTTAAGCTGAAAGTTTTTAGCCCCTGCTTATTTTTAAACGGCTGGTGAATGGGCATTTCTATCCCCCATAAAATCGTTATGATTCCTCAATTAAGTTTCGTACTCACTTATTTGTGTATATATTACATTGTCATTATTTGTTTACTCTCTCCCTTCAATATCGTCTAGTTTCTATTATTTTCATTTATTTTTTATTTACTATATGGGAACTTTTGTATGTATGTATGCATGTACGTATCTATGTATGTATGTATGTATGTATGTATGTATTTGTGTATGTATGTATTTATTTAGTATTTTATGTAAGTATATTCTATATTACATAATTTGATACAATAACTTCCTATACTTGACTATACGTACACCCGAACCTTTCCAATGAATGCACCTTTCCTCTTCAATATTGGTCGTCTGGAAGAGATTGCTCATGAGCGATAAGACCGCCAATTGTACATTGTTTTTTTTTAAAGTTATTTTCTATTTGTAAGATTTTTATTATTTGGTGTACAATAAAGAGTAATTCATTCATTCATTCATTCATTATATCATAGCGGGAACGATAGGCAAATTGAGTTTGTATAAAGGTGGCTCAATCATTCAACTATACAGCGTATTTTATATTTTTTTTTTCGAGATAATAATATATGAAATCAAAGTCCTCTTTCATCAGACAGTTTTATGACATCTTTTTTTTCATTCCGTTGCTGGCCACATCAACAATGTACGAGTATATTTTAGATACATAATATGAAGTCAAATATTTTAATATTTAATTGATTTCAAATAGGTATTTTGTAGTATAAGCTACTTATTTTACATTAATTGAACAATAACAGTCATGGCATAAATGCAAATACAAACAATTATAATAATATAAAGTCAGATCAGGCTGCAATATGAAGCCTGCAGTTATTATGATAGCACTTTTACAAGGACAGGTTAGAAGGAAAGATATACAAAAAGGCGTACATGTACCCAAATGATTAACGAGTCCTTTTGTCTCTTTTCACTCTTTATGTTTAAAAATGCCGTTATGTTTCGTTTTTAAGATTTATTTCTATATATAGTATAGTACCTATTATTAGAATTAAAATCACAAAATTAAAATAACAAAGTAATGTAAATTTTACTTAGCTGTATTTATTTTAGCTTATATTTGATTATGACAATGATCTTATTGATTGTCATGTATTTAAAATACGATTTTCAATTACGATTACAGAAATATAATATCTCAAAAACAGCAATTTTTGTTAAAACTGTAATCTTAACTATGAATAGAATGTAGGACTAGCTTCATAAGCATCTGCTTCAACAGAGGGATCCAATGTGAATTCTTTGTAGAAAACTATTATTTCCACACATTTGTATTAAAAGAGTTAACTGCAATATTTGGATCACAAATTGTCCCCCTCACTGCTTCAGTTGCATCTGCATACATAATGCGGTAATTATAATCATTAGGATTCAAAGGTCCAGCTTGGAACATAGGCAGTTTGTTTGATATCACCCAAACACTCTGCCGCACATCTTGATCCACTTTTATGTCGTTAGGAAAAATTAGAGACTCTGAATTCATTGCAACCACGCCCATATTATTCTTTATATACTGTTTACTAGTATCCCAACATCCTATAGTGTCTCTTGTTACTAAACCATAAAACATTACACCACGATTATCAATCGCCGATGCTGAGGATTGGCCGCGAAGTCCTCTGCTTTCTCCGAGAAGCTTGAACTCAGTGGCACTATCATTTACACGAGATGGCTCTCTTAGAATTGATGTCTTTACAAAGAATTCTCTGTAACTTGACATAGAATGGAAGAACAATATTCTTTCGTTGTACTCGTCGACAGGAGAGAGTGCGAGGCCAAAGATTCCATCGGACCATTGGAAATTCAAGCCATGTAAAGTGTAGTTAGAAGCTAGTGGGTCAGGGTAGAAGAAGTGATGCGAAAATCGCCAAAAGTTCTCGTCATTTTCCCGAAAAACTAATAATCCAAAGCGCCAAGTATCTGCAATGTAGACATAAACATCCGAGCAGTCTTCACTCCTAGAGTCTACTATTATATTTGAGTATAAAGAATCTTGCAGCACGTATTTTTTTGGGATGATGTATCGTGCGACGGGCAAATCGGTTTGCAAATCAAAAACTATGATGCTCGGTGGACATATTTGTTTAGGATTATCTTGAGAATCTATTTGTCCAGAATCCAAAACCCAGAGTCTTCCGCAAGGATCGATGCTCATCCGGAAAACTGACGTCAGGCCGGAACAGTTACTATTTTTACCTGAAAATAGTTTACGAAAATTTTAAAAAGGGTTTTTTGGGTCTGTTATATATATTAATGTCAAGTAACGTTATAAGTTATTTTCTTTGATACAATATTTGCTTCCCATTAAAAAGTAGGCGCAGCAGCGGTTAGTTTCTTATGTCATTTGTAGGTAATTTTAGAGTAAAGCCATTCAAATTATTATCTAATTTTAACGGGTTGCTAGAGGGATTGATATGAGATAAATTGAAAGCTTAGATCCAACACGCTGTTTCAAAGAGGTTGATGGGTTGTAGGTTAAAAAGTTTAAGTCTACAACTACTAACAAAATGTCAATAACAATGAACAGCATCGACGGAACAGAACGACGGTTTCTTTTTGAGCCACGGGGTGCATTGTCAGTCAAAATTTAACCTAGAACTTGATTCCAGGACGTCATGGATCGTATGCAAACTTTCTATTGAAGCGAAGACGGTTTTGTTTTGGAGGTAAAGCGACAGAACATAGCCCTCTACTATTACTACCAAAGCCAAACCTTCAAAAATTAGAATATCTATATTTACTTAGGGCTCTATGGTAACTCCAATCTGGATATGGCTTGAGTCGCGGAGAAGTGACCCCTCCGGTACGAGAGACAGTCGCAAGTGTGGCTGGGACGCCGCGTCTCCAACTAGGCAATGTCACAAACACGCGAGAGCCCCACACTTCAAGGCCCAGTGGTAGAACGTTGGCTGGGATGAAATCTCTGAAAAGCAGTTTAGTAAAAGCATGGTATGACTTTGGTAGTGATAGTTTATCTATTCTATTAAGTTATATAAGTCCGGAAAACATCGGAAAAATATTTATAATGTAAAAATAAGAATAGGGAGGAATAAGGTAATATTTTTTAGTAGAAAGAGAATAGATCTGTGATCTAGGAAGAGAACTAAATTGATTTTAATTTTTAAGTGCTAATAAATAAGTTTTAGTTTATTGGCGTATAATATGGACACAACTGTAGTCTGCTTAAATAAATATTAAAATGTACCGAGCCCCGATACTTCTTATTTTAAACAATTTTCGTAAGTTAGGTAAGAATTTTAAAGATTTGAATAACGTTTACTCAAACTTTCGTGGGCACAATAACATGGTAATAAGAATATGAAATGTGTTTGTGAATGTTTGAGTAAAAGTTATAAGTTTAAGAACGTGAATCGATATGTCCATCGTCAATGTAATATTACGCACTATCATAAGCATCGTTAATAATGTAAACACACTTGAAAAAAGTTCAACATATTACAAAATTCGTATCAAATGTTACTTAAACATTCGAAGTCTATAAAGAGTATATTGAATAGGTACAAATTAACTCTAAGGTTATCAAAACTAATAAAAAAAATTATACAAGTTTCAATTCCCTTGATTTGAAATCAATATTTTGATAGAGACGGGATGATAGATGTGGGGAAATAGAGGTTAATAAATGCTATAGGCGAAAAACGAGACGCATTGCAACGCTTTGATTTTGCGCCAATGTGAGTTGAGCCTAAGTCTGTTAAACTGATAGACTAATACAAAGCCGTCAAACCAAATTTTGGTGGTTTTGCCCCAAAATTTTTGGTTGAAGCAACCGAGCAACCTTTTATAGAAACCTGACTTCTAATAACACATTTGATTTGAAATTCGTTCTTTTCCTCGCTAGTTGTTTCTAAAGTTTCTAAAGAGTACTCAAATGTCACTCTTGAAATAAGCCATTTACTAAATGTAACTAAATTTTATAAATTACATACCCATTAGCAATCGCGTAACTGCGATGCCTCTCTGAAGGAAACTCAAAGTCCACATGCTTCCACTTGTACAACGTGTTGAATGGCAGTGTGTCGGTGTCCGTCGGTATTGACTGTGGTTGAGCGAGCCCTAACATCGCCAGCCATAACGTGACGCCTGCTACACGGGTCTGATCTGAAAAACGAGAAAAAAAGATTGAGTAATCGCATCATCATCATTATCATCATTAACAGTAGACGTCCACTGCTGGACATAGGTCTTTTTTAGGGGACTTCCAAACACAACGATCCTGAGCCGCCTGTTGCCAGTAGCTCCCTGCGACACGTTTGATGTCGTCAGTCCACCTGGTGGGGGGTCGACCAACACTGCGCTTTCCGGTGCGGGGTCGCCAATCTAGCACCTTGGACCCTCAACGTCCAACAGCTGTTCCAACCACGTGCCCCGCCCATTGCCACTTTAGTTCTGCGACTCGCTGAGCTATGTCGGTTACTTTGGTTCTTCTGCAGATCTCCTCATTTCTGATTCGATCACGCAGAGATATTCCGAGCATTGCTCTTTCCATCGCCCGCTGAGTGACTTTGAACCTTCTTATGAAGCCTGCAGTCAGCGACCATGTCTCAGATCCATAGGCCATCACTGGCAACACGCACTGTTCGATGATTTTCGTCTTCAAGCACTGAGGACTTTTGGACAAAAGTAATCGCATAGGATGATGCAAAATATCCTATTGATCTAGATAGGTCTCAGATTGCTACATTATGTTGGTAAACTTTAAAATTGGATCTTAGGCCAGTAATCTTCAAACCATTCTCCATATCCATATTTTAGACGATCTTAAAATTTTTGCTGATATCAAGTTAAAGTTAGTAATTTTAATCGATTTTTGTAGTTAAAAGTCTAATGTAGCTGAAGATCACTCATAAGATACTGACCACAGTAATGTTACCTTATTGCTACGGATAAAATAGGTAAAAACTTGCTGTTTTAGGTGTCTGAACAGTACAGAATATGTTATACATATCTACTTACATTTGAAAATTGTACAAAATACAGATGATTAGAAGAACTGTGCCAGTGAAATATCATTTTTTTTAATTTTAAGATTTTGATTTATATATAATTTATATGTTAAAAAAGCACCTAACCAACAAAAAAATGGTACCAACACGGACATGTTATGCGTAGGAATGAAGGTAACATTAAAATAATGGTAAATATCCGTTCGGGACATTGATGTAAGAGTCAAAAATCGACGATTAGGTATAACGATAAAGAAAAGGAAAAAAAATTGTCAGTGAATCTGTGTAGAAGAGGAGAGAAGTTAATGGGAGAGAGTGGAATAAGGAAAAGATGTGTTTTATAGATATTTTATTAGCGTAGAATAAGATGCTTATGTGCCGAGATGAAAAAAACTTCATTTTCAATAAAATAAAATAAAAAATCTAAAACATCATACTTACTATAAATCATTATTTACAACAAATTATTTTAAAGAATTTTTGTTCAAGAAATTTTATAACTATGTTCTGATGGCGACTATATTTATTTATACGTTACTCAATAAAGTAAATTTTTCACAGGTACGTGCGAACTACATTTTGAATTATCTATTACATGGTAATTTATTTCTACATTATTGTTTATTTTCTCAATTTGATAGGATAACACATAACGTGGTAAAAGTTGGGTAATAAAAACTATAAAATATACAGTTGGTATGTTTTTTTTAAATTAGCATATAGACGCTGAAGTGGCGATGAATGGGGGAATTCATAAAGCCGATGGACGTCAGGGTATGGTGGACGTCCCGGCGGGGCAGATTGAGATTTTTCTTAATTTGTCTTGGTCTGGCTGGTGGGAGGTTTTCGCCGTGGCTAGTTACCACCCTACCGACAATGACGTATCGCCAAGCAATTTAGCGTTCCGGTACGATGTCGTGTAGAAACCGAAAGGGGTGTGGATTTTCGTCCCACTCCTAAAAAGTTAGCCTGCTTCCATCATAGACTGCATCATCACTTAACATCAGGTGTGATAGCAGTCAAGGGCCAACTTGTAGTCGATAAAAGAAAAAGCTGAATACTGGTGTGATGTTTAGTAGCCGAACGAAAGGCAAATGTCAAACAGTGTACTCCATCGACTAAGTAGTAATTGTGAAGAAGATGATGATATACAGATGTAGTTGAATATTCTTTAAACTTACCACTTGCCATAATTAATATAATTCCAAGGGATGTTGATACTTCAAAAATACAACTTACACTGAAAGAGTAGTTAAGTGTTACGGCTGATCTTGACCTGAGTCACTCCAAAGAAAATATTATTTAAGTCATAGTGTATAAGAACAAAAGAAATTAAAATATTTTGGAAACTTTATATTATTTAAACAATATGATAGCAGCCACTGTCGCTACAGTAAGTAGTATAACTTTCATTTGATTGTCAAAACTTATAACTGATTTTAGCTCTTACTTCTGAACATCCTATGAACCTATAAAATTCTAGATATTTTATTTCCTAAACAAGTTTTGCGTGAATTGTCGTTGGATGTAGAACCAGAGGCGTTTGTATATTAAACTGAAGGAGTGTTGGCAAAGCAGAAACATATTTAAAAGTTATGATTCGTCTGTTATGTCAACTTCTACGGTAAGTTTATTTTGTATACGAGTTCCGATGTTTCGCGCGTCTTCCTGCACTCTAATTTAACAATTAATTTTCTGTGCTTACATTCCTTTCGTTCACCCACACATAAACGCGTTTCTCTTGTCCCCGAACGAATATATCTAAAACAAATCGTCTTTCCAGAATAAAATCTCTATAAAGATTATACTTATGTCGAGCTCGTTTAGTAAAATACCTATGGCGCTAGAGTCGCTATGTTTATTTCTGCCGTAAAACAGTATTGCTGTGTTCCGGTCTGAAGTTAATTATAATTGACGGTAAAATTATAGGGTTACACTTACGGCTCATGTTAACAGCACAGTTGCAATTGCATGACTTGTTTCTTGGATGCAATGAATAGTTATGCTCTGTTATAGTGATGGTTGTCTATTTAACATTATGCGGGTTATATGCATATCTGTTAACTAGAACTATATAAATTTTTTGAATCTCTTGGTTTTATAAAACTGCAATTTACAACAATTCACTTCTTTTTTAATATTTCGTCTTATTGAACATGAACTAATACTCCATTTTTCATCCGACACATTGAACATCACTGGTGATTTTTTGGACGATAAGTCAAATCAATTTACCGAAATGTTACAGTCCGTTAAAAAGTGAAGTATTTGACTTGTTGTTACATCTTTGGTCGTGTCTAAAGTTACATGTGACAAAGATGCAATGTAAATTGTAACGTGAACATTATCGTTAGCCTTAATAATGTTATTATGTTGCAAAAAACAATATTATAATTAGGTAAATCGTGTAATGTGTCTCACCTTTCATGATAATATACCTAACATATTACAATAACCTAGATTCCATTAATTAATTAAAAATACTACACATATTTTTAAATATAAACTGCAAGAAGCTCGTCTTAGATATTTGGTAACGTAGCGAAAGAGACGTGGAATCCTGCCGGCTCCGCAATTTTTGATAGTACGTTTATAAATATATATATTATATCAAAGTGTTAACACTATCCAATAACAATAGATAAAATAAAAAAATATTTTAAATTGAATTAAGTTAAATCTAGTTACAGGCCTTATACCTGATGTAAAAATCAAAACGTAATATCATGTATAACTTCGGAACAGGCGGTACAGGATCAGTGGTCCAGTGCTACGACACTCTGGCCGCGATAACCAAAGCCGGAATCCCGCCGGTTCCAAAATTTTTGATATTTCGTTTTCATTTCGAAAATTATATGCTTACACTATCCAATAACAATAAAAGAACACATACAATGTTCTAATTCTCTGGTCCGTTCTACAATGAATTTCACGCTGTAATTCATCACCCATCCATTGCAAATCTAAGACTACTGTTGCTTAACCATTGAAACTACATTGTCAAGTTGTCGTAGTCACAATAGACGTTTCATTTGTATTATGTAATGTCAAGCAATAACCATTATATTTTCTAGTATTCACAAATTCTATAAAATTGCTAATAGATTTCAAGAAATGTGAAATTAAGTTCATTTGAAATCGTACGATACCGTTACGTTTTAATTATTATTTTTATATTCCACTAACGGACATTTGTGACTTCATCTGCGTGAAAATCCATGCGCTCTCAATCCTCTCTATCTACTTCTTATTAGATACTTTTATCAACATACATTTTGCCTCGCGAAATTGACGCTAGTCGGAGAGTATCTCAAAGAAGAAGTTGATCAACATAATTAAATAAAAGTAGTAGTAGCAAGTAGTAGTTTAGGTACTAGTAAGGTCATGAAAATTAGCTAATTTATTGGCAAGTATCATTATAAAAATTTAGTATACTTTCCTTCACAGGATCACAATGTTGTATTTTATAAACGATGATATTTGATACATCTTCATAAAGTATCTTTTTCTTTTTTATACTAGCACAGTTGTCTGATAATTTCCGTGTGTGTCTAAACGATAGCTTTAATAGTCTTAACTTTCACCATTAAATATTGCACCAACTTATTTTGCACTATTCTAGCAGACCATGAACATGAAATTGCTTCACACATTTTTATTATCTAGACTTGATATTCAACATGCATAACGACAGTTTATACTTCCAAATTCAAATTCGGTTATTTCAAGTAGGTTTAGTTTACAAACACCTATTGAAACATCCAGTTTGTCCGTTTGTAGAGATTCTAATGTCGGAAGAAAGATTCCACTTTGAACTAAGAAACACCGCTGCTTCTTTTAGGTACATAGTTATTATTTAGTGCACAACCCATTTAATTCAACATATTTACGACGATTTACTTTTGGTTTGCCTCGTTGGTATAGAGGTCAGCTTTTGTGGCTTCGATCACGAGGTCTTGGGTTCGAACGCTGGATCGGCTCGAGTTACGGAATAATTCTAACTTTTTCACTGAAATTTTCAGTACAAGTCGGGAAGTTGGTGGTGCCTCTGAGAGCGCGTTGAGCCGACGGTCCTGGTCACCTTCATCAGCATCTGATAGCAGTCGTTAATTAATGAAACATTATCACCCTAAGCCCGTTAAGGTGCCTAGGAGCAGGGTGGTGAATATATATGGGCTATATGTACGTATCTACATTATAAATATAAGTATAATTTTGTAGTAAATTATGTAGTAGTCGCAAATCACGCGACTACTACATAATTATTGTAACGCTCTAATTTTCTTCCTAATTGACATGAAGCTTAATAATACAATGTTTCGCTCGACAATAAACAAATTATAATGATCTGGCTTATCGGTGCTTACAACGTTAATATATTAATCAAAAGATGTATAACGATAGACAAAACAAAACTCTTATCGGTTTCAAATACCCCTGAATACGCATTTTGAAAAGGTTTAAGGTTATTTACCTATTTTATTACCCTAATATATGATAATGGATTATTGCTTAATTTTGTTGATAATACTAACTTTAATGTCAAGGTATTAATATGCGTCTTTAATTGTGATAAATTTGGTCAAGTGCATTATGAATAGATAATAGCTAGAAATAATGAATAGATTTGATAGAGACCATAATCTATATGACCGAATTATATAATATATATATCACCGCATTGTCAAAATACATCATATATATTTGCGTAAGTAATGTACTCAGCAAAAACTAAGGACCGACCGGGAGAAATAAAAGAAGGTTTATATTAATATGTAGTATCTAATGTTTAATACAAAGTAAAACTGTGGATGAAAGTTTTACAAAAATGCTGTCCACCCAATTTTTAAATATTTTTGGTTGCTTTTGCTTTAACCTGCGACTCAGACCTTTTAATTTATCAAAACGCCAAAATAGTAAACCACGGGGTTTGCAAAAAGGTCTATAAATATATATTATAACACAATAAAATGCTTGTTATAACGCTTCATTCAACAGTTAAAATTCGTGAATGAGATCTTGAGATATTGTCTTGATATAGAGTTAACAAATTAATAACAACGGTATTTCGGCTCGAGAATTATTTCATAGATTAAAATGATTAAATTATGAAGCAATGAACACAATGTGTTTCTACTTATCCAGTCACGGCAAGATATTTATAGTATCCGTTAAAGAGACATTCGAATAAGTAAAAACAGTGTCAACAACTTATTCATAGAACCAAAGATCACGATGTTGTCGACATTCTTAATGACAAAAACTGTGTAAGAGATGCGGTCTATTAGATAAATTATATAATATCGTTAATGAATCATTTGCAAATCATTACCTCATCTAGTCAGTTTAGCTAATTTTAATATCAATATCCGCATTTATTACTTTTTACCTTAATAAAGCTTATTCTATTATTTCTTTTTTGATTTAATTAACTTTTTTGTTAAACTATATTTAGAATACTTATAGTCAATTCATTATTTTTGTTTATGTTACTGTAATATTTTTTTATATCATTATTCAATCGGTTATCGATGATAGCTTTACGTATATAAACACTTACCTTTAATTTTTGATCTTTCCAAGTGATAATCATCATTATTATCTCTGCTTTGAACATAGTCGGGTTTATCATCATAATAATATCCTTCGTTTCCTATAGACGGATGCTCGTAAGGATTTCGATAATTTTGCTTGTAACTCCAGTTAGGGTTAACATTGTTATACCCCCGACTGATATCCGCGAAGACCAACGACGGAGACCACTGAACAAACCACTGGTGTGACACTGCCATTATGTTAACAAATAAGGTTTTAAGTTCTATCACTTCCGGTATATAAAAAGCATAGAGTACATTTTTTTTTATTTTATAAAAGTTCCGTATTTAAAAAATCAGCTGCTCGCATTGCAGCGCGTGGACGTAAGTACTACTACAACTCTAATCTCAGTCTGTTGGTGCAGTTAACGGTTTGCCCTTTCATAAACGGCTCACGAAACTCTTCGATCGTTTGAATATATTGCCTTTTACAAGTGACATAGGTACACATAATACAGTTTCTTATTGAATTTGCTTTTGTTGGCCATGGAATGATGACCATCATTTTTTTTACTTTCATCTTACAATTATTGACGAGTTATTTTAATATCTTCTTTTTATTGTACTCAAATATGTTGTATACCTACTACCCAAAACATAATATACTATACAATTTGCCTGTAGATAGTTATTGTTATCTATAAACCGCTATATAAGAATAATATAGTTAAAGTTATGCGTAATAGAAAGTTTAAGCAATAAGTTTCTCAAACGGTATCGTTTAAATTGATTTGTTACAAAATTATAAACGGTATCTTTACGATATCAAAAAACTAACTACTTCGGCGTCTCTACTTGCATTAAAGTTTATGTTTAATGATGCAGGAAACATCTTCATCTTTTAATTATTGCACATATATTTTTGTTCTTGTTCATTCAACATATTAGGGTTATGTAATAAATATATACTCTTGTAGATTTTCGTTAGTCTCTCCCTGTAAACTATAGACCTCTATAGTTTCTATAGTTCAGGAGTTTCCTATATTACCCCAGAATACAAAATTGTACAAGTAGTATTGTTTTGGCATTTTCATGTATGATTGATTTGTTGGTAACTAAAATATGAGTTTGTTTGATACACTTTTTTTTCCTTTAATTACGATCAATTTAGCTATCTTCGTGAAATGTATACGTAAAGGGACATATAAAATAGTTTTCATTCAAAAAATATGTACGTATTGTTTCCTTGCGAATATTTCTCCTTGTTAGACAGTCGTTTAACAATTTTTTTCTGACGAATTTTAAATTAATGTTAACAAAGCCAAAGGTATTATATAAAAATTTTATTTCTGATCTATTTAAATCTACTGGGAATAGCTAAAAAGAATAATAGATCTCTTTAGAAGCATAGTTTCAAAAATGTAATGGGCATTTTTGAAACTATGCTTCTAAAGAGATCTATTTAAATCTACTACGAATCTTTTCTTCTTTTTTATGTCTTTCTGCATTTGGTGGTGCCCATAAGGCCTATTTCCTTCCAGCCGTATCTATCCCGCGCTGCAGTCTTGAGCATGATCCAGGACAGATCGTCTGCCTTCATTCCCGCTTGTATGAGAATTGGAATCTACTATGAATGAAATCGAGTAACTACGGAACCCTACCCTACGCGTGGGTCTATTACGCGCACTTTGCTAGTTTTTTGTCATGAAGTCGCAGACACCGCAATGGTTTAATACCCTTACGTAATTGACATTCTACGAGATATCCACGTATAAAAACATTTCCTAGTTTCTTACGCACTGCTGGGACATGGAATCTCTTTCCGGCATCCGTTTCTTTTTCAAAATCGTACTTTGTCTTTACTTTCGACATCAGTGTGCTCTATAGTTTTACTTCACATATTATCTTTTGAAAATGGCCTAAAACTTTAGGCTTTTTTGTCTCATAACTATACTAAACTCAATAGTTTTTATATCGTATTTTCACCGATTCATGTTTGAAATTATATTTAAACAAACGCTTAATTAATGTTTATTAGGTACATGTCCTTTCAATTGAAACTTTCAACCCTTATTTAAGGTTTTAATGATTTAGGAATCCCTTAGAAATTCTCAAATATTTTACTTGAGTTTACAAAAATTCTTTCCTGCTTCAATGTAAGAGATTTTAAAAACTAAATTGTCTGTGCTATGAAGATGGCAGTATTTTGCTAATTTCATTTTTGTATTATTTTAATATGATCCATAACGGATTGGATCATAAATTTTCTTACGTGTTTCACTCACGTTTTCTAATGTCTGTTTTGCTTGTTATACTTTTACTATCTGCTTATGTAAAACAACAATAATATGATTATCTACGGACATTACCAGATACTTGCTCTACATACAAGTATATTAGAGTCGTTGTACTAAGAGTTTGGATGCTAATTTTTAACATTACATCTTTTCTAGAGCAAAATATATGACATTACGTAATCGGGATCTACATTGTTTTGCACGATTACCTATTGTATATTACATATTTAAGTATAGCGATAAATCTAGCAGCGAACCTGGAAATTATAAGGCAGCCATGCGTAATTAATAACTTAATTATCTCACTTAAATTTTAGGAAAATTTCCAGTTGGTTATAATTTTGTTCCGAAATCAAATAACCAAATTAAAAACATTAGTTAATGAACTGAAAATAAGGGCGTGCATCTTTTATTGACTGTCTCGCTGACCTAGTAGTTAGCCATTCAATCATGTAATTGAGTTTATCTTTTTTCTAAGAATTTGAACACCGGAATTAAAAAAGTTGGTATAAACCCACATGTCTCGGAGAGCACGTTAAGGCGTCGTCGGTCCTGGTCACAATCCAACATCTGATAGGGATCGTTAAATCAAACAATAGCCCAGTAACCACGCAATTCAGCATAGCGGGTGTTATAAGCCCCATTTTTCCTCTCCTATAAGGAGGGAGGTCTGGCCCTGTAGTATGTCGTCAACAGGCTGATAATAATGATGCATCCTTTAGTTTCGACACTTCGTTAAATTAGTTCAATCCATGAATCAATTAGGTAATTCTTAGTAATCAAAGACTGTAAGCGCAGAATACCTATCTTCTAAATATTATGATTTAAGGACATTGGTGTGGCTATCGATTGGGCGAATGTAAATCGTGCAAACCCAAATATGTATTAACATATCACGATCTCCTTTCAAAATTTTAGATCGTAATTACAACGTCGGCGCCTTAGAGCTAGGTCATATTAATGATGGTCCTGCCACGGGATAAAAACGTAGCATTAATCAATCAATATTATGAAATTTTATATCGTGATTTTACAATTATTGTCTAGTCGTGTACTCGTAGGCAGTATTGGCATTTAATTTTATACTAATTAGGCTTGCGTTTGATGACAATGCCAAATGCAAATCAATGACGAGTCAACATTAGGGTGCGCTTGCTTACTTTTGCAAAGAGAAAACTTTAGTCTTTCTCTTCTCAAGAGATCTTTTACAGTTTCACTGCATAATCGCATAGACTACTTTTCAAGACAACCGAAATATAAATTTCGATCTCTTTACTTTAGTTGTAGGTAATGATTTATCACCATTCGCCTTCGTTATTTGCAACTCTTTGAAAGGTCTATAAATTGATCAGTGTCTAATGTATTATACAAAATAATCTCGTAACACGGCTATAAATTTTATTAACATTTTGCTTTCTAAGGAAAGGAAAGGTAGACTGACCATCTTCAGATTTGTTGCATTTTCCGATACCTATTGAATTTATAAAACTATCAACCATACAAAGTTTATAAAGTAGCCTATAAATTTCATGTATTGAATTGAATAAAACATTTGATTGTGAGGGCCTACTCAGTCCAAACATTTTATTTTGAAAGAAGGAAGTTCTGCTGATAAACCGCCTACTGCACCCCTTCACCTACCTACTATAGTTCCTGTTTATATTTTGTTGTTTCTTTTATTTGCTTAGTATTTTTTGGTATAGGTTCCTTGTTAAAATTGACGGAACAAGCAGATATCCCACCTGATGTCTAGTGGAAAATTATCGCCTTTATTATGGGCAATTCGTAACATGCCAAACTCGCAGGTGCATATAGGTCAGACGAGGCCAGCACGAGCCGAGCAAAGTGTGGACGCACATTGAGCTTCCAAGGACAAAGTCAATCAAGACAAAAAAATCGATACGAATGCCTTTGTGTTCGTCAAAAAACCTACAATTAGCGGAGCACAGTGGAGCACGAATGCTCGGCGCGTGCTCATTCGAGGCTCGTATGGTCCACATTACACGAATTTGTATTGGGCTTGATACGCTCGTGCCCTGCTCGTAAGCATAGATGCACTAAAAACACGTCCTACTATGCTTTGTTCTCGACAACCTTATGCATTTGTGTTAGGTTTCATGTGCCTGTCCCCGGAAAAGAGTGCGTCACAAAGAGCTCAATTTGTACTTAGGAATAGAGAGCCAACAAGAATATATTTTCTGGAAATAGGACGAAAAGAACACAAAAATCTTACAAGCAGGACCTTTGACAATATTGTTTTGTTGATCAATTGATCTTTGTCTTTTTAACAGTTTTAAGACAATTTATCCCTAAATTTCTATAAGAAAGCGTATCAAAGTCTTCTGAAATATAGAATGTTTATTATTTCTAACTAATATCGTCAACAGGATTATGCAGCAAGCTTCCTTCTACGTTACATAATCAGGAAGCTTCAATTTTGAAGCACTATAGGTCCTTAATTACAAAACACCGAGTTATATAACAGACAATGTAGCCCTAGGCCTATCTAGAATGAATAATCACCGTTGCACTCGAACTAGGAAGGTTTTGTTCGAAGGTGTACCGACTCATACAAACAATGTTTGTTTAACTAAAATAAATAAGATAAATTGATAGGTTATTAAAAGATAAAATCGAGTCGCAATGTTATGATCAGTACAATTAGTACAAGGTTATTATAAAACTTTTGTTTTTTTTTAACAATTGACCTATCCAGCACTGACTTGTTTTGTTATTTAGACCAATTAGTAAAATACGTGTACAATAAAATAGTTATCGAGCGATACACCCAATCAAATACAACCATGTGGGCTAAGGTTTATTACGGCTTTATTTTCACTCCTTATTGAGCCAGTACTGGGCAAAATGTATGGAAAGTATATCACCTTGTTGGTTTCACTGGTAGGAACAACTCTCGCTATATACCCTTACTTTGATACGCAAGATTTCATTTACAATGTTCCAAAAGTATACAGAATCTCTCTTACCCTAGACAAATTATTGGAGTACTATGAGAAAAAGCCATCGAAAGATCCAGAGTGGCATATTGCTGTGAGGATGGCCAGAGGTAGGTAAATATGCAAGTTTGAGCTCAATTAATTTAATTATACCAGTTTCAAATAATATAAGAATATTAGTCATTGTGGCTAGTGGCTTTTGGTCACTGAGAAACTTGGCGATGTTCTCGTCTTAACTAAAGAAAAAGACACAATTTTACCCAAAAATTGTGAAGACAAACATTTGTAATTAAAAACCAGTAGTAAAAACTAATCAAATCAATCAAATAACTAACCAGTAAGAATCAATTAAAAAAACGAAGCTGTTTATTATTATTTTATTTGAATATCTAGCTGTTTATTTTCAATTAATGAAAATAAACAGCTAGATATAGCTATAGAGAAAATTAAAAATTCTAAAGAACACTATGCAATTTTTTTTATTACTCATATGTAGATACTTTCATCACGACTCATTTCCATAGGGGTAGGTAGAAACAACATCCTTCCATTTGCCACGGTCCAAACATACTTCCTCAGCTCCTTCGTCATTTTATTACTGCATCTTTGTATAATTATGTAATGTTTGTAGGTCAACTCGAGTACACAGTAAATGAATTGGACAAATCAGTGCCAGCGAAGTTGAAGGAGAATTTGCAGAACCTAACGAGGAGAATGGATCGCATCCAAAACGGCACGAATTTCGAAACTCTGGTGTATCGCAGTAAAGATTATGAATACGGTAAGTGTGTTTATTTTGTTGAAGACCTTGTTCTTTTAGCTTCTAGATCACCTCTAAAATAATAATCGTTATTGGCGACTGTATTAAATAATAATTATAATTTGTTGGTAATTCTCAGACTGCGTCGTTGGTCTATAAGGTTAGCCTATGAGGCTCCGATCTCGAGATCCTAGATTCCAATCTAAGGCCTGGTTATGAATAATTCTGAGTTTTCTTTCTTCTAAGTTTTCAGTAAATTCTATGGAGTCAAAAATCTTTGGTGTTATACCCCCGTACGTAATGGAGAACACGTCGAGCCTTCGGTTCCGCTCACTATCATCAACATCTGATAGTGTTCGTTAATGTATTTAACATTATCCCCCTAAGCCCGCCAACCCGCAATGCCAGGCTAGTAGCATGGCAGTTTTAAGCCCCATATCAATATTATTGATTGTTAAATGAAGATGATAAAAGATACTGGCGAAGTCCAGGACCGACGGCTTAATGCGCTTTCCAAGGCACCCCGCGATATTCCTTACTTCATCAACACCAGATAAGCTAGTAATTGTAGTAATAGTGATATTTATTGCTATGATATTATTAAGTTGTGCCCGCGAAGATTGTTACGTATTGTAGGAAATGTACGCTCGTCGCTCACGACTTTGGAGTTAGTTCATTTAATATAACGAATATTTTATTCCTTGCCTTTGTGCTGCCATTCCTTATCGAATGTTGAGTAACACTTTAATGTTGATCGCATAGTTACATGTTAATGCTGCACCTAAATAGAGAGCCAGCAAAATATGTAGTGAATTTAAACTACAATACAAAATTTGTTAACTAACTAAATTACAATTAACGTTAGGAATATTTCATTCAGATAAAAAACCTCTTTGAAAGGCCCAAGGTCAGAATTTTTTCCTTAATTGACGGCGCTTAGAACCACCATGCTGCCCCAATGTGGGCATGCAGGTTGATGATCACGGTCAAATTTTAATGATAATGAATGTGACTAAAGGCTTAACATGCTGTCTGAGGCACGATCATCAAATTCTCAAATTCAATCAAACTCAAACTCCGGGCTAAGATTTTTCACTAAAAACTTGAAAGAAAGAAAAATCTCAGTAATTCACAGCCTCATCCAGGACTTAAATCCGAGAAAACAAGAAAGACAAGAATTGGACCAACAAGGCCAATTTTTTTTTTTGTTGGTTCATTTTACGATAAAACTTTAAAAGGAATAATTAAAAAAAACATTTTATTTTTATATATCTAGTGTTATTTTCTTGTGGTAAAATTCTTTTGTATTAAGAACTATAAATAAAAAAAGACAAAGAACTAAATAAGAACTGTTAAATCGTTTTTCCATTAATTCTAAAATAAATACAACATTGTTGGTAAAAAGAGACCAGTAACAACGTGACTAGGCTATATTAGCATATCCGTTTAACTGTCATTGCGTAAACACTTTGTATGGAAAGACATGAAACGCAGCTTGCATCCGACGAGCATTTGGGCAGTGCTTTCGTAACGATAGGTAGGTACAGTAAATTCAACTCATTTTTGCGCGCGGTGCTGTGTGCGTGCGCTTGCAACAATACAGCTTTAATTTGTGTGGCAGTGGCAGAGACGCGTGATTCCTATAATATGAGCACTTCTTGTTACGCACACAAAGTAACTATACATAAATAAGGGTTACGAACACATAAAGCCGCGCGCAATAATGAGTTGAATTGACTAGTGCACGATCCAGTTACTTTCCTGTCTACATAGTCAGTTAGATTATATCTTGCAAGGAAGTGAATAATCATCGTTATTTAAGGACTGGGCTCATTTGAGCCTCAATCTATCTATAATAGGTTTATCTATCTACGGTTAAGGGACCTGTTTCAAATCAAAAAGGTCTATAGTGTGATCTTCGGCTATAGGATTAAAATGAAAATTCTTTTTTGCTTTAGCATTGTATTATTTAAAAAAAAAATAACCAACAAAAGTAATAATTTGAAGAGTTCTCTCAATTTTTTCTAGGATTCCACCATCGGATTCTGACATCATGACTATGGGACCACCTTTGACCCTTTCAAACTAAAACAAATTTTCCAAATTGGTATAGCCGTCTTTTAATATCCGTGTAAGCACAAAAAAATACAAAAAAAATTAACATACAAAAAAATTATACAGTCGAACCTGTTCCTTTTTGGAAGTCAGTTGAAAATGCCTCATTGACCTAGTGGCTAGTCTATGTGACCTTCGTTTCACGAGGTCCTGGATCTGAATTCCATTCAGTATAAAGTTTATATTCCATGGGCATGGAATTCAAAGTTTCCTCCAAGTTATACTCCTGCGCTTCGGAGAGCATGTTAAATCATCGGTCCCTGTCGTTATCATTTACATCTAAAAGTTAAGCATATATCAGGGGTTAAAGTATGAAATTGCCAATTTGTACTGAAAAATAAAAATTCGTTTTTTTTTAAATTTAACATATTTATTTAATCAAAATAATTACCATTGTTATCTATACATTGCTGCCATCTAATAGGATGCTCATTTATGCCTTTACGATAGAACTCTGGTGATCTAGATTCGACAAACTGTGTGAAAGCATTTTGCAATGCCTCCTGAGAAGAAAATTTTTATCACGTAGAAAATTGTCCAAATCACAAAAAAATGGTAGTCCATTGCAGCAAGGTCTGGCGAATATGGAGGGTGACGAATGGTTTCTAATTGCAGTTCCTGTAGAGTTAAAACGGTTTCTCGTGCTGAGGTTTCGCGTATAATGGAGCAATAATGGTGAAGATCGATTCATAAGTCGGGGCTGTTTCACTGTTAGTTTCGCTATCATTGTTCGGATCAGTTCGGTTCGGTTCTACAGATCAGTTAAATCATGAGGCACCCATTTTTCATACTTTTTTATTTTATTGATTTGACGCAAATGAGTCAATATTGTTAGTAAAGTAACATTAAACCGTGCCGCTAATTCCTGGGTAGTTTGCCTCGGATCGGCTTCCACCATCTCTTTCAAATCATTGTTATTCACCTGTGTGGGCGGTCTTCCACGTGGTTTGTTCTTCAAATCCAAGTTTCCATCACGAAAGCGTTTAAACCAAAATCGCACAATACGTTCATTAGCAGTCCCCTCTCCAAACGCAACATTAATATTGCAAGCTGTTTCTGCCGCGTTAGTTCCGGGTCAGAGCTCGTATTCAAAAATCACACGAATTTTCGAAGTATCTATCATTATTGTCTAAGCTGAATAAAAAAAACAACTGAAAGTTGATAATCAAATGTTGCACATTTTTTAAAAGAAGAACTACACAGGTACCGTATGAAAAAAGTTTCACTTTAAAATCTTAAACCATGAAGGTTCTATGTCAATTCGAAGTACCTATTACAGTAAAACGGCAATTAACCCCTATTATTATATAGCAAAAGATGGATTATTACCCTACACAGCCCAACATGCGTTTGAGCAATATGGATGTAAGTTCCATATTCCTTCTTCCATATTCTTTTGGACGGAAAAATGGCCTGATAATAATAAGTATTATTTTCATTAAAGTAAATTATATTAATCATAAAAGATTTTAATTTTATGATAAAAATGATTGTTCCTGTGAAAATTAGGTTTATTACTGCGGTCTTATCTTTATTTATTTTCAAATTGCGATTTTCTGTGTTGCCAGTAGTAAATCATTCGAAAGTTTAAAATCTCCTTTCCTCCATCTATGTGAGTCACGGTGCACAATTCCCGTAATGATGCGAAAAAGTGCAATTTTTTATTTTTACATTTCTACAATCAGATACCTACTTGCGGTGTTACTTTCATAGATCACATAACAATATTCTTGTATACAATCACTACGTAAGTACATAGTCTTCCTTATGTTTCGACGACCTCTGTGGCGCAGTGGTATGCGCGGTGGATTTATTTTTTATTTATTTATTCATTCATTTTAGCATTCATGCACAATATTCATTCATTGTAACATTATAAAACGGAGGTCCTGGGTTCGATTACCGGTGGGGCAGATTGAGATTTTTCTTAATTTGTTTTGGTCTGGCTGGAGGGACGTACTGCCAAAGCGATTTAGCGTTCCTGTACGATGTCGTGTAGAAACCGGTAGGGGTGTGGATTTAATTCAACTCCTAACAAGTTAGCCCGCTTCCATCTTAGATTGCATCATCACTTAACATCAGGTGTGATAGCAGTCAAGGGCCAACTTGTAGTCGATAAAAAAAATCCGATCACAACTAGAAGCTAATTTCAATCATAATACTAATATCGTCATTAATAGACCATTTTACCGGCCAACTAGAGGGTCAGTCTTAACCCACCAGTATGCATCAATACGTGTTGGCGAGCATATCATAACGTGACCGGTTTAATGTGCTCATTGAGGCACGGTAGTGTGACACCACAAAATTATTAACTACGGGATAAGTAATTTAACTGAGATTTTTTGGGCAAAGAAAACCTCAATATTTTATAGCTTGACCCTGAACTCAAACCCAAGACTTCGTGACCACATAGGCTTACCAAATGACCAACGAGACAGTTTATAAATCTTATATGTGGATTATTATTTCAGTTGTCAAAGCAATTTTTGAGAATTTGGACGTACTTGCAACCATGCTAGAGCCTCTCACAATTGGTACGATGGGCACTCAAAAACCTTTTCGTTTTACATTCGAGCAATACGTGCAAGAGGCGAGAACAAAAATGCCAACTAGAAAAGCTGCAGGTAAGCTTATTTGCAGAAAATCCTCGACTATTTGAAACTGTTCCCGTTCCAAAGACAAAACAAAAAAGTATCTATTTTATACGTGTTATTTACCACCTTCATTCCAGTGTCCTAATGTTTTCCTAAACCTAAGATTGCCTGGAAGAAATGTTTACCGACAAGGCCACTTTTTAAACGACTTCAAAAAAAAAAAGGAGTTTCTCAATTCGACCGTATATATATATATTTTTTTTTTTTTATGTGTGTTCGCGCATAACTTCGTCGTTTATGAACCGATTTTGATAATTCTTTTTTTGTTGGAAAGTAGATAGTCCAGTGGTGGTACCATGACAAGGAAACCAGGATCTGATGATGGGATCCTGGAGAAAACGAGGGGAACTTTCAAAAATTGTAGGGACAATAAGTATGTTTGTTCATTTTTCCGGTAAGTATTTAAAAGCACTACAATTTAATGAAGGTCTGGAGTCGATCTGATGATGGAGCCGATCTATATATAAGAGAACTCCGTAACGTTTTACAGTAGCTACCTTGTGTTTGGGCTCGATTAATTTGTCTCAATGAGAACTTTACATTTAGATGGGTTGTGACTGTCATTGAGGGTCTGGTGATGAAGACGAAGTACAATTAAGGGAGCTCCGTAACGTTTTACAGTAGCTACCTTGTGTTTGGGCTCGATTAATTTGTCTCAATGAGAACTTTACATTTAGATGGGTTGTGACTGTCATTGAGGGTCTGGTGATGAAGACGAAGTACAATTAAGGGAGCTCCGTAACGTTTTACAGTAGCTACCTTGTGTTTGGGCTTGATTAATTTGTCTCAATGAGAACTTTACATTTAGATGGGTTGTGACTGTCATTGAGGGTCTGGTGATGAAGACGAAGTACAATTAAGGGAGCTCCGTAACGTTTTACAGTAGCTACCTTGTGTTTGGGCTCGAATAATTTGTCTCAATGAGAACTTTACATTTAGATGGGTTGTGACTATCATTGAGGGTCTGGTGATCAAGACGACGTACAGTTAAGGGAGCTCCGTAACGTTTTACAGTAGCTACCTTGTGTTTGGGCTCGATTAATTTGTCTCAATGAGAACTTTACATTTAGATGGGCTGTGACTGTCATTGAGGGTCTGGTGATGAAGACGAAGTACAGTTAAGGGAGCTCCGTAAGGTTTTACAGTAGCTACCTTGTGTTTGGGCTCGATAAATTTGTTTCAATGAGAACTTTACATTTAGATGGGCTGTGACTGTCATTAAGGGTCTGGCGATGAAGACGAGGGACAGCTGAGGGAGCTCTTTAACGGTTAACAGTAGCTACCTTGTGTTTGGGCTCGATTAATTTGTCTCAATGAGAACTTTATATTTAGATGGGCTGTGACTGTCATTGAGGGTCTGGCGATGAAGAAGAAGGACAGTTGAGGGAGCTCTTTAACGGTTTACAGTAGCTACTTTGTGATTGGGCTCGATTAATATGTCTCAATGAGAAGTTTGAAAGGTTATAGTTTCCAGTTAGTTTAATGTTTACTATGTCATGATCCAATGATGAGATCTACGAAAACTTGAGGAAACTCTTTGAATTTTATATGCACTTTTGCAGGGACGTCGGAATGTTATAAGTAGCTAGTGAATATTAGTACTTAAGGTTTAGTTTGAGTAGGTTTATTAGTATGTTCGTTGTTGATAAAGCACTAAAAAGTATGAAATAAAAAAATTTTAACAAAAAATAAAAACGCCTTCAAAACGCACTAAAAAGTAAAAAATAACTACGTATTTTACTTAGTTTAATTTACTTAATCACATATATGAAGTCGGTGCCACCCGAGCTTTCTACTTTAAAGTCTTTAACTAAACTTGGATGGCACCGACTTCATGAATAGATCTGGTAATCTATTTAATGCATTTTATGTTTTATTTCTTCACTAGCAGTCGCCCGCGACTTCGTCCGCGTGAAAACCTCTTAGGTGCCCTTTTAATTTTAAAGACAGACTTTTATATAAAGTGTGCTCCTTTCCCGCTCCCCCTCTCAATTTCATTTTTTTATAGTTTCCCGTGAAGCAATATCCTCCGTCCCGTCCCGTGTACTAAAGAAGAAAGTGAAAGTAAGTTTTATTTTTGTAGAACTTTTTAAGATGCATAAAATTTTCATACAATGTTTTCAATTATGTCTAATAGCTAAGGCAGCGTACGCGCATAAAGCTAAATTTAATAAATTTCACGGACTCGCGCGACAAAAACTGTAATAACTCGGGTAATATATACAATACAAATATAAAATATAGCCTATAACACTCACCGATAACGTAGCATTCTACTGGTGAAAGAATTTTCAAAATCGGATCAGTACTTCCGGAGATTAGCCCCGACAGATCTTTATTTACAAACTTACAAACTTTACCTCTTTATAATATTAGTATAGATTGTGGTGTTAAAATAAAGATTAAGTAAATAAATTATACATAAACGTAGCTACGTTTTTATGTAACCCCCTTATTAAATTAAAAAGTTACTTTGTAACTTAATGATTTGAAAATTGATATCTATATTGATAATTTCGTCAAGGCCCTCAAGAGGTATGGTAGACTCGATCGAAACCTTAGATGATTTACATAACAAAAAAATATTGATTTTGAGTCAACAACATATATCCGTAAAATTCGGATTAAGGAGAATTTCGTTAAATTGTAATGAAACTTACAAACAGTAACCACCAAACAAACGTCGCCATCTTAGATACGCCTCACCAAGCAACACATCGCGTTAAAAAGGTTTTCATTAGACAGAACTGTGACTCATGAGACTGTGTTAAACGAAACATCTTGCCGGAAACATTGAGTGAATCCAGTATTGTCAGAAGCAGACACAAAGAGAGCAATAACTAAGAAAATTTGTATGAAAGTCGGTCAAAGAAAATTAGAAGGGCAAGTGGCTTTGACGCGGACGAAGTCGCGAGCGACTCCAAGTTACAATAGTATAATTTGTAGTTTACGAATTTGATGCATTGCATCGCTTCCAATCTGAGTTAAGCCTTGGAATAAATTTATCAGCTTTAACAATAATTATTATATTATACTTACGTATTCACATTGTCTACTGCTCACATAAAATTTAATGGTTGTTGTAAGTGCACACCTCTTAATGGAATTCAATCTAGCTGTACCGTATTAAGTTTTGTCATCTATGGATTAAAATTCAGGGTACCTACGATTACGTCAGTTTTTTTGACCAACTGTTCTTTTCTATTTGGTAATAGTACATTTCATTGTGATTCCATACGCCCTGACACGATTATTGATTAATCGACCCAAGGCCGTTTTCTAGTTCAACAATTGACCGCAACGCGGCGTTGATTGAAGTTCTACAATAACTATAAAATATTAAAAAAAGCCTTTAATAAAATTGAATTTACCTTGACATAATATAAGTCAAGTACGTAAACTCGTGTAATTTTTTACGATTTTTCTATTTAATACAATTAACCCATGACTGCAATCACACCTGATGGTAAGTGATGACGCAATCTCACGTGAAAGCGAGGAAAGTTGTTAGGAGTAGGGTACAATCCTAATTACATGACGGCCTCCGTAACGCAGTGGTATGTGAAGTGGAATTATAAGACGGAGGTCCTGGGTTCGAATTCCGGCGGGGCAGATTGAGATTTTTCTTTAATTGCCTTGGTCTAGCTGGTGGGAGGCTTTCGCCGAGGCTAGTTACCACCCTACCGACAAAGTCGTGCCACTAAGCGATTTAGCGTTCCGGTACGATATCGTGTAGAAACCGAAAGGGGTGTGAATTTCATCCAACTCCTAACAAGTTAGCCCGCTTCCATCTTAGATTGCATCATCACTTAACATCAGGTGTGATAGCAGTCAAGGGCCACCTTGTAGTCGATAAAAAAAAAGTAATATTATGATGTGTAGAAACCGAAAGGGGTGTGGATTTCATCCTACTTCTAACAAGTTAGCCCGCTTCCATCTTAGATTGCATCATCACTTTACATCAGGTGTGATACCAGTCAAGGGCCAACTTGTAGTCGATAAAAAAAAGTAATATTACGATGTGTAGAAACCGAAAGGGGTGTGGATTTCATCCTACTTCTAACAAGATAGCCCGCTTCCATCTTAGATTGCATCATCACTTAACATCAGGTGTGCTTGTAATGAATAAAAAAAATCCAAATAACTTAGCGTTACCTACGACCTAGCTATTTAGTGGTGACTATCAACGGCTGAAGCATCATTTTAGCATTTACTATATTACAGATGCATGCATGATGCAACTCCTCATATCAGCCATGGAGTCACAAACCACACAAGTCGATGGCAGTTGCGAGATGACGCCAGAATGTCAAGCACAATTAATACAAGGGTCTGGTTTAGCTTTCCAACAAACTAGCCGAGTCCGAGCTATGGTTCTCGCTCGTCTCTTTGATTGTATGGAAGGCGTGGATCTATCTGCTTTGATTTATAAGCTCTGCATACAGGTTTATAAGGAAACGAAGTCGATAGAGGCTTGGGATCACCCAGCTGGCACTAGAACACTGTTTATGCAACAAAGTATGTATACATTACCACAGCTTACGGCTCTTATAGTATTTAAGTTGGTGGCGACTAATACTAGATTACGTGATAAATGTGTAATTAAATTTCTAAGCAACCATCATCATAATCATTTACAACTTATTTTAATTGCCCACCACAGAGCCTGACCTCCCTATTAACCGACAAAAAAACGGAGGAGGTTCTCAATTCGACACGTATATTTTTTTTTTATGACTACGCATAACTTTTTACAGAGTTGTCCGATTTTGATAATTTTTTTATTAGAAAGGGCACACTTCCAAGGTGGTCCCATTGTCATCATGTTAGGATCTGATGATGATATCCTGGGGAAATTGAAGGAACTCTTCAAATTTTGGAGGTACGCTTACGGCGGTACCGGTAGCTTTTTGGCTACAAGTGTCGTATAATATATATACTATGAGAGTATATATAGTACGAGTACGTTTTGTGGCGATAAATCACTAAAAAGTAAGATAAAATTTTTTAACAAAAAATAGAACCGACTCAAAACGCACTAAAAATTAAAAAATAACTTGTCATTTTTTTGCTTTAATCTACTTAAGCATATCTAGGAGTCGGTGCCAGCCAAGGTTTCTACTTTAAGGACGTTACCTAGAACTCACAAACTGCTTTACTACGTAAAATAAATGTTCCTTGAACTTGGCTGGCTATCATAGATATGCTTAAGCAAATTAAAGCAATTAAATGACAAGGTATTTTTTACTTTTTAGTGCGTTTTGAGTCGGTTCTATTTTTTGTGAAAAAATTTTTAAAGGTATAAAGAGCTTAGACCCACGTCGCTGCTCTAATGCTGGTTGGTGGGCTTAGGGTGACAATATTTATACTTTATGCAAATGTTATGATCGTTATGAAATCATCTGATAATTCAAATGTTAATGATAATGGCCGGGACCGGGACGTATCTTATTATTCTGGGCATAAGGTTTAACACCACCATCACACCATTCATCTGGGTTGAGAACTTTTACTGATAATTACTTGGTAGAAAGTTTCTTCCTAAATCCCAAGGCACACATGCACTGGGCTAACGCAACATTTCGTCAGCATGAGCAATAGGGTAATGAATTATTATTGTTTTTTTTTATTTCTAGTACTGTTTTGTGCTTCACAAGGATATGGAGAGTTTATAAAGCCACGATGGATGAACAAGATCATTTCGTGGCAGGAACCCAAAGGGTGTTACGCGGACGATCGGCAACCCTTTCAGAGGCTTACTGGTTTTGTTGGACCTACTACTGCCCCACCGAAAGATAGAGAGGTCAGTCCTGATCTATAGACGGTACTTACACAATCTTAATCATAGACTAGATAGACAATAGAATAGAAATCATTATAAGGAATCCAAATAAATATATTATAATTATTCAAATTATATTCCGTATATAAAAAATCGTAATGGAAGCCCAAAAAAGCTCTATTAATAAGCATTTATTACTCTTAAAGTACTTATTTACCTTAAGGGTCTACCATAAGACTATATTCACGAGAAAATGGATTAAGACTTTAAGACTAAAATAAAAACGAAAAAGCGATATCCAAAAAAAGAAAAATATAAATAATCCACAATATGGTAATTGCATTTTACTATATTAACTTACTATTTACTCTACTGCATGCTAGATAGGTGCGATACCTGTGTGTCTACCGTAGTTAGTCAGAACAAAAATATTAATTATATAAAACTTAAGTCCACAAAGGGACTTTATACCTAAATGACATTTACTGCCTGATGTCATGCAATCAGGTGAAATAGATATTATCAGATTCTGCGAACTTCTACCCATAACGTTAAAAGCTTTTATGAGATTTGCCATTAAGATTTGCATGAATTAAGGCCTGGTATTCTATGTAAATAAGAGACCTTTCAATAATATCGCCAGTTTTAAAGGTGGCTCTAGTTGCTACAGTCTCTAATAAGTATTTTGACTACTCAAGTGGATTATACCAGGAAAGGAATTTTACGTACAACAATTTTTTTTTATTTTATCATTAAGTCAAACTGAAGAGAAAGATACAGAGGTCTTTAGTAGGTATGTTAAAGACCTGTTAATTTAATGAATAAGACATTTTGGACAACTGCTGCTCCAATATTATAGTTAATCGGCGTACCGATTAATTCAAGAAGTAGAATTTTATTACTAATATAATATAGTAAAAATGTATATTTTAATATATAATTGATCTTTTGCCGGCATTTTTCAGTAAAACCTGCCTTCCAATCCGGCAGTACAGTCACTACAAATAGTCTAACGTGACGTTTTAAAAATTTTTTAACAAAAAATAGAACCGACTCAAACCGCACTAAAAAGTAAAAAATAACCGTGTAATTTAGCTGATTTAATTTACTTAAGCATATCTATGAAGTCGGTGCCAGCAAGTTTAAGGATCATCTATTTAACGTAGTAAAGCAGTTTGTGGATTCTAGGTGATGTCCTTAAAGTAGAAATCTTGGCTGGCACTGACTCCTAGATATGCTTAAGTAAATTAAAGCAACTAAATGACACAGTTATTTTTTACTTTTTAGTGCGTTTTGAGTCGGTTCTATTTTTTGTTAAAAATTTTTAATTTCTTACTTTTTAATGATTTATCGCCACGTAACGTACTCGTACTATACTGTCATAGTATATTATACGGCACTTGTAGCCAAAAAGCTACCGTTACTTACACAAAAACCGAAACCGCTGTAAGTTTGCCTGTAAAATTTGAAGAGTTACTTCAATTTTCCCAGGATTTTCAGATCCTAACATGATGACAATGGGACCATCTTGAAAGTGTGCCCCTTCTAATAAAAAAACAATAATCAAAATCGGACAACTCTGTAAATAGTTATGCGTGGTGACGTGATCAAACATTAAAAAAAAATATACGTGTCGAAACTCCTCCGTTTTTTTTCGTCGGTTAAAAATAATGCTGATAAAAATTTGAATTTAGTTACAAAATCCAGGATTCATAGTGAGCCGGAAACTCAATATGAAATTTTAATAATTTTCAGGAACAATATCGAGTAAAGAAGGCTGCGACAGCAGAAGGAGGTTCATGCAACTCTTTGACTTCGGCCATGGCTCTGGGCTCCTTGGTGTTATACGTCCGTGCGCTTTTAGAAACAGATCAAGCATTCCAATACGACGTTCTTGTTTAGTAATTATTTAAATAAATTGTTCCTATGATATTTTTTTCATTCGTTTAATAAAAATGGTGGTGATTGCAGGAAAAACAAAAGATTTACGATGGCTGGAAAAAAATATACCTATGTTAAACGTAATAGAAATTATACAAAAAATGTTAGGCGCCTAAATTATATTTTACTGCAAACTTCTACAATCTTAATAAATTATAAATTACGGTGGTATATTATATTACCAATCAACTTGATGCGTAACCGCAATACCGTTTCCAACAAATCAAAAATGAAGCAAAATTTAATAATTATTTAGACATTAGTTTCAGGCATATAGCGAACAACGCTTATCTTTGTAGCAGGTAAGCAGGATTCCTTCTTGTCGGCAAAAGAGCTTTTAGTCTGAACGGCATGGTTGCCGCAGTGTAATTACAGGCACACAAGACTAAACAGCAAATTGTGCGACGTTTTCCTCGCATGTGCTTCATGTGGGCTTGGGGAGATAATGTTAATTATTATTTAACGGTCACTATCAGATGTTGTCTGAGGCACGGGGGAGTAACGGCACCAGCTTTCTGACTCTGAGCTTATTTCCTATATGTTTAGTGTTGCTCTGTTATAGACTACGGTGTCTACTCTCTCAGATGGGCTATCAGATTATTCATCAATTACATAAAAATATAGTGTGAAAACCAAGCTTGATGGATTGTATATAAATTGCCTCTTGGACACTCACTTTCATTGTCAGTAATCTTCTAAAACGAATATTTGTAAAATATATTATTTAAACTATTAATTTCAAACGTACCTCGTATTTCAGACATTAATCATTTAATTTAAATTAAATTTGACATTATATTGTATATTTATTCAAATTAGCCAAAGACTCTGGTTTAGTGCTTCTATTCTATTGCATTATACCTATTCAGCTCGTAAGCACTGTTTTGAAATAATTTAACAAAGTGGAACTAATGACCTTGGGGTTGGAAATGGGATTGAATAAAAACTTTCTGTAATAGTATATTTTAATAAAATATTTTATGTAGTATCAATAACAAAATATACAATTATTTCTATAATATGGCAAGTTTTACCACATAAAACAATTATAAGTTCTCAGCCAACAAACGTATTTGTAGTCGTTCGTCCGTCTACAAATACGAAACGGCTCCGTACCTAAAGTTGTAACTAGGAAAGTCTGGAGAAATGCGTTCAGCATGGTAACCTATTGAGTTTTCACTAGGAGGCATCGAACACGCTGATTTCCTTAGTAGAATTGGGATCTTTTCAGCGTGAATCCTAAAATTAATTCTATCTGAACTGATAGATCCTGTCATCACTCTTTGGAAACTGCAGGTCAAGATCCACAGTTCTTCTTCGCCTTTGCGATTCCTAACTATTTTCAATCCACTGGCAAATTGTAAAGTTTCTTTGTTAATTGAGATTTGATGGAAATTGCGAGGCGAGTATTCGGTAGCTGAGTTCCAACAGAAGATGCCTGGTGGCTCCATCAGACCGAAATACAAAATGCCATTGCTGTCCATAGCCTCGGCTGCTGATTGATTTGGACGCTCCTCGGGAAATGCCTGCAATATGAAATTGGCGTTATTATTTTGGCACACATTATAATCTTTGTACTTCCTAGGACTCCAGGGGGTCTGGACTAACTCCCTCTCCCCCTAGGAACAAAATGTAAGTAATAAATATCGCGGATTATTCATTGCATGTATATTAGACTATATAACGTTCACGCATCGCAACTATAGGATTTACATTAATCCTATGTTTTACTGTGGAGATTAAGACGACAGCTATCTAATTTATCATTTTTGGATCCTTGGACCCTATTCCCTGGAGGACGTTATAGATCATTTATTGGCCTTTGAACTCCAATGAAAAATATCTACGCTCGTGATAAAAGTTTTGAGGGATGTTTAGGTGATTGAAAGATAAATATTACAGGCAAAATGGTCATGAGTCATTTCAACATAATGTACTATAATCTCTATTTCATCATCATATTCAATTAATAATTTCTGCAATTAAAAACAACGGAAGGTTAAATTAATTTAGTAAATAAAATAATAGACAGTCATTTTTTAATAAAAAAAAAAAATAAGGAAACACAGAATGTAATCCTTAACCGAGACAATAATGTAAACTACCTACCATTGTAATTATACTATAAAGTTTAATTTTACAATACTATAAAAATTAACAGAGACTGGCTTAAGTTGCTTAGACGGAAAAGAGGTTCATTGCTCTTCAAGCACCTCACATTCCTGCTATCATTGCGGTATACGTGTCGTCCCCGAATTTGTCTTCATAGGCAACCATCAAGTTGTTTCTCTTAAGACATTTGATCATATGTCATAGACGTATAAACGTAAAACGAATGATAAATCATAATTTATCGTGGCGCATTGGTATGCGTTGGTATGCATTTATAAGACGGATGTCCTGGGTTCGATTCCCGGCGGGGCAGATTGAGATTTTTCTTTATTTGTCCTGGTCTGGCTGGTGGGGGGCTTTCGCCGTGGCTAGTTACCACCCTACCGACAAAGACGTACCGCCAAGCGATTTAGCGGTTCCGGTACGATGTCGTGTAGAAACCGAAAGGGGTGTGAATTTTCGTCCCACTCCTAACAAGTTAGCCCGCTTCCATCTTAGACTGCATCATCACTTAACATCAGATGTGATAGCAGTCAAGGGCCATCTTGTAGTCGATAAAAAAATAATAATAATAATTTATACTTACATTAATCGAATAACGATTAGCATTAGGATTCGATATAAAGGAATCGTTTCTCAGTACGCTGGTGCGGACAACGTTCTCTGCAGTAGAGGCCAGCGCGTGGAAGTAGAGGAAACGATCCTGGCCAAAACTGTACGGCGATAGAGCCAAGGCGAATATACCGTCCATTAAATCGAAGGTCTCGCCTATAAATATAAAAAATACACTATGATAAGATGTATGTAAAAATTATAAAAACTGCAGTTTATTGTACAAATCGTCACTGCTTTGTTGTTATAATACCAATAGACAATAGGTATTCTGATTTTTATCATTGTTTAATAGGTTTCGTATAAGCGCCAATGAAAATGTTCCTAAATTCAAATTCAAATTGTTATTTCAAGTAGGCTAATTACAAGCACTTTTGAAACGTCAAATTAGACTATTTGTAGTGACTCTACCGCCGGCTCGAAAGGCAGGTCCTGTTGAGAAGAGCCAGCAAGAGACTCAACAGTTGCTCTTTTAAAATCATTCATTTTACAATATTAACTGTATTGTTACATAAAATTATTTATTCCACTTCTTGTGTGAAGTTGAAAGGCGATCCAATTGCCTCTCAACATCTTTGTCATTTAAAAATTCATCAATAGTATAAGAAACTTGACTCAGTAAGTGAGTTTTGATACATTGCTTAAACTTATGCATTGGCAGATCAATAACTGAATTGGGCAACTTGTTGTAGAAGAGCACATACAATCCCACGAATGACTTTTTTACTTTTCGGAGGCGATACGCAGATATTACTCGTAACTTATAACCATTTCTAGAAAGACGATCATTTAAGTTATTTTTCTGTTTTCTGTTTGTTCCTATTCTATTTAATGGTCCTAGTTAGAATCTGGGATCTGGCTATGAAAAGTTGAGCATTTCTTTCTTTTAGTAACAGCCCAGAGTTAGAAAGCTAATGATATTATAATCATACTTGGAGAGTACGTCAAGCAAACCTACTTACTTACTTACTTACTTACTTGGAGCAGCTTGTTCAACCTATCTAAAGCCCCCATTCCCTCTCCTATTTATAGGTAGTTCTACCCGTGTTATGGGCCTTAATGATGATGATGACCTGATTTAACAAATAACTTACCATCAATGGTGAAAGTGCCGTGATTCGGATTTGGGTACATGAAATTATGAATAACTCTCCAAGATCGATTGTTGATCACATCGACTACCAACATTCCAAATCCTGAAACATCTGCAACGTAGACATAAGTGTCGGAACAATCGTTCGGGTCTTCCCCTCGTACATCTACGACCTACAAAACATAAAAAAAATACAAGTGAAACACAAACCTTAAATCTTAAACTGGTTTAGATTCATGTTTCAAAAATTTATTGAAATATATTTAAAAAAAATGCAAAAAATGAGCATCATAATCGTTGAATGAGCAAAGTGTCAAGTCGTCAACTACAAAATGATAATAGCCATCTCTATTTACAGATCTTAGGGTACACATATGTGTTATTCAAATTGTCCAAATATGGAAAATGGAGCGACGAGCAGCGGCGCGCGTTAATGTTTGAATTTATTAGTACCTATACTTTAGCGGTGGGAAAATGTATGTAGATGTATTTGCCATTGGCAAAAATGATGACACGACGCTTCGCTAGCCTCTGTGCCGGTCTGTGATAAGCATAAGATACCGATACATTATTACGCAGTGGACCAAGTTGATTATTGTCATATTTTTCTTGATTAAACGTTACAATAGAGTAAATTTTTCAATGTTTTTTTCAGTTAACTAGTCGAGACAGGCAACAGGATAGCCGTTGTAATGATATTTATAACGGTGCCTATTAGACACAAAGAATGATTGAGCAATGGAAGCATTTATTTCTTTTTGTCAATCAATTAGTGTTCAATAACAATGATAATTATTTATACTTAGCATTCATGACGTTAATTGAATTCAATTCGTCGAAACAAAAGTACTAATACTTGTTTATCTTCGTAATTTTACAATTAAAAATGTTACATGTTACAATGATTGAGTTCATACAATTATTTTTTTCTTCTACTATTGGCTCATTTTTTTAGATAATTCCTATTAACTTTTTTATTGTTATATTAAGAGTGTATTTTCGTTTTCTAAAAAAAAAATAGATTTTATACCGATACCTTATTAACCGATATGAGGTCAGTGTTGCGGTCAAAGGCAAATAGCCGGTTAGACACACCTGGTTTTCGTCTATCTTACCAATACTTACAGGGGTGATGAACAGTGAGGTACCGATATAGATGAAGGCGTTGACGATGTGCCGGCAAATGAACTGGTCGGTGTTGAGGTCAAAGGCCAGAAACTGATCAGAGACACCTCGTTCTCGTCTTTCTAACCAATACTTACAGGGGTGATGTACAGTGAGGTAACGATATAGATGAAAGCGTTGACGATGTGCCGGCAGATGAGCTGGTCGGTGTTGAGGTCTAAGGCCGGAAACTGATCAGAGACACCTCGTTCTCGTCTTTCTAACCAATACTTACTGGGTTGATGAACAGTGAAGTAGCAATATAGTTGGATGCATTGACGATGTGCCGGTAGATGAGTTCATCGGTGTCGAGGTTGAAGGCCAGCAGCTGCGGCGGACACACCTGGTTCTCGCCTATCTTACCCGCGTCCATCACCCACAGCCTGTTGCATTTGTCTATCTGGAAAATAAATATATTCCAAGATTGAGTAAGACTTAATATCAATAATAACTCAACTATTATTTAAATACTTTAGTTCTAAAGGTCATTCATCCGAGAATATTTATTTTTGCTGTCCAAGCATTGCCGTGTGTCGGTTAATGAGGGTGGTTATCGGTCAAATTACAAACACGTGATGGGGCAGGGCAGCACATTGAAGGAATGTTCCTTGCATTCCTGGTATGGGCAATAGTTTTCAAATGAATACGAGGTGGACCGTCTGCTTGTTTCATCATCTATTACTATAAAATAGGGGCAATTTATTATACTTTTTGATGTCAGAGATCAAATCCTAAAGTAATTTCACTATTCAAATAGATTCCTAAATACATAAAGACCAATAAGTTCTCCAGATTTACAAAAACATTATAAACTTGAGAGTTATTAAATTAAGGGTTCTTTGGGACAGGTAGGCAGTAAAATCGAGAAAAGTCTTAATTTAATTAATCCTCCATTATTGTGCAAGTAGATAATCCATAATTATATTCGTACCTATCCGTAGGTCGCTTTAGTTGGGGAAAACCCCAATGATTAGATCGACTTTCATCTAGATATGGGAAGGAGGGTAACATACTTAGAAGAACTATGCGACCTTTTTAATTCTTGCAATGAATCAAGGTATTGGCCATAAATGGCATCGATGATTCAGACACAGCTATCTGAATACCAAGATTTGAGGCAAAGTTAAGCCATTGTTTACTAGATAACTAAACATATAAATATTAGCTGACCCGGCAAACGTTGTTTTGCATTAAAAATTTAAAAAAAAATTTAGATGAAAATTAGTTAGTAGCCGATTCTCAGACCTGCAGAATACGCATACAAAATTTGGTAAAAATCGGTAAAGCCGTTTCGGAGGAGTACGGTAACTAACATTGTAACAGGGAAATTTTATATATTAGATTACACTTCAAAAACTTGATTGATTATAAAGAAAATTAATTTATTGTTAAACCACAAATCTTTTTAAAATATCCTAATGACAGTTGTTTTAAATAATAATCGCCTTATATATAAAGCATTAATTTTATTGCCGATGCATTACTTACGTGAATAAACTCTTTATGATAAAGATCACTTATTTGCCGATGACAAAAAAATAACAATACAGTAAACCCTATAATCTGACCCCTGTCAAGCGCAAAACAATATTAAGATGACGAACCATTCTACACTAGAACAAAGGATAACAGTAGCTTAACAAATGCCAAAGGATAGAAAAAAAAAACAAATCTAAAACAAGCAACATCTCTGTACGCCACATTGCAGTTCAACACGGTTCATCTGAATCAGTTGACAAATATTTAAAGAGTAAAGTATCTACATGACAAATACCTATATTTTTCTCAAATAAACAAACTAGTCACCGTACTCGTCCCGACATTTTTTTTTATAGAGATTTCTTTATATATTCGATTGGAAAGAAATAGATTTAATTGTTACTAGGATGTTAAACGTTCCAGACGTTAACGATATTGCGTTTTAAGAAAAACTCCAATTTAAACTCTCAACATCCGGAAACAATACACCTAATCTACTCACTGAACAAAGTAATCTAAAATACCACTTTTCATCATAAGCTCGTAGTTTACCGGTAAGTAGTTTCTTGTTTTCATTAAATCATTATTATTGGAAACCAGATATTATGTGGGATTTACAAAACATAAATTAGGGTCACAAATATAAATTACACATCTACTATCAAACAAACACGCGATTTAGATAACAGGACTAAACAAAATCTGTATTTGAATATCGCAGGTACTTACCCGCGAGTGCAATGTACGCATCTACTGTAAACCCAATTCTGTTTATTACTACAATATGATTACGAATATTAGTTTAATGTGTATGTGCCCCTTTTTTTACTTCTAGGCATTCATTTATTCTAAATGCCTTTTTGTTTCACGCTACAGCTAATTCCATGGATTGTGTAAAATTTCGTAAGACCTAATAAAGTAGTAGGTAATAAATTGAAATTCAACAATAACATAGCAGAAGTTTCCAATACGAATCTACTATAAGTCTGAATCATAAATTACAAAGTATTAAGTAACTAATATTTTTTGACTCAATGAAATGATGGAAATAGCTTCAATACATTGCAAAGTTACTTACAGCTATTCTAAAAACAGAAGTCATCCCATTGCAGTTGCGCCCTTGATTGTCGTGCCAGGAGTAGTCAGGATAGCCACTGATGAGACCCTCTTCGTCAACTGTACCCAGGGTCACAGGACGCCCTACATCGAATCTTGGATTTGTAACGAAGATCCGGGATTTCTCTCCACCTGGAAGAATACATAAAACATATATTAAAACCTTTGTTCTAAACTTTCATCACGCTAAGAAGAAAGTACGTTATGTAAGTTTGGATTTCTAGCACAATATTAAAGACGAACACACATGATACAGATGATACATTTGATTCTGGGAAAGCGCCGTGCCGGTTGACCCGACTATAGGTGTACTAACGTGGTTATCGCTCGCTTGCTGAATGCATTCGGTTTCTAAGACGACAGCATTCAACAACCTCGAGTAGGTCTGCTCGCTGCTGATGTGGACATTGGACGTCTATTGGTTGATGTGAAAATTTGAATGATTTATATTCTAACAATTAGATACTCTTTCGGTTACCCTTGTATCATTGTGATCTGGTTGGAGACAATTGTGGGAATTAATCCTTCATTTAAAAAGTAGGCTATCGTACTTTCTGTTATTATAATATCTGAGAGATATTGTGAAATACTACACTCGTAATGTAATTTGTAGTTAAAAAAACACGGCCAAATGCGAGTCGGACTCGCGCACCGAGGGTTCCGTAAATTTTAAGGTTTTCGGAATGATTTCCAAACATTGCTTCATGCGAAATTTCATGATTCTAGTACTAGCTGCGACTAGTAGAGAGTTAAAAATGCGGCTTATGTTGTATCTTTTGACTGTGTTGACTTAGAAAAATAATTTTGCTACAGCTTAAAGGTATTTGTTATGAAGTAGAGCCAAGTGTTTAATATGAATTTCAATTTTAATCTTTACGCGTTTATAAGAAAAAGGGGTAAGTGTAAATTATTAAAAATATTTTTATTACATGATGTAACTAAAAATTCTTGCATTGGCGCAAGAATTGAAGCGAATGAGTTGAACCTTGTTTTTATAAAAAATTACTGATTACCATTTCTATAATGCACATCCACGTCGATCGGCACAGATGCCCCATGGACATAGTATTTGTTCTCCAAGGCCCGCTGGCGTGCTTCCTCGCTCGGAAACCGGAACTCCAACGCCGACCATTGCTTCACTATCCTGAGATTGTTTTTAGCGCCGAAGCTTAAGGCTGGCCAGCAGCACGCCAGACAGTATGATAAAAGGAAAAACCTTTCTATGCCGTACGCCATTTCGGCCTTGTAGATGTCTAATAGATGAGGATCTGTAATAGTGAATAATTAAAAATTATTATATTTTTACCTATTGTTTATGGACTAAGAGTCAGACTTTTGACATTTTATTAAAGCTTACAGTTTGTCAACGTTTAACATACTCGTAGGTTAGGTGAGGCATGTACTATAAGCATTACGCAACTATGAACTCGGACCGTGGTGGCTTTGGAAGCGAGTCCAGACTCCCAATTGCATAAATCGCATTTTTTATCCTCTACAGGACGAGAAATCATGTACCAGTCGGCAGACTTAGCTTTGCAATTCGCTAGTTTGATCTTTAACAATCGTAGGATCATGGGTTGCTGACTATGATAAGATGCTTCTTTCGGCTCACAGGTGTTCAGGCTCAAGACGTTGGCATCCATACAACAAATGAAACGAGGTTCACGTCACGTATTTACCTACTCAAATTAACACAACACTTACAAGCATAGTGATTTGGGTGGAGTTAATTGTAATCTTTCACCATCGAATTAGCCTTAATAATATAAACTTTAAGATCATTAAATAAGATTAATTCGATGGACTTGTGATAGACGATGGACGTCTTAGATTTAAGTAATTTTATGTTTAGGTTCAATTTAAATTACTTATTTGTCTAAAAAGCTAGATTATAATCTCAAAAAAGTATCTTTTACAAGATATTTTATATGAAACAGATGATACTTGGATGTTATTTGGTTATGACACTTAAAAAGCATTGTTATAGCTACAATCCCAAATAATGCACACAGCGTGCGGGCCCGAATGGTTTCGAAACTATTTGTGGATCCTCCGACACCAGTGACGTCAGTTTCAGCCGTATATATTTTAATAATATGGAAAATACTCGCGATAGTTTTTGCGCCATGATAATACGAGGCGGCTTAAAATGCTATAATCGTCAGGATTTCCCTTTTCCGATTCTTTCAGATGCTACTGTAGGTACATACACCTATGTTCATATTAATTTCGACTTGAACTGGCTTTGAATAGTTATTTACCTGTGATAATCGTCGATTACTGCAATTACTTGGGCCCTAATTATTGAACGCCCTAAAAATTAAAAGAGTTGCATTACTAGATATATAAGTCAATCAAATAATGTTACTGGTACATGATCGTGAAGGAGCATAAGCTGACAAACTTAGCTTTTATAAAATGACAAAGGTCTGGCGATCACGGGCTCGCGATCTAGTAGGTATCTATTGCAATTCACTTAGGTAACACACAATTAATGGTTGTTTAATGAAATTGAACAACATTCCGACCTTCTCATCTCATGACCATTAAAATAGATAATTGATCAGATAATGTTATTTACCTTCCGACATAACATAAATAATTGTTTTCTTATTTTATCTAAATCTGTGCTCTACACTAATTTTATAAAGAGGTAAAGTTTGAAAGTTTCTAAATGGGTTTTTTGGGGTTCGATATCGAAATCTTCGAAATTACTAATACGATTTTAAAAAATCCTTTACTAATAGAATGCTACGTTGTACGTGTCATAGGCTGTATATTTTATTTGTATTGTATGTATATATCAGCCAAGTTATCACAGTTTTTCGCGCAAGGTGGACCGAAATATTGTTAAATCGGAATATTGGTATGCGCAACTATTAGGTATAATTAAATATAGTAGGGAGACTTTATGTATTTTTAAATTTTCTACAAATAAAATTTAAAAAAAAAAATAGAACCGACTCAAAACGCACTAAAAAGTAAAAAATAATTGCTATTTTATTACTTTAATTTACTTAAGCATATATGAATTTGTTGCCACCTAAATTTAAGAAAAAAATTTGTGGGTTCTAGGTAACGTCCTTAAAGTAGAAACCTTGGCTGATTATTAAATAAATTATTTAATAATCACAGGGATATCATAGAGATAAGATTTGCCTTTTACACTACGTTAATCTATACTAATACTAGCGGACACCCGCATCTTCGTCCGCGTGAAACTTGGTGTAGACTTGAACTCCCGTTTGACCCCTTAAAGAGGTGAGCATTAGAAAAAACGTTTCTTAGCGCTCGCCTATGTCATTATAGCTATAGAGCAGTCGCCCGTGACTTTGTCCGCGTGAAAACCTCTTAGGTACCCTTTCTTAATTTCAAAGACAGACTTTCATATAAAGTGTTCCTCGCTACCCCCCTCAATTTAATTTTTTTATAATTTCCCGTGAAGCAATTTCCTCCGTCCAGTCCGGTGTACTAAATATCTACATTTTTGTTAAACAATGTACGATATTACAGTACATTAACATTAACAATATATATTTGTGGCAAGCTGATATGTATAGCTTGTATTAAATAGTCTATTTCACTTTTGAGTCTAGCTTTCATAACAAATAAAA
The DNA here is from genome assembly GCA_034621355.1 of Mycalesis mineus. Classification (NCBI taxonomy): domain Eukaryota; kingdom Metazoa; phylum Arthropoda; class Insecta; order Lepidoptera; family Nymphalidae; genus Mycalesis; species Mycalesis mineus. The sequence goes on from CM067891.1 coordinate 8,218,314, forward strand.
TAATTTACAATCCGACATACAGATCTCGAGATTGGCCCGCTTAAACAAACGAACAAACTTTTTCGTATATTATATAAATATGGTCTGCCATGCCAAATAAATTAAAAGAAAAGATGGAATTGCTCGCTTGGAATTTATTTTGATAAGGATTTAAGTTTAGTTCTATAAATAATGACGTGAACGTAAGCATATGAATTGAATGATTTTTTAAAACACAAAAGTTATATATCCGCCAAACTATAAAAGATAGATATATGTTATTGCGGACTTTTTGTAGAACTTTTTAAGATGCATAAAGTTTTATTATAATATTAGTATTAATTATATAGGGGCAAAGTTTGTAAGTTTGTAAATTAAGTTCTGTCGGGGCTAATCTTCGGAACTACTGATCAAATTTTAAAAATTCTTTCACCAGTCATAAGCTATATTTTATATTTGCGCGAGTCGGACCGTAAAATTTATTAAATCGTCGCAAATCGCGTGCGCTGCCTTAGCTATTGGATATAATTGAAAACATTGTATGAAAACTTTATGTATCTTAAAAAGTTCTACAAAAAAGTCCGCGATAGCATATGTCTATCTTTTATATTTTGGCAGATATATAACTTTTAGTGTTTTAAGAAATAATTTAATTCATATGCAACAATTAAATTATGTTTATACAACTGAACTTAAATCGTTTAATAATCATAAAATAAATTGTTTAATAATCATAAGAATATTATTGAGATAAGATTTGCCTTTTACAGTATGTTAATTAGTTATATAGTTTCGGAGATATTACAAAATTTCTAGAAAACAACACTGCCGCGTCCAAATCAAGTTGATCTCCTCCGTGTTATGTCATACGTACTGAATAGGGGTCAACTTTTTGATATATGGATATTCAATGAGAATTCGATCTTTGATCTTTTCTTTCAATTTATTTGGCATGGCGGACCATTCTAATAAATATTCCCTGTCACGATGTTACTTACCGTACTCCTCCGAAACGGCTTTACCGATTTTTACCCAATTTTGTATGCGTCAGTGCGTCAGCAGGTCTGAGAATCGGCTACTATCTAATTTTCATCTAATTTTTTTTAAATTTTTAATGCAAAACAACGTTTGCCGTATTAGCTAGTATTTATATAATATACGAAAAAGTTTGTTCGTTTGTTTAAACCGGCTAATATCTAGATCTGCGTGACGGATTGTAAATTATTTTGTTTATTATGAAAGCTAGAGTCAAAAGTGAAATAGACTATTTAATACAAGCTATACACATCAGCTTGCCATAAATATATATTGTTAATGTTAATGTACTGTAATATCGTACAATATTTAACAAAAATGTAGATCTTTAGTACACAGGACGGGAAGGAGGATACTGCTTCACGGGAAAGTATAAAAAAATTAAATTGAGAGTTAAAAATTATTGTGAAGTTTTATCAAAATACATTGAATAGATTTTGCTTAAAAGAGTATCAAACATCCATACATGCAAACTTTCGCCTTTATAAAATTAACCAAGTATGCGTCCATTCTATTTAATATATTATAGTGTATGTGTTAGGTATTTATTATACCCGTGCTAGTCAAGCCGGCAACCAGGAGTTAGGGAGAGACAATACATGGCCAGAATAAAAATGAGCTTCCTAGACAGACTCCTGAGGGAGATATGTGGACAAGGATAGTTATGTTAGTATGGATTTTTTTCATTTAAAATAATTATAACAAAGTCGAAATATATCGGTACGTTTCGAGATGTTCTACCCTATACCTAACACATTGTATAGTACAAGCCCCCTTTTTATCAGATAATTACTTTACATTTTTATCTCTCTGTTCACATTCGAAAAAGATTCCTACTGTATGAATTGTCATGCAGTTTCCTCACATTGTACCTATTAGACAAAGAAGCCATAAATCGCATTTCGTTCATTGAAATTTGTCCTAGAACAAACAAAAAAGACATCTGGAAAAAAACCCACGCATTCAAAGTCGCGCATGTGAGCTAGTATATGAGGTCATCACACGATATATATAATTTGTGTTAATAATCGTAGATAATAATTTTTATATTATTTATTAACAATAAATGTTTTGCCACTTGTTTTTATGCCGCCTAACAAGTTTTAACCACAAGATCCTATGAATAAATTTAAAGACATAAAATTCGAGATTAAACATTGTATTTTAAAGATTACACTTGAAATACTTTTAATTAATGAAATAAAATTACCATATTGACTGAACAGTGACCGGCACACTCTGTTTTGCCGAAGCGTTGTCATCTTGCCGTATAAATTAAACTTGTGTTTTCACTATTAACCACTCACGCTTTACATAATATTCCTATTGATATTTATATTAGGTTAAATTAATGAGTGTTCTTAAACAAATAACAATTATTACTTAATTGATAATTAATATGATCACTTTGAAACTGTTCAAACTGAATGTTTTGTAAAGATAATTTTAACCACGTTCGCAATTTCAACCGAGTTCGAACCACGTCGTTATTTCCAAAGAGTTTACACTAAAATAAGAAGATTACTTTAAGGTCTCCGTTGTACCTTCTCGTATCGAAATAAAAGTGACACTGAATTAAAATACGTGCTCATCCTTGCGTATTCCATAAAAGATTTTTGGCTTTAAAATATGTGTGTAATTTTATATAGGTATTTTGATTTACGCTATTCAAGACGCGGTTGTTAGGTACACGTGAGGTCGCGAATTTGTTTGATTTTAACATAAAAATGTATTCCACGGACTGGTTCTAACCGCTTCTTTGACTTTAGTGTGTGTGTAATACACTGTGTATTATTTTTGTATCACTAAAAATGATTTGAATCGAATAAATAACGTATTTCGGAACGTGTACATACGATCAAAATAAATATGAAACTAACGGTTGGTAATCGCCTTAACTAAAAGACTTCCCAACCGTTACATCTATTACAATAACCCATTCAGTTGGTAAAGACAAATTGAAACGGTATTCTTTGGTTCAATTGAGATTACCTTTGTCTGACAACGGAACGGCGTTGAAAGTTTTTATTATACTTACGACTAGATACTTTATATTATGTAAAATGTATTATGCTAAAAATAAAAAAAAATTGTAACATTTCTGTTCCTACTTAATGAATGCACGCGAAGTTTATTTACCAAAAAAAAACTACCTTCTCTTACTAGGTTTTGATGAAATCATCCAGCAAATTATTTCTACATTCAAACAGGCCATATGTTTATTTTGTTTATATAAAAATATATATATTATTATAATGTCTTTATATTCATTATCATATTAATCATTCTGCAATACAAATTAAAGCCTTAATTAGGGTTATCTTTATTTCACAGTATATCCATCGACCATAAATATCCTGGGAAAATGAGAAAAGATAGCATAATAGCATCCGTTACACACGAATAACACACGATAACGTCCTTTTATTCGATTAGGTACAACTTTTAACTGTAAATTCACTTAATGGTAAATCATTAAGGAGGAATATTGTAGGATTATAATTTAACTTATGATTTCAATCTTGTCGCGGCAAAAGCCTACCACATTTTCATCGTTCTGTTAAAATTATTAAGTTTAATTATATTGTATATCTTACTACTTTCAATAATTATTAATGAAAATCTAACTTGTTAAGGAACTGTTAGTACCTAGTAGAAAAGTAGTTAACGCATAACAAAATAATTTTAAATACAAAATAAAATCCCTAGAAAGAGACTACGATTTTGTTAGTGTACACGTTTTGATTAGTTTTCAAGTTATAAAAATATATGACACTAGATTTTATTTCGAATGATCATATTACTTTCTTAAAAGTAAAATTATTTTCAAAAAAATATATTTTTTTTAAATATTTTATATAAAATTTTACAAACAGTTAATCACTGTCAATCACAACAAATGTAGACGACTGGAAGAGTTTTCTATAAACAGGCCGCTAATATAGGTTCGGACGCATAATGTAAGGAAAATGATTATCTCAGTTACTAATAACAAATAATTGATGTTACAAAAGAGAAAATAGGGATTGTTTAGTTATTGTGTGACCCTCATGACTTTGAAGTGGAAGCTAGGTATTTTATTGTTATGTTGATTGCGCTTGAATAATGCGTAGCTACTGATGTATAAGTGGTACTAGATAATCTGGTGGATTCCGTTTTGCATAAATTGTAGTTAATTCTGCGCATCGTGACATTGAACTTGCCTAGTTATTATTAACATTACAGCATTAACGTACGGTATTAGTGACCGCAACGTTTTTATTTAATTTTAATGATGACATAAAGAACCTATATAGGTATATGTATATTTATCAATAAGTAGCTGAACCTGCCTCCTGGAACCTTTCGCCTTGCATTTTGTTTAAATCTATACTATTATAATAATAGTATGAAGAAATGAAATACCTGAAAAAATATCTAGACATAGTTCAGAAAAGAGGAAGGTTATGGGCTATTTGATTTTTTCTAAATTTACATAATTAGTAATTGTTTTATCGACTACAAGTTGACCATTGACTGCTATCACACCTGATGTTAAGTGATGATGCAATCTAAGATGGAAGCGGGCTAACTTGTTAGGAGTAGGATGAAATCCACACCCCTTTCGGTTACAAAACATCGTACCGGAACGCTACATCGCTTGGCGGTACGTCTTTGTCGGTAATAATGGAAGAAACTAATTTACTAAATTTCATAATTACTTCAATAGTAAATCAGGGCACAATTTAGTTACTAGCCTTGTATGAGTACCATAAATCAAAAACTGGTTGAAACAAATGTTATAATAGCGAATACTTAAGACCAAATTATCTTAAAGCGAAATCAAAAATATGTAATTGATTAAGAAAATTTAATTAAGTATCATGGTTTTATCATAAAAACGATCTTTAACAATCAAGTAATATACGATCGAAAAATTAGTTAGTTATATTGAGTAACAGTTATACTAGTAACTATTGTATATATTAAATAACATTTATTTATTAGCCATGTTTGCTAACAACTTTCTCAAAGACCTACTTTGTCTAAGATATAATATAATGCTGTTGGCATTGCATCTTAGTTACCAAGTGTAAAAAAATTATAAATATTTTTGCCTTTATAAAGTAAAAAATTAAAATAGTTTCATTAGATTTGAAATAATTTAAATAGGTAAGTATGACAGGTTAATACGATTTGTTTTAGACAAAGTTACCTATCGTGAAAATAAAATATAGATATAGGTATATCATCACGACTCATCCCCATAGAGGTAGACAGAGACTACATCCTCCCATTCGATAAGATCCTTGCATACTTCCTTAGCTTCTTCAACTCTCATTAATCCTTTCATATAAGTCCGTCGATTTTGGGACCTGTTGACCTAACCTTACTTTAAAATTCCCTCAGTTTTGTCCAGAAAAAATCTCCTAGGCCTTCCCCTTCTAACATTTCAATTCACCTCTAAATTGTTAAAGCAATATAAATAAATGCGGTAGAGATGGGAGCATTCAGAAGTAAGACTGGATTGAAACTTAGTTAAGAATAGTGTGATAAGAGAACGGTGTGGTGTAAAAGATGTATACTAAAGCCAAACACGATTGAGAATGCTTGTCAACAAACAAATTTAAAATGAAGGTAGAAAATACAACACATTATATGCCTAATAAATTTAAAATAATGTTTTGTTTTTTTTATAAAATCTTATTTAAAAGATATTGAATATATTAATTAGTTTTAAGCTTGTTAATCTAATTTATTGTCATGAATTCGTCATTAACAAGTTAACTAAAAAAATTAGGTGTAAAGTAGGTATTATGCCTAGGTATTGTAGGTGTAAATTAATTTATAAGCGAAGAATCGCGATGACTATAGAAATATTATTTGCTCACGCAGACTGGTTCTTATAACATTATAAAAAAATAGATATTTGTGAATATAATGTTTTATTTCGTATCTTTTGTGTGTTTTCATTTTTCGTTATTATCGTTTTTTACTCATACTAATAACGGATGCGTTCAATTTGGTTTTTCTAACACAATGTGAGATTGTATTGTTAACTTGTGCTTATGCCTCATCCAGTACACTTTACAAATGTTTCCAAGGTCGGTCAAGTCTTCAATACTAATATCATTTTACCATAACAGAAATGAATGGTTTTTAAACTGGTTAAATGTTACCGTTGCTTTCGAGTTCTAGGCTGATTTTTTATTCTGTCATAAAAAAATTAATTGCTTCGTTGGTCTAGTGGTTAGCCTATGAGACTTCGATCACGAGGTTCTAAATTCGAATCCTAAGTCAGGTTGTAGAATAATTGTGAATTTTTTTATTCTATGAAATTTTTAGTAAATTCCAAGCCCGGAGTTGAGAAGTGCCTTAAAGGGCACGTACTAGTATAGCCCTCACTATCATCAACATCTGAAAGTGAATAAAAAATTAAACATTACTCTAAGCCCGCTAACCAGCAGTGTGTCCGAGCAAGTGTGCCTATAAAATTTTAAGAGTTCCTTCAATTTTCCCAGGATATTATCATCAGGTCCTAACATGATGACAATGGGACCATCTTGGAAGTGTGCCCTTTCTAATAAAAAAATAATTATCAAAATCGGACAACTCTGAAAAAAGTTATGCGTGGTCATACATAAAAAAAAATATACGTGTCGAATTGAGTCCTCTGTTTTTTTCGTCGGTTAAAAATTACGGCCAAAAATACGTTACATTATAAATAAGGAGTTGAAATGTAGGATGTGGTCGGACGTCGATCATCCTCATACACAATATTATGTAAATGAAATAACATCAATGAACGACTATATAATCTCCACCACGGCCATTTACGTCGTTGAGTAAATTAACGGGCAAATTTACTGCTCAAATTTACATAAACAAAGGATGTCCAGAGGTCACGGTATGCTCTTAACCTTGCGACTCCCTGAACCTTATGACTGAATACTTATATTCCCTTTGACAAACATAATCCTGTCATATACTTAAAACATAGCTGGTAGGAGGCTTTCGCCGTGGCTAGTTTCCACCCTACCGACAAAGACATACCGCCAAGCGGTTTAGCGTTCCGGTAAGAGGTCGTGTAGAAACCGAAAGGGGTGTTGATTTTCATCCTAGATTTCATCACCACTTAACATCAGGTGTGATGGCATTGAAGGGCCAACTTGTAGTAGATAAAAAAATATATAAAATACTAGTGAACGCCCGCGACTTCGCCCGCCTGCACTATCAACCTTTCTTTTAAGGAAACGGTACTGATTTTAGGGACACGCAGTATTCTATATGCTTCCTCGTAGTATGAACTGAAATCATGTCACGTTTCATTTGAATTCATTTGGTACTTGCGCCGCGCCGTCCTTAGTGAAATTCTATTTTTTTCATAACTTTTTTTTCTTACGTCCGACCTCTATAAAACAAAGCCTAAAACCTGAGCTAAGCTTAGTATATCTGTGAAACCTTAAAAAAATAGTTCCAGTAGTTTTACAGTAATGCGCGCACAGACGCTGACAGTATCTATATATATATATATATATATATATATATATATATATATATATATATATATATATATATATATATATATATATATATATATATATATATATATATAATCAAAGAAATAAATTTGAAAAGTACTTGTGCTTGCCTGTTAGTACAGGCTAATCAATGAACCAGCTGGATGGATTATTATGTGACTTTCACTTGCAGTTCTGCAGTGTTATAAAGGGATAGCTTACTTTTAATTTAGATATTTGAGTTATTCTAAAATTCCACAAAGATGAAGTACATATAAAAATGTTTTAACAAAAAATAGAACCGACTCAAAACTTCCTTAAGTTTTCCCAGGATATCATAATGACTATGGGACCATATTGGAAGTGTGCTCTTTCTAATAAAAAAAGAAATATCAAAATCGGACAACTCTGTAAAAAGTTATGCGGGGTCATACATAAATATATATATATATACGTGTTGAATTGAGAACCTCCTCCTTTTTTATTCGTCGGTTAAAAACAAGGGCGTGAGTATAATTGTCGAAAGTATCGGATAAAACGATTAAATGTTAATAATCTAACTTAAAAAAATGAGAAATAAAAGACGCGTGTCTGATTTGAGAATCACTTTTATTCTGATTCATAATGGGTGATTGTGACGCAGCACGGTCTAAAGCGCTAAGCCAACAAAAACTAACCTAAGGCAGAGGGGACACATAACTATCTTTTAAAACTTGTAATACACTACACTAATAACTTTTCTCGCGGAAGAAGTTGCAGGCATCCATTTGTATCTTATTATTTTTTGCATGCCTGTAACACTTTAAGTAATTAAGTGTACTTTAAGGTAATACATAGGTTTTACTCAGTAAATTTCTAAGTATTATAATTTATCAGTCGGACTCATGCGCATATGATTTTATATTTTATGTCTTTAACCGACGAAAAAAAACGGAGGAGGTTCTCAATTCGACAAGTATATATATATTTTTTTATGTATGACCCGCATAACTTTTTACAGAGTTGTCCGATTTTGATAATTCTTTTTTTATTAGAAAGAGCACACTTCATCATTATGTTAGGATCTGATTATGATATCCTGGGAAAACTGAAGGAAGTTTTGAGTCGGTTCTATTTTTTATTTAAAACATTATTATAATATGTACTTCATCTTTGTGGAATTTTAGAATAACTCAAATATCTAAATTAAAAGTAAGCTATCCCTTTATAACACATGCCGAACTGCAAATGAAAGTCACATAATAATCCATCCAGCTATAACAAATATATTTAAATAAATAACAACCAAAAAAAAAAAACATTAAAGCTGTCTTACAAGATGGATGGCGTTGCCCCTCGAATTCGTCAACTCTCCCGGAATATAATATATCCTCATAATAATATAATTAATCATTTATAATGAACTAACTTATGCAGAGTACCTAATATCAATGAAAAATATAATGACGATACGAAAAAACCATTCTACTATAATTTCTAATACCTAATACTTACAAAAAAGTAATTACAGCCAGACGAGAAAAATAAAACCTCGCGATGTTACGAAAAGCGGAAAATAATTTCTTTTTTAATTGAGGAATAGCAAGTCACTGTAATACAATTATCACTTACACAGAAGTGGGATCCAGGCTTACATACCTATATATTTTCGTATATATAGTACTATGTAAGTACGTATTCAGAAAACTTTTTCATATTGTTCAATACTGTATTTTAGTTTAATAGTTATAAGGCAAAAAGTGTGAACCAAGAATTTGTTCATAAATAAATAAGTTCTACTCGCTCAGGTATACATAGGCATGTGGTGGTCATGAAAATAGTGGTAGTGGCGCTTCCGGTCATTTTTTTTCATGTCAGAGTTTAAATAATTAACAATGAATGCAGGCACATTTCTAAATTAAATTCAGGATTAGCCGTTAACTATGTTCGTAATGTCTTGGAAGAGCTACTGCTTTTAAAACAGCTCCATATGTTATCTCGCTTTTTTTATTTACTTTAACTATCCCAGGAATAATAATCGCTACTTTTTAAACGACTTCAAAATAAAAATTTTTAAACAAAAATAGAACCGACTCAAAACGCACTAAAAAGTAAAAAATAACTGTGTCATTTAGTTGCTTTAATTTACTTAAGCATATCTATGAAGTTGGTGCCAGCCAAGTTTAAGGAACATTTATTTTACGTACTAAAGCAGTTTGTGGGTTCTAGGTAACGTAGAAACCTTGGCTGGCACCGACTCCTAGATATGCTTAAGTAAATTAAAGCAATTAAATGACACAGTTATTTTTTACTTTTTAGTGCGTTTTGAGTCGGTTCTATTTTTGTTTAAAAATTTTTATTTCTTACTTTTTAGTAATTTATCGCCACGTAACGTACTCCTAATATACTGTCTTAGTATATTATACGGCACTAGTAGGCAAAAAGCTACCGATACCGAGACAAAAACCGAAATCGCGGTAAGCGTGCCTCCAAAATTTGAAGAGTTCCTTCAATTTCCCCAGGATATCATCATCAGATCCTAACATGATGACAATGGGACCACCTTGGAATTGTGCCCTTTCTAATAAAAAAAGAATTATCAAAATCGGACAACTCTGTAAAAAGTTATGCGTGGTCATACATAAAAAAAAATATACGTGTCGAATTGAGAACCTCCTCCGTTTTTTTTCGTCGGTTAAAAAAAGGAGTTTCTCAATTCGACCGTATATATATTTTTTTTAATGTGTGTTCGCGCATAACTTCGTCGTTTATGAACCGATTTTTATAATTCTTTTTTTGTTGGAAAGTAAATAGTCTAGTGGTGGTACCATGACAAGGAAACTAAGATCTGATGATGGGATCCTAGAGAAACTGAGGGGAACTTTAAAAAATTGTAGGGACAACAAGTATGTTTGTTAATTTTTCCGGTAAATATTTGAAAGCACTACAATTTGATGAAGGTCTGGAGTCGATCTGATGATGAAGCCGATCTACATATAAGAGAACTGCTTGACGATTTACTGCAGTTACCTTGTGTTTGGACTCGATTAATTTGTCTTAATGAGAACTTTACATTTAGATGGGCTGTGACTGTCATTGAGGGTCTGGTGATGAAGACGAAGTACAGTTAAGGGAGCTCCGTAACGGCTTACAGTAGCTAGCTTGTGTTTGGGCTTGATTAATTTGTCTCGATGAGAACTTTACATTTAGATGGACTGTGACTGTCATTGAGGGTCTGGTGGTGAAGACGGAGGACAGCTTAGGGAGCTCTTTAACGGTTTACAGTAGCTACCTTGTGATTGGGCTCGATTAATAAGCCTCATTTAATGTTTTATGGTTTAATGTTTACTAAGTCACGTTCCGATGATGAGATCTACGAAAACTCGAGGAAACTCTTCAAAATTTATAGGCACATTTGCAGGGATGTCGGAATGTTATAAGTGGCTAGTGAATATTGGTACTTATGGTTTAGTTCAAGTAGGTTTTTTCGTATGTTCGTTGTCGATAAATCACTAAAAAGTATAAAATAATAAAAAATAAAAACGCCTTCAAAACGCACTAAAAAGGAAAAAATAACTACGTCATTTACTTACTTTAATTTACTTAATCACATCTATGAAGTCGGTGCCACCCAAGCTTTCTACTTTAAAGACGTTACCTAAACTTGGATGGTACCGACTTCATCGATGTGATTAAGTAAATTAAAGTAAGTAAATGACGTAGTTATTTTTTTTTACTTTTTAGTGCGTTTTGAAGGCGTTTTTATTAAAATTTTTTTATTAATATAGAAATCCATTATTTGTCTATTTTGACGGGATTTTCAAGATAAGTATGTCGATTCCTGAAAAAAGTTTTTTCAACAAAAACGGATGTAACAAAAATCGGTATTCTCCAATGATATTTGGCCATATCCATATTGGACTGACAACCGAATTGATGGGATGATCGACGAGACGTAAGCGAGAGATTCGTACTATGTATTTTTTTCAAAAATCAACATGCGAGCAACGGCTTAAAAATATAGTAATATAGAAATACATTTATTTCAAATAGCCTATTTTACAAAAAAATTTTGAAACGTCAAGTCTGTAATCTTCCACCGGTTCGGAAGGCAAATCCTGCCTAGAAGAGCCGTTAAGAAGCTCAGTAGTTACAAATAAGCAAAACATTCTATTAATAAGAATTACATTACAGTTACTAAATTATTAATAAATACACCTATCACAAAAGGGGTCATACAATCGACTACTCACCTACCTACTATTTGCGTATTTACCTACCTACAGAAAACGTAGGTTTGCTCGTAACAAATATAGCAACGGCAATGGATGCTTTCCCTTTACTACCTGTTGTGATTGTGACCCTTTAGCTGGGAAAACCATAACGATCTAGTGAGAAATACCTACAAGTATACATGCACCTGAAAGTTCGTATAAATAAAATCTAGTTTAAAATGTCCCTAAATTTATAATTCTAGACTATCTGATACAATTTTAAAATTCATTTTAACGCAACGTGCAACAATTTTAGGTTTATTGAATTATCAAAACCCGAGTGCCGAGTTGAGTTTTAACTCATAATCAGTAAATTAAAACTTCTTATAAAGACATTTCTCTAATTGATTAACTAGGATTTCTAAACATCTATCAAAATTAATAAATAAAAATTTACGCACTAAAAAGTAAAAAATAACTGTATCATTTAGTTGCTTTAATTTACTTAAGCATATCTATGAAGTCGGTGCCAGTCAAGTTTAGGGAACATTTATTTTACGTAGTAAAGCAGTTTGTGGGTTCTAGGTAACGTCCTTAAAGTAGAAACCTTGGCTGGCACCGACTCCTAGATATACTTAAGTAAATTAAAGCAACTAAAAGACACAGTTATTTTTTACTTTTTAGTGCGTTTTGAGTCGGTTCTATTTTTTGTTGAAAAATTTTTATTTCTTACTTTTTAGTGATTTATCGCCACGTAATGTTTTCGTGCTATACTGCCAAAGTATATTATACGGCACTAGTAGCCAAAAAGCTACCGATACCGAGAAAAAAACTGAAATCGCTGTAAGCGTGCCTCCAAAATTTGAAGAGTTCCTTCAATTTCCCCAGGATATCATCATCAGATTCTAACATGAGAACCACCTTGGAAGTATGCCCTTTCTAATAAAAAAAGAATTATCAAAATCGGACAACTCTGTAAAAAGTTATGCGTGGTCATACATAAAAAAATAATAAAAAAAATATACGCGTCGAATTGAAAACCTCCCCCGTTTTTTTTCGTCGGTTAAAAATATCTTAGGTTTCATCAAACTTATCGTTTGAAATGAATATTTGTACTCTATATCTTTATAATTTTTATTTCTGACTACTCGTAAAATTTGGTATAAATATAAACAATAATATTAATATTTAATTATTTATTTGTTTATTATTTATACCGTAGTTGTAATAATAATATCTAATAGCTAATTAATTATACAAAGACGTGTGCATGGAGTAAGCACGTTTAAATTAGCATAACCGTAAAAGCTATTTGTATGTTGTAATCATTACATAGTATAAAACAAAGTCGCATTTTTATGTTTGTTCGGATGTATGCTTTCATCTTTAAAACTGCGCAACCGATTTTCATGCGGTTTTTTTATCAGATAGAGTAGTTATTACAACAGGATGGTTTATGTATATAATACATGCACAATGTGGTAGAGAAAAACTGATGTTTCTGATGTGATGTCGTAAATTACCGCATTTTTTGCGCTTACATTGCATACGCTGGCTAAACCCTAGGAGACATATCAAAATAATGTTCTACAGTATTACACAACTTAAAAAGCTCAACAAAAAAGTCTGCGATGGTATATGTCTATCTCTTAGGGATAACCGTAAATAACAATTTTTTATGGTTTACTTTCAACCAAAACTAATGGCTTAATAACGAAGCGATTTTAAGCAATACTGTATTAATCCTTATCCAATTGAGTATCTTAAATACTTTGTGCGTTCAATATAGATCACTATTGCTCTTTACAGCATGTAATTTAAGGAAATATTGTCCAAGATATGTAAGATTCAAAATGCAGGGACGAGCGTTCGGCGGTCGCATGCCCGCGCCTCCGTTGGTACATACCAGCATTACACCCGAAGCTGCGGCGGTTCGCTAGTAATTAATATAGCTATTTATCCATGAACTAAATTTCCAAACGGCTGATGCGTATTTAGCCTGAAAGATGGAGCCATCCACACTTCCATACAAATATTATAACCTTTCTACGGCTAAACTGCTGAAACTATATTTTAAATGAGTTTTGGGATAAAACCTGAATAGAACCTTAGTGCAGAACATAGGCTATTTTTTGTCGCTAAAATAAAAATAAAGAGGAAAGGTCGTATGGAAAATCATAATTTTGTCAGGTTACAATTATCAAAGTTGCTAATGGGCTATTGGATAAATATAAAATATAATGCGATTCAAGGATTCTTAGAATTCCACTCCTTGAAGGTTAAATGGGCCCGACAGTTTGTAAAGGAATAAATTTGGGCAAAGGGTTCAATATTAAAATTAATGAGTTTTAAGCATTTCCAAAATTTCACCCCTAAGCGAAAGTCGAGCCCGAGCTCGGCGCCCGCTAGTCGAATTGTATGGTAGGTACCTAACTTATGAATTAGTATATTCTTTCTAAATAATTATATTATTTTACTCCTATTCAAATTACCGTTATGTTAAAGTAATCATTCAAATTAAGATGCTAAGCTGAAATATAATTACGTATGTTCGTAAAAAAATACAGTTCAACATTTTATAAACATTTAGAATATTTAATTAGCAGCAGGTAAATTAAATGATTTTATTTTTTATAAACTAATAAGTAAACTTATTTTAAACTTAATGCAATTACTAAAGCTATTTTGTTATATGTATTTTAAGTCTATATCGTATTGTTTAAGATGCTGAAATGATTGCAGATATTTCTAGACTTATTTTTAACGTACGTATAAATATTAAATGTGAATAGGCAAAACACCAACATAAAAATAAATCGTTATTAAACATATTTGAAAAACATTTTGATGGCAATATTATGGCGAATCTGACATACCTGAGCGTTAATGGTGCGTTACTTCCGGTTGTACGAAGACGACGGTAACAAAAAAATCACATATAACAATATTGTAGGATCGTTGAGCAATTCATATACAAACTATACGAGCGTCTCTCGCGAAGGACGAGCTCTGACTGCAAGGAATCCTCTTAAAATATTAATATATGTTTTTAATATTCAATCGATTTTATTTGTTTTATATAGCACTAATGTTGCTATAGGAACATCTCCATTTCGCAACGTGTAAAAAGCGTCAAGAGTACACACACCCACAAAATAAACGCGCTGTTGTGCACGTTAGTAACTTATCGTGTGAGAATTTTAAGCACCTTCCTTAGTTTTTAATGTGTTTGATTTATTTTTATCATTGTAGCCTAGATTTCTAGGGCATCTATTACGTCTATAAATAACTTAATGATACAATTACGTCCACATGGTCATTCTTGGCGCATCCCTAATTATTTTCAGGATTTCAGCTAAATATCTATGCTCTATTTATGAAGCACATGCAAATGCATATTGGAATACGAAGAAGAATTGGACGAAGTTAAGTTAGAAAAAAGGATCTTAATCACATCCTGTTGCTTTGGAGATATATTTCTATTGTTTTGTATTTATTTATTTCATTAAATTAACAAAACATAAACATAAACAGGCTGAAATTACATTCTTCGTGCTCGTAAGCACTGCATATGGAAGTATTAAAAAAATCCTAAAATGTGAGATGATATCGTAGTTGAGAAAAAAATATATAGCCTTTGGTATTCAAAAGCATTGTTTCTAGTGATTAATAATTCTTACTTTCGAGTCCTATTTAGAATACTTAACCTGTTTTTAACAATATTGTTCATTAGGTCCTAATATATCTCTGGATTTACTGATAATAAATAAAATAAATAAATATTATAGGACAATTACACACATCGCTATATAGCCCCAAAGTAAGCTAAGTAGCTTGTGTTATGGGTACTATAACTGTTGAATATTTTTATATATATAATACATAAATATTTATAATATATAGATAATGAATGTTAACTATTTACGTCTAATTAATGATAAATCGCTTGGAAGTTCAATCCACTTCCAAATTGGACTTTCACGCGGGTTACGGGAAAATAGATACAAGTACAGGAATGAAGTCCTTAAGAGAGAATGCTTCGCAATTGTCAGCATAAGCTTCCTCGTGACGAAGATTGGGAACACGGAAATAGGTAAGAGTATAGTCGGTATAAAAACGAAGTATCCTCTTCGTGTCCCGTCAACAGTGCCGTAATTAGCCTTCTGTGTGAGTTTTATAATTGCGCCCCTAAATTAATGAGGAACGTTCCTGGTCTGGTCTTTTCTACGGCCCCTTCAAGCTCTGCGCCCTGTGCCTGGGCTACTAGCAATGCCCGTCAACAAGAGGATATCCACGAGGATTTTCCAAGTTTTTTTTTCATTTTCAGCTACCGGGGACAATATTTCCTTTTCCTCTCCAATTAATTACAAGAATATGTAGAATTCACCTCCGTAGAGCAATTCAGTAACGAAACTTGACAATGTGAGATTCGAATTCGTCTCTATTTCTATCTGCCTAACACGATACTATGGATAGAGAGAGATAGAGATTTGGAATTCACACAGCTGAGTTTAATTACAGAATAGCGCTACTGGGTTGACCTCTCGGATTACAAACTGCCTGCCTGGTCGAAGCATGTGATCAAAGGTTTAGCTACTGGACATACAACACAATAGAGTGCAATTTTAAGTTAAGTTTTTTAAAAGACTAAAAACATATTATATATTATGGGTTTATGAAAGATCCTGATGCACTCGTTATGTATAGTCATTTTAGGTAGCTTTTAGAGCTTATATCTGTAATAATCTCCTAACACAAAATAATGTGGTTCGTTGCCACTAGTTCCATTAAAAGTTCCATCATCACTAGTTCCATTTTAAAAGGAATACAAAGACAATGGAACTAATGTTGATTTATTTTTTGGTTAGTTGCCACTAGTACCATTAACAGTTCCATAATGGAACTAGTGATGATTTTTTTAGTCACTAGTTCCACATTATTATCTTAAGCACTTTAGGCACTTGCGAAATTTTTCATGGGTGTAAAAACACTATAGTTAGAAACACTTAGGTTTTATTATAATTTTATTCAATAAAATCAACAAATGTTTATTTTTTCTTACTTTAATTAGTTTTACTATAGTACACTGGCTAAACACTACGATATACATCAAAATAATGTAGTACAGTATTCCACACCTTAAAAAGGTCAACAAAAAAGTCCGCGAATATACGCGTTATAATAAAACCTAAGTGTTTCTAACTATAGTGTTTTTACACCCTCGAAAAATTTCGCAAGTGCCTAAAGTGCTTAAGATAATAATGTGGAACTAGTGACTAAAAAAATCATCACTAGTTCCATTATGGAACTGTTAATGGTACTAGTGGCAACTAACCATAAAATAAATCAACATTAGTTCCATTGTCTTCGTATTCCTTTTAAAATGGAACTAGTGATAACAAAAATTATCACTAGTTCCATGATGGAACTTTTAACGGAACTAGGGGCAACGAACCAATAATGTTAATATGAAATTTATCTCCATACATACTTCTGCAGTCTAGATTTTATTGCTACAGAATATAATATGAAACTGAAATGTACGTCAAACCCGTATACAGCTGCCGCTTCAAGCCTTGAAGCATTAAATTAAATATTTAAACAGTAAAACAATTAATAAGCCAGATTATTTAATCTTAAACTTTGCCAGAAGCTTGTAAATCTATTTTGCAAAACAATCGCCTGGCAGATAGAATGTTCCACAAAAAATAACATTTCTTTTTTTTAGAATATTCTTCCTATTTATTAAAATAATTATCAAAATCGGTTCATAAACGACGAAGTTATGCGCGAACACACTTAAAAAAAATATATATATATACGGTCGAATTGAGAAACTCCTTTTTTTTTGAAGTCGTTTAAAAAATAATATCCTGTTATTTCAACTTGCCTCAAACATATTTTATTTTAGCTCCAATGCGGAATGGCGGGCTTAGGGTGGAAGTGTTTGATTATTTAACGATCACTATCAAATGTTGACAATTGTGACCGAGACCGATGACTTAACTTATTGGTGATGTTACACCCACGTGCTCAAGACATTTGTAACACCAACAATTTCCTGAATACGAACTTAACATTTTATAGAAAATTTCTTAAAACGAAGAAAATCTCAATATTATTATCCATAGCCTAACCCAGGGTTCAAACTCAACAACATATGGTTTGGATCGCATAGGACAACCCCTAGAATAACAAGGCACCAGCTCTTGGGCCGCTATGATTAGCAAAGGGCTATAATATATATTAGAGAGCGTCATAATGGGGAATGGGGGAATCCCGGTCAAGAAAATATCTCAGATTAAACATAGAGATAGATACTGCCTTTTATAACCATATTAGCTGTTATTTTTAACCGACTTCAAAAAAGGAGGAGGCTTTCAATTCAACGCGTAGTTTTTAATAATGGTTACTTTATAACTCCGAATTCTTAATCGATTTTGAAATTATTTAATAGAAGGCATGCTTTTATTTGCTTTGCAGATTGGTCACATTAAAATAAAAAAAATCGGTTCGGTTTTTATTTTAAAATAACTGAAAAGCTCATGTCATCCCGGTAAACAAAATTGCGTATATTTATAATTTGCTACAGAATAACATAAATAGGAGGTGATAATAAGTAGTAAAATAAAACTAAACTCTTTTTCGGGTTGCAAACCGATTAGTAGATAGCACATAGGTACAATGTGATTACAAGTGGCATCTTTGAAGCAGGTTCGATTTTTTTTTAACTTTATATATATAGTGCTATTTTACTTTACCACCTTCTTATACTTATAGCTACCCTAAGTACAATGTGCGTCAGATGTGTTTAATTTCTTATATTTGGACAGGTTTAAATAAGTGAAAAGAACAAGACAGTGCAGACACCGCTGTACACATCTGTGAATTGGAATTTATAAGTATTTTTATCTGCGAATTACTTACTATTATAATCTTTTCATTTACTATAATCACACCAAGCATTAAATGATGATCGCAATATAAGATGGAAGCGGGATCAATTGTAACGTATAGGATTAAATTCACACAACCTTTACTACAGGACATCGTTACGGAACGCTTAATCGCTAATCGCGGTGATAACTAACCATGGCCGAAGCCTCCTACCAATTAGGTCTCCTACCAATCGGCTCAGTCGAGAATCAAACCTCGGATCTCTAGCTTATAAATCCACCGCGCTTACTGCTTCGCTAATGAGACCATATTATCTGATATCAGTATTCTGTCATTACAGTTTCTTGTAATTGTTATTAATCCTTCATTAACATTAAATTAGACACGTTAGTACGTTCACACGTTTTTGTGAATGCGTACAGTGTTCATGCCTCGATATATCTTTATGATGTATCTAATAAATAGTCAAAAATCTTTACCTATAACTAACCATGACCTCCTGATACAACGACCGAGACAAAAAGACTGGCCTTTTATTTTCAATCATAGCTAGTAGGTATGACTGTGTATATTATTTACTACGGAAAAGGTATACCTTCGTAGTATTTTATATAAATTACCTACGTATTGAAGGAATACTTTCCGATAAAAACAAACCTGCTTCTGTATATTTTTTGTTCGTAGATAGTAAAATTAGTTAATTGCCATAGTTTTTCAGTAGCAATAAATCAAAATAATTATAAGTAACAGTATGTTTATCATATCATACAAAATGCCATTATTTTATAGCTTACATACCTATTAACATATGATATACGTATCGAAAGCTATATTTAACGTTGAATAATTTGTATTGATTTAATTATGATTAGGTGAAACTTTTAAATGACGTATGACAATTCCCCAAATAACGCAAATAACACGAATCTACGTGCCTCTTTTCACTCATAAGACATTGATTCATCAAACACTACTTCACGAGAATACAAACAAAGTTTATTGATGTACAGAACAGCGTTTTTTGTATGAGGTACCGGTTACCGGTGATTCGTCAAACCGCGGACCGCGTACTGTAAGGTTTTACGCCGTACAACAATAAACAATGACCGGAGATACCAAAATAAACATAGACACTGACTGGTAGATATACTGGCATTAATAAAGAAGACAGCCTAGATTTAATCAAAACTTCTTTATAGTTAATCTGTTTCGTGTGCCGCTATAAAAAACTGGGCACGTGCGAGTCACACTCGCGATTTTTACTAAAATGTAGCTATCCTTATCTTATCTAGACTTGAAATGCTTTCACATGATACTGTCAAGAATTACATGATGCGATGAGTGTGCAATGTATTTTTGTGCATTTTTTTAAGAAATTACAGACTGACAGCTATACCTTATATTTGGAAAATGTGAAACGGTAACAATAGTAAAATATAGTAACTAAGGGAGGTTAATAAAAATAAGTTTTGGCATTGTTACCGATATATTTAGCGCCGAATTGCATAGTCATACGTGACTATGCAATTTGGCACACCATTAGGAACAATAGAGTCAAATGCAAAACCTGTTGATATAAAAAAACTATGTGTATGGATGACGTCGTGACGAAACGAGTTCCATAGAAAAAGCGTGACAACGGCAATTAAATATAAGCAAAAAGTTTGACATTATTGCGTCTTCATTTACGACAGAACAACCGCAAAACGACTGCAAATGAACTTGAATCTGTCAAGTCAAAATCATTCTGCCAAATTCTTTCATAATTTTTTGTTTCAAAATCTGCTGTTTGAATTAAAATTGGCAAAAAGTTTATAGTATGCTAACTACGTTGGAATAGACTTGGAAAACCACAGAACGTTGTAAATAACTACTTAGAAACTTATCGAGGATTGAGAGTAAAATTAGTTCAGGAAAAAATGTGATCTACCGTAAAATTGTTTATTATTATGTCCAACTGTGGACGTCAGTAGGCTGATAATGATGATATTTATCTCAATTTCTTTGTATCGTATTAAAACCCTACTGGCGCGATTATATGTTTTAATAACTGGCAAGTCCTGACTTCAATTCGGTCGACATAGGTGTAACTGAAAGAAGCTAAATAGAGAGCGATGGTAGAAATGCTGATGCTCTTCTATGCACAGAGAAATAGAACAGGAATGGTAGGTCGTAGATATTAGCAAGTAGTCCTGTGCAAATGTCGGAGTAGGCATTTGAGGGGCAATTTGCTTGGGTAAGCAACTCTGTTGTTTTCCACCAGATGACGAAGCCTACGTTGATTTAGAGGTATCCCTTCCTTCCCAGAAGAGCTACCTAATACATAAAGCATCAAAAAATAACTCATCTTAAATAATGTAATCTTAAAGTAATTATCACAATTTATGTCGGTAATGTCAGAACTATTTCAATCGACCTATAAATACGCAACCCACACAGCAAAACTTTCTTTTATCATCATCATCATCATCATTACCAGCCGGTGGACGTCCACTGCTGGACATAGGTCTTTTTAGGGACTTCCAAACACAACGATCCTGAGCCGCATGTGCCCAGCGGCTCCCTGCAACTCGTTTGATGTCATCAGTCCACCTGTTGGGGGGCCGACCGACACGGCGCTTTCTGGTGCGGGGTCGCCATTCTAGCACCTTCAGCCCCCAACGTCCATCAGCTGTTCGAACCACGTGCCCCGCCCATTGCCACTTCAGTTCTACGACTCACTGAGCTATGTCGGTTATTTTGGTTCTTCTGCGGATCTCCTCATTTATGATTCGATCGCGCAGAGATACTCCGAGCATTGCTCTTTCCATCGCCCGCTGAGTGATTCTGAGCTTTCTTATGGAGACCGCAGTTAGCGACCAAGTGTCTGATCCGTATGTTATCACTGGCAACACGCACTGTTCAAAGACTCGTCTCGTCTTCAGGCACTGTTGAGTTTTGGACGAAAAGATGTCACTCAGCCTATTTGGAATGGTTATACCGCCATTCATCTGTCGCCAGAGCCTCGTCGGTCCGTCTGCAGGGTGCACCGCGAACAGGTGAGATTGACATTTGGGGAGGCCGACTAGTACTATCATCCCCCTTACACCCCCTATTCTATACTTGGATTAAAAAAGCAGCTAAAATCTTAATTACAGAGGAAATTGAATTTTTAATGGCAATTAATATAAAAGTTAATTAGGACCAAAACAAAAACAATCTTTTTTGTTGCTTTAAATATCTATTGTCTGTAGGTACCAATTACCAGTAATACAATTATTAATTAAATTGCGAAACAAACAAAGTTTCTACCTTCATTGTTTTATATTTCGTAATTGCTTAAGGAGATTTTACTTTTACGAAGGCTCTACTTAACATCTATCATAAACAAAATGTTTAGCGTTTTTATTTTATTCATTGGAGAAAAATTGTGATAATGATTTGACTTATTCAAGCGGAAAATTGATTTATCTAAGTAGCAGATATAAATAAAATATGCCTATTGTATACGTGAATAATTATTTGAACTTTTATCAAAGGTCATGGCATTTTTAATTTTCGTGAAAAAAGCAGGTCTTGCTCTTTACCCTAAAATAATTAATTTATTAAGGAATAAAAGAACACATCAATTTTTCATCTGGTTGTTAAACTTATAAAGAAACATAATTCAATAAGTTTTACAGTAACTACCCTAATAAAGAAGGTAAAACGCGAAAAAATACTAGATATATGTCAGACAGTATCATGACAACCACTCCGTCATACTCGTATGTAATAATTTCTAGTATTTTGATAAGCAAAGGATTTCATGAAAAGCTTAAGTTGAAGAACTTGTAAAACTCTATTGAAATGTCAAGTCTGTTCCTGTACCACTGGTCCAAAAGGCAGTTTCTATCGAGAAGAGCACGCGACACTCCCTCAGCTATTACATTATTATCAGAAAAGAAAAATACAAATACGTTTAATACACTACTTTCTAATGCGTAATAACATGTATAAGTAGCATCACTTCAAATACCTAATCAGAAGATCTCATAAAACGAACTTTTATGAAGTCTTCCAATTAAACATTTCAAGAAGCAGAAGAAGAAGAAAAGCGTTTCATTAGTTGTATTGTATATTTACGTACCGGGCGGCCATTGTTTTATCCTCTTAATGCACTTGTCCATTACTGAAAGTATTTCGTCTGTTCATCGACGAAGAACGTCCGCAACGCAATAATGATCAATTCGTGGTGGTAGGGCTTCGGAATAAATTAATTCCATTCACCTATAAATTGGATCGCCAAGCAACTAAACGATGAACTTTTTACTTACCATTTAGTGCGAACAACGTCTGATAAGGTTACTCATTTAAATCAAACAGATAGGACATTTTTATGCTAAGGCAAAAAAGGTTTCGGCCTACGGACAAATTTAAATTCTCTTGGTTTTTTCAACGTAAGGTAGCAATTTTATCGGCTTTGATCTGCTGACAAGAATTACTATCGATATTTATGAAATGATAAGAGAACGGTGTGGTGTAAAAGAAAATGTCACGACTAAAATGAGAAAGAGATGCTTAGATGGTTTGAGCATAAGATAATGGATAAAAGAAGATTAACAAGAGATTTATTATTAAGTAAAATATTGGAAGGGGAAGTCATAGGCTAACTTATACCTACTGAATAAAATAAAAAAAATACTCTAATTTAATAGGTCACTGTCATTTATTATAGATACGTGCTTTCATAATGTTTTAGGTATTTATGTTTTTAATTATTTATCAATTTTGTTTTGTATTTCCCTAATGGGAGGCGGCATAGATAATCTATTGAGTAAGTAGTTTCTTATTATCGTAGTAACATTTTGTATACCTACGATAAAATAGGTTGAGGTTGCAGAACAAACCTATTATGGCTCTGGAATGTGGTCGCTAAGTATGCATGTGACATCACATGGAAGGTCAGTGTCACTACGATACGGGCTATACAGTCAGTTGAACTCTTGAGTGTTTTTCTTTATCTACTTTATGATTTGCCTATTAACGGCCCACTACCGGACTAGGCCTCTCTCCTTATAGGGGAGGGGATATGGAGCGTAGATCCACCACGCTGCTCCATTCTGGTTAGCGGACTTGGGGTAATAATGTTTCATTTGACAGCCGAGTGACACAGTGGGTAGTGACCCTGCTTCTGCTTCGTAGGCTGTGGGTTCGATTCCCACATCTGGAAAATGTTTGTGTGATGAGCAATTGAGCATGGATGTTTTCCAGTGCCTGGGTGTTTATCTATATGTTATAAGTATTTATAATAT
This sequence comes from Mycalesis mineus, assembly GCA_034621355.1. Classification (NCBI taxonomy): domain Eukaryota; kingdom Metazoa; phylum Arthropoda; class Insecta; order Lepidoptera; family Nymphalidae; genus Mycalesis; species Mycalesis mineus. The sequence continues at coordinate 8,242,191 of CM067891.1, forward strand.
ATATAAAAATATTCATTAGCTATTATAGAACCCATAACACAAGCTAACTTCGCTTACTTTGGGGTTATATAGCGATGTGTGTAATTGTTCTATAATATTTATTTATTAATGATCATCATCAGATGTTGATGACTGTGACTGGGACCGACGGCTTAACGTAGACTACGTTACCAAGGCACGGGGGTGTACCACCACCAACTTCCGGGCTCCGGGCTTGGAATGAACTGAAAATAATCCTGGATAGGGTACCCAGTATTTGAACCCAGGACATAGTGATCGAAGCTGGTTAGACTAACCACTTGACCAAAAAGGTCAAGTTTATTTGTGTAGTAATAAATAAATCATGAATCATCTTTATTAGCAGATGCAATATTACGTATCATAAATGTTTATCTCGGTCATAGTCACAGGCGTTTAGAAATATTGATAACGTATTTTCCCATACGCGAGAGTGTATGTACGCAAGTGTACGTAGTTTAGGTCACGATTTGACATATTAGGTACGGTAATCCCCTTATAGTGCCTGCCATTTATCGGTAATGTATTGCGTACCACTAATTTATGCATAATTATGGAACTGAAAACCCAAAAACTATGTAATTTACCTCTTATCACTAGAAAAGTTTGACGGTTTCGTTGCGGGGTAGTCTTCGATTCCCGGCAGTCCCGATTAAGATTTCCTAAATAAGTCCAGGTCTAGCTAGTGGGAGGCTTCGGCCGTGGCTAGACCACCCTACGAACAAAGATGTACTTCTGGAATGACGTCGTGTCGAAACGTGTCGTGACCTCTTTCACCTTACAAAAGCGCATTTGAAAAAAGAAATTGCTGCTCACCATTCCAATTTGAAACCTACAAGCAGAAGCAGGCACTAAGCACACATGCACACACGCACACACACACACACACACACACACACACACACACACACATAATTACCCACATAACAACACACACTCGCACTCTCGCACAAATTAGTACCTATTTATTAGGTACATATTTCAGTTGTGTATTTCTGATTAGATTTTGTTTTTTTTTTTAATTCAATTTTATTCACGTATATTTAACTTGTTATACTGTATTCTTCTTTTTTAAATTATCTATGTGTAATCTTATTTGGCCTTATTTTTCTACCTATTTGTGACTGTATGTATTTCTAACTGTACGCTGTTGATTACAATAAAATAAAAATAAAAATAAATAAAACCGAAAGGGGTGGATTCCATCCTTCCATCTTGAGATTATGTCATAACTTACCGTCACTTGTAATTGCAGTAAAGGGTTAACTTGTTTTGAATAAAAAAGTAGGTAATTCTATCCTGTCCAGGGTTATCTAGGGTAGGTCTTCAAAAAAGTTGCTGAATTATTTAAAGATATTCTCATCATAATCCTAGAGTAAGAAGTTAAATTGTCTAACAGTTTTTACCTTCCTACAATAGGATTTTACGCTAGCAAACTAAAGCCTCAGACCAACATAGGCTCTCGATATTCAGGCTTCCTTTTTTTTCTAAAAAGTTGATGACTAGATTTGATCTTTGATTAAAAACAAAATGTAAAACCTACCACAATATAATATTACCTATAGCGTATTTATTGATAATATTACCTAACGTTAATCTATTTATGTGTTTTATGGATTAATCGCCGACAGCGAATCACATTTTTATTAGTTCCTGATTGTTAGAAACGTTTGCATAAATGATGAGCCTCTATTTGCATGGTGATATTATTTTTTGTTATAGTGTAGATAATCTGTGCTAAACGAGGTTGATAAATATTCCATTAAAATAGTTCAAACTTAGATATATGTTGCTCACGCAAGTTTCTCATAAAATATTACCCGATAAAATAACTTTTAACATAAAATTTGAATTGTTGAATTAAAATTTAAACAAAAATTTTATAATACTTACGATTTAACAGATATAAAACACGTACCTTAATATTAAAATTCATAATTAATGTTAGAACATCCATATTGAACGTTATTCATTGAAACTTGTATTTATATAATTATTATACAGGATTTTCGAACGGATTTAATTTAATCAATAATTCGAAGACTGCAGACGAACCAAAAGATAGTCATAATTAAATCCTCGATAATTAATATAATCCTTTATAGGTATACAATGTATTCTCGACAGGTAAACGATCCATGTTTGATAGTGCTTATTTGTCATATGCCTGTCAGGAAATGAGTCTAGTTTTGGACTATGAAGTTACAGGAGTTGGATAGTTGACGCTGTTACACTCCACTGCTTCAGAAGACACGTGCGACGTGTTGGTCCCGATCACCATCTAACATCTGATAGTGTAGAATCAATGTGTTACCAATGGCTTCCACTAATCCATATTAGAGCAGCGTGTTTAGTAAGAGCTCTAGTTGTGGATTATTCTAATAGGGTGATAATAATTGTAATATAGTTACTTAGTTCTACAGTTCAAGATTGTATATTAAGATTGAAGAATATTAAATAAAAGATTTGTTACATTTAAAACTTTTATTGTCCTATTACAAAAGTAAAAAATGAATATTACAAAAAAAAATAATAAATAAATTCTAAAATATGTATCCCTTCTTTCCAAATTATACAATTATTCCAAAAGGTTATATAATTCGTTAAAAAGTTTCGGACACTTAACTTTTACAGTGAGTTTATTAAGCATTTAATATTTACAATCGCAATTGCTGTAAAAGACTTTAGATTCACTATGGTAAGTTAACGCACTAGCTTAGTTTAAAAGTAGTGGTAACTTAAAAATCACATACTAATACTATGTAATAAGCGAAATAAATTTTCGCTTTATTAAAGGCCTCCGAACATGGTCAAACATTGAATAACATAAAATCATTTCTTTTTAAACCTGATTTTTAAAGGAATATTTTCCTTTCGCTTCTATAAAGGCGCGTAGTTCACTAGAAGGGTGTAATAGAAGTCCAACAGGTGAAAATCGTGCCTTTCGGATTTAGATCCGGCTGAATTAAAATACTCAAGCAATCATGTTACAATAGATACATCTTACAGATATAAATGTTTAAATATGATATATAAATTAGTACAAAACACACAAATTAACAGAATTATCATTTAAACTCTTAACAAGTATTATCGTTCATTGCATTCATACGTATTCACGTCCTGAGGAAAATATTGGAAGGAGAAATAAAACCTTTCAGCAGATTTGGTACCAAAAGATCATACATGAGCAAGACTAGACCTTATTTTGTATGTCGTTAAAGCACGACGCGTACTGCAATCCTTTTTATTTATCATTTAATTTAAATTAAATATTATTGATTTATTTATATCTAGCAAATGTTTCAATTACTGGTCTCGTTTTCATTAATTTAACAGAATAAGAAAAGATGTTTTAAAGGATCTACTCTATAATGTCTATTGTGCATTCAAATTTGACGAACGATCGCAGATTAGTTAGATCATTCGCCTCCTTCAATCCTTTAAAAGTCGTCTAATTTTATTTATAGTAGCTACAGCATAGTGTCGTAAATGGCGGTTAATGTGAACGCATCCTAAGTATTTGTATTTTGTATACACATATGTTTGCTCATTTAGAAAAGATTTCGTTTTGTGTAAACGTGGATCATAACCATGTCTCAACACAATAAGACTACAGGAAAACGTAGCTAACCTACCTATGCATCATTTTATGGCTCTTGTAATTATATGTATGCACTGTGTTGCCTTGTTCTAAAAAGATAAGCACGATTTCATGAACAAATAGCCGCAAAACCATTCATAATTAATTCGTTAAGGATAGTTGTTTTGATTAAGGAAACAAAAACACTTGCAATTGTGTTGTGATACTATGAAAATATTCATTAGCTTTTTGGATCACGAAAATGGATATGTAATCCAAATTGTTGCGAATTATTAATACTAAGGGATCCTTTACAAAAAGTTCTTCACAAAAAACGCATCAAGTGTTCTAGGTTGTCGAAATCCGAACTGAAAGCAATATGTCAGGCAAATAAATTTACTTATATAGGTATTTTTAGATTGGCATATTAGAAGAGAAACTGCTTTTGGTTCACTCTTGCTTTGAACAAAAGCAATGAGAAGTATACTGAAAGACTTATATTCAATTAACCGAACTGATATTTTCTTGAGCCCGTAAGTTTGTAGATAATACTTAGATAGTTAAGGTACGAAGTAGGTCTTACAGGCTAAATCTATACTTGTCAAAATAATTCAGTTATGTGCTTTAGCCCCTGCAACTAATATATTTATTAAACAGCTGTATAGTATTCAAACGTCACATATTTATTCACTTCGGTTTAGTACTCACTTATAAGTTAGAGAGGGAGCTTTACTTAAGCTGTCTATTTAAATTTTGAAATCCGAGTATTTCAACTCTGAAGTTAATTAACTCAAGAATTAACCTCCAATGGTTCAACCTCTAGTCTTGTAACGTATTAGTTAAATTTACCTAGACTTCGATTTATTAATAATTATTTATAAGATCAGTTATTTTAACACACGTTTTACCCATTTGTTCTACGTCATTAGAACTTCCTACATCACGATTGAACCAGAAATCAGAAGCGACAGAGTAAAAAGGAAATCAAAAGGATATTCCCCAACGGGATTCAATTGCGGTTTTACGCGTAAATTAAGCCTCTTTAAATAAAACCCGTATTAATAAATACTATTTTTAGTCATCTGCTTATGTTGAAATTTGCCTCTTCAATTATTTTCACCCATTATGTTAGAAAGTGTTATATTTTTAAGAGCCTCAGATTAATATTAGATAGAATAATTATAAGATATCTACAGTTTACTAATTGATACAAAACTATTAAGTATAAGTATTGCGTTAAGTAGATTACACACAACAAGCAAGAAACAGAAAAAAGGCCATCTTAAGGGATTTTTTGCCATTGGAATATTTTCCCGTCAGAAAAGAAGTCGATCATATCAACGGTCACATCAAGTCGTATGTTCGACGCACTAAATATTTTAATAGTCATCTGTTCCAACGTTACGCAATTTACGCATTTTCCGTCAGATGTGAAAAGACCCTAACTTTTATAACTAGGCAGTTTTTGTTAGTACGAGTACCAACCTCGTGCGTTTGATAGATTACAGTACAAAACGGACTTCAATATTTTATAATATTTAGTACAGATTACTTTTGGTGATCAAGTTGCATAGAGCTTCGTGGTTGATATAAGCCAAATCGCCTCTCATTCAAGAAAGAACTGGCTCTGTACTGGGCCGTTAAAATAATGATGTCTTTTGGTGGTTGGATTCAATGACACTGTATAAGTACTAGCAAAAGCTTACACATTAATACGGGCATTAGATGTAATTGCTTAGAACAAAGACGGTGTGAAGTTAGCCGCTCGACGAAGGATGTGCGCGGGCTGAATGGGAACGTAGGCGCCACCGAATCCTGGCTCCACGACACGCACGATACGGATGTTAATCTGGAAACAAATAAAGAAAATATTAACATCTCATAGAAAACAAGCAACACTTGTAATATTTACTGTTCAAAAACTGTATAATGAAAGTTTAAGTTTAACAGGGAGATCTAATTGAGAGCATCCTTTGGTCTAAACCTTTAATTTAGTTAGTAGTTAAGTCTTTAGTTTAGTTTATAAGAAAAATAATGGTACTAAACAGCTATCCAAGAATTTCGGAAAATCTCGGAAAATAGGAAAACAAAGAACAAGAATGTATGGATTGGCATATCGGAATTTTATCTAAGAACCATAATAAGAACCATATCGGTCATTTTGACTTGAAAAAAACCACATCATAATCGGTGCATCGGTTCAAAAGCTATCATGCTAAAAACAGACACACATACATACATACACAGCCAATGATGGTAAGTTTATAAATATAAACCCTCTCTTTAGGTAAAAACGTCATTGTTTATATTACTACGTCACATAAATTACCTATCTACGTAGGAAAATGTAATGTAAAATGTACGTGATTAGTATAAAATACCTAAACAAGCCTTATAATAAACGTAAGTATAAATAAATACCTATAAATGAGCAAAAATGTTTTAATCATTACGTATCGGATTAGGAAACTACGCAATACAATCACAAAAGCTGCGAAGTCTCGTAAATCCATTCATGCGAAAGACGACTCAAGTGGAAATTCCGACAATGACACGCTGCTATGATGACTTGGATTCCTTTAAACCGTCTATACATATACACCTCGATGAAGTTTATAATAGTAACAATGTACCTAATTACGGACAGGATATTGATTAATAGAATCAATGACAATGCACTGTGGTATCCGGTGATGCAATACAATAGTGCGATAGTGAAACATTAGGAAAACTATATAGGATAGATATAATATATGATCTATATATTACCAGCTGCGGTTTTGGCCGCGTAGATCCCACCCCTTAGGAACATCGGGATAAAACTAGTCTATAGGGTATGCCAAAATATATCTATCTATTTCTGTAATAGGTCCAGAATGTGTGCATCTGTAAATCTTAGTGTACCTGTACTACATTTAGAAATGCTACACAGTGATTCTAACTCAACTTTATTAGTTTGGGAATTTATATATACTTTTTCAGACTTCACAATGTTTTGCAAATTATCTTAATAAAGAACATGGGCAAGCACAAGTCGTAGTGCTTAAAGGTACCTTTACCTTCCTAACTAGCTAAAATATCTTTTTCCTTAATCCACCCTGACGTTCTGGTGTCATTTTTCCGGCTTATTCTTTTCTTCCCTTTCTTTTATTTTCTCCGGACCATTATGGTAACAGGTTTACATATTTGTTTACAACTTTGGTTCTATCTTCTTCTTCATGAGTCGTTCCATCAGCTTTAAGGATCGTGGCACCCCAAAGATATGACTAATTTAACGGTGGTACGCCATTTTTCTCTATTTGCAGCCACAGTAATAGCATTCGAAATGGACGCGGCTATCGCATCTTTTACTTGGTCCGTCTATCGTCTCGGGCTACGCCCGCGGGGTCCCTTTCCTTCAATCTTGCCAGTGACTAATAGTTTTTCAATGCTATCTGCGTTTTTCCTGGCAATGTGACCGAAGTAATCGAGCATTCTCCGCAGCAGATGTTAGAAAGCCGTATCTTTACTTTTAATTTATTCAGTATCGAGGCGTTTGTTCTGCGTTCGGCCCAAGATATATTAAGCATACGTCGCCAGCACCACATTTCAAATGCGTCAATCCTCTTCCGGTCGGCAGATTTGAGCGTCCATGTTTCGGCTCCATAAAGGAAGATGGAGAAGATAAGAGTGCGAACAAGGTGCATTTTTGTCCACTGGAAAATGTTCTTGTCTTTCCATATTTTGGATAGCTGTGCCATGGCGCTTTTCGCCATTCCGATGCGGCGCCGGACTTCCGATTCACAGCCGCCTTTATTACTGATGGTAGAGCCTAGGTAAATAAAGTCCTGAACTATTTCTAGGCCTGTTGCTCCGTTGAGTTCTAGCTTTCCAGCGGTCCACTATCATCAGCTTTGTCTTTGCCTTGTTTATGGCGAGACCCAGCGTCTATCAGCGTCTATCAGCGTTGGTTTTATAGACGTTTATATAATCAAAGGCAGCAAGCTATCTATTTGCAAAATAAGTTATAATATAAAGAAAATTACAGTTGATATAGAACATAAGGCGTTTTTGTTAACGACGGTTCATATACAATAAACCCGCCTAATCATCCATTCGACACGGTTAGACCCGGACATAAGTAATTTCAACAATATGGGCTTTGATAAACAACGAATTACCTCATGTTTGGAAGCAGTACGTTTGAAGTACTTGTGGAAGCGAGTGGACAGGGCCCACACGGCGCCGTTGTCACGTTCCACCCACCTCACTTCGGCGCAGAACTGCAGCTTTTCTGGATCCTGCGCTAGTACTCTGTTGACAAAAGTTAAAAACTTAATTACACCTTTGACGATCTCCTTGGCGCAATAGAATATGGTTTGAAACAGGTCCTCGGTTATTCCCACATCGGGTCAATTTAGGATTTAGGGAGGATTTGTAGATTTTACTTATTTCATAGAAACGTATTATTTACATATTTTAGGTAAGCACCGTACCGTAAATATTGTCATGGCTTATCTATACTAATATTATATAGCTGAATAGTCCATTGATTGAGGAAGGCTTTACACTATATAACATGCTGCAACCAATAGGAGCGAAGAGTCGGTTGAAAATGTGGAAAAAATGGGGTTAATTATTCATTTTTGAGAGTTAATATAATATAATCAGTTATAAGGATCATCATCATCATCATTATAAGCCTATTAGCGACCCACTACAGGGCCAGGCCTACCTCCTTATAGGAGAGGGGATATGGAGCGTATACCCACCACGCCGCTCAAATGCGGGTTGGCGGGCTAAGGGTGATAATGTTTCATTTATTAACGATCACTATCAGATGATGACAATGACGACAATGACCGGGACCGATGGCTTAATGTGCTCTCCGAGGCACGGGGGTGTCACACCACCAACTTCCCGACTCCGGGCTTGTAATTTACTGAGAATATCGTGATCGAAGCCAGTTTATCCTTATAACAGCCACGAGGCAGCTATAAGGATAAACTTAGGCTATTTCATACTGTTAATTATTTTAAGTCCACGTGGACGAAGTAGCTGACATCCGCTAGTTTTTTTTTATAAGGATTCAACAATTAGAGTATAACGCCTTGATAAAAATAAACAGCAATTTTTCTAATTCACTGCTCTAAAACAAGACTGATACTATAGTAGGTACCTAACCACCATAGTAACAGAATGTTAGTAGTAGTATGCACAAAGCAAACTTACAATCTTTAAAAGTAGACAGCAATTTAAATATGAAGGTTTCTTTATCCAAATAAGCTTATCCGATTGGTTATCTCTCGTCTTGATTAGAACATAGTACTTGTAACGTTTGCGTAGAATTTAGTTACCTGTGGGAGTTGGTAATAGGATTCCATGCTGCAATAGCGGTTTCTGTCATAGGGCTAAAGATGATGGTGTCGTCACGGGGGTCCACTGCAATACCGAGACCTTGTGATGATTTGCGGCCCACAAGGTTTATGGGCAAATCAGCACCTTCCGCTGGTGGGCCTGACTGTAGTACTGCCGTAGATACGCTGAACATTCTAAAAAGGATACATTGGTTTAGTAGAAGAATTTGCTTGCATGTGATTAAAATAATTTTAAATAGAGATCTTTAAAACAATTATAACGTAGGTAGGAAGGAAACAAATATTAAGAATTCAACCGAACTCTTGAAGCGAAAATAATTAATAATTCAGATCCATTCAAACGTAAATAAATAAAAAAATACGTTAAGCAGGACATACATCAGATGAGTTGATGATGCTCTACAAACAGTCAAACTTGACTTTTCAAAATTGCTAATCAAAACCTATTTTAAATAAACAAATTTTGAATTTGAATTTGGATCTTACATAGATTAAAGACAACTAGATAGAGCCCATAGCGTGCCCACTCGTGAGACAGCAAATCAGCCTTATTGACATGACATGTCAACATTTAAAGTACATCATAAAACATTATGTTTTAAAATATCGTAAAATACGAAATATTACTTTATATAAGATAGTTTCATAAACGCATAATACATAAAATTTGCTAAAAAATAACATATCTATGCTTTAAATCATCAATCAATGAAGTTTATGCCTACTTACGTATGAAACGTAATTCCTTCGATTTTCTGTTCGCTGCGACTGTTGCAGCCGAAAATATTAAAACCCAGCACGATAACGTTTAAATTAATATCGTAACCGCAAAGTTATCTTATTTATCAGCAAATTTAATAAAAAGCTAATAATTGCTCAGATATGTCCCTTGCTTGTCACAAACTCCACTCTTGACAAACAAAAAAATTGAGAGGTCTCAAGGGACACCCGGATGGAACAAAGTTCCTTTCGATTAATTAGTGAAGGAATTGTAATAAAATTTAATTTTTTTTAAGTAATAATAATATTTTTTTATTATTAACAAATATAATGTTATATAAACTTAATCAGTAGGCTCAATTTTTCGATTAATTAGTGAAGGAATTGTAATAAAATTTTATTTTTTTAAGTAATAATAATATTTTTTTATTATTAACAAATATAATGTTATATAAACTTAATCAGTAAAACGAACACGCTGAAAGGGACAAAAAATAATCTTGTGTCACTTTCTAATAAAGGCCGAATGAAATAAGTCTGTCACGCTCTTAAACCTACAGCCGCGTTATGACTCCATCTAGTAGTCTTTAATCTATGGGATCTTACCTGTCAGTAGCCAACGGTTGATAATACACAAGTCCTTGAGCAGGCGAGTGAGAGAGACCCACAACTCCGTCCATAAGAGTGAACTTCTCGCCACCAATGTCGTATTCCCCAAGGTCTGGATCCGGGTACATAGATGCGTGAGTCACACGCCACGCGTTATCCCTGCGAGCGTCGTATACTATAATGCCTGAAAAAAAAACAATAAAATATTATTGTTAACACAAAAGCGTTTCATAAGACAGGGTCAATAGTAATGACGGAAAGGAACAGACAAGGCGCACGATCCTGGTCCGAATTTAAGATATTTAAAAATTGAAAGACAGGTGGTGAGTACCCGAACTTGTATATATACGTGATATTTTATGTATGTGAACGCCTGGAAACTTTAACCTCGAACTTCTTTTACGGTGAACGTAGATAGGTACTCATGTATAAATTGACTTTAAAACAATTTTCACTACTAACAACTAAAATACGATATTTTTCTAAGAACCTTATTTCGAAAATATTTACGTTGTTGTTAACTATTTCCGAAATACTTGCTTTTGCCTTCTGACACGGTATCGAGAGCTGGAAGACGTAACCACATCAATATTTTATATTTGCTATGAAAACTCATCGAAATACAATACTATACTATAGCCAAACTCGATTGAGAATGCTTGTCAACAAACAAATTAAAAATGAAGTTAGAAATCACTAGTCATTTTACACCAATTTTTTAAATTAAGTAGTTAATGACGAATTCATGACAATAAATTAGATTAGTAAGCTTAAAACTAATTAATATATTCAATTTTTATTAAATAAGATTTTATAAAAAAACAAAACATAATTTTAAATTTATTAGACACAAAATGTGTTGCATTTTCTACCTCCATTTTAAATTGGTTTGTTGACAAGCATTCTCAGTCGATTTTGGCTTTAGTATAGATAGAATGTTTTTGTTTCATTATAAATAGTATAGTTTTATGTATAGTTTTTAATAAGCTTCTTCTCAATTTGTTTACTTCTTAAACGTAGTTTCATAATCATCATCATTATCAGCCTATTAACGGCCCACTACAGAGCCAGGCCTCCCTCCTTATAGGGGAGGGGATATAGAGCGTACACCCACCACGCTGCTTCAATGCGGGTTGGCGGGCTTAGGGTGATAATGTTTCATTTATTAACGATCACTATCAGGTGTTGATGACAGTGACCGGGACCGACGGCTTAACGTGCTCTCCGAGGCACGGGGTGTAACACCACCAACTTCCAAACTCCGGGCTTGGATTGTACTGAACATTTCATAGAAGAGTGAAAAAGCTCAGAATTATTCCATAACCGACCCAGGAATCGAACCCAGGACCTCGTGATCGAAGCCACATAGGCTAACCACTAAACCGACGAGGCAGTTGACGTAGTTTACTTGCTAAATATTAAACGTGGTTTTAAGATTGTCAATCATAAGCCAGCAATCTAGATTTTAGAAACTAGGTAATGTTCTTATTGCAACTTCTAGTGTTTTAACATTTGTCTCGGTATTGCGACGGTGACAAATTGACAAATTGTGACAATCTTCGTTTTAAATATCGTAATGACAAGTGAATACAAAAAATATTGTCATTATTAACAGCCCTTTAACATCACACGACTGGGACAAGCTTCTCTCCTTGTAGGAGCGGGGGATATGGAGCGTAGACCCACCACGCTGCTCCAGTGCGGGTTGAGGTAGTAATGTTAAATTCATTAACGATTATCAAATGTTGATAATAGTGACCGGGCCTAGGCATGGGAAGTGACACCTACAACTTCCAGACACTGGGCTTAGGAAATATATTGGAAAAAAGATAAACTTTTTTTTAATTCCACGGCCTGGGTCAGGTTTCAAACCTACTTGCCACAGAGGCTTACCATTCGACCAACGAGGGAACCAGTTAGTTTGTGGTACTAGAAGTAGATCATTTTCTAACTCAAATCGCGCATTTGGAAACTCCAATCATCCAATCTTCTAAATCTTATAGATCCCTGCGACGATCCAGTACATTCCCATAAAGCGATTGGCTGGTGGGAGGCTTTCAACGTGGCTAGTTACCACTCTACCTACAAAGATGTACCGCTTAGCGATTTAGCGTTCCGGTACGATGTCGTGTAGAAACCGATAGGGGTGTGGATTTCATCCTACTTTAAACAAGTTAGCCCGCTTCCATCTTAGGTTGCATCATCACATAACGTCAGGTGTGATAGCAGTCTAGGGCCAACTTGTAGTCGATAAAAATAAATAAAAAAGTTAGAATAGTATACAATTAAAAAGTGTTACAGTTAAACCAAAAGTAACTATTTACTCCGATGTTAATCACGATAAATAATATATAACAAGATATTAAAAATGCAAGTCATTTTCACACTGTGTAATTAAAAAAATTGTAATAATAAACGTAAAACCGTTTTTCTAATTATTATTTCGTTATTTATTGGGTGCAAAGCTAACTAGCTAGCTTTTGTAACTAAATTGCGAGGTTGTATTTTGAAACGCCGAATTATTTTCTTTTTGTATCAACTAAAAACAATGTTTGCATAAATATACTAATATTTTTTTGTTTTAAGTGATGTTTTCATAATTTATAATTCTTAAACGAGTTTATGAGACGTAACTACGACTTTGTCGAAATTTATTTCAACGTGTGAAAATGTTTGTTACTTAGTTTTATAACTTGATTAATGTTTTGTTTTTTACCCGACTGCGTCAGAAGGAGGGTTATGTTTTTCGAGCGTATGTATGTATGTATGTATGTCCATTTCTTCGGCACGCGCTACAGCCTAAACGACTGAAAGGATTTTGACAAGTGAGGTGTCGTTGAATTCGTTGAAATTGTGGTAGTGACATAAGCTATGTAAATTTTCAAAATGGTGGCTGCAAATGGGGAAAAAAAGGGGGAATGTGTGTATTTCTTTCTCTTATCTTAGCAATCGGGATATCAAATGAAAGGTCGTAAAAAGACCATTTCAAAAATATAAATATCATATCATGTTTATATTGCCGTTTTAACAAAAAATGGCAAAAAGTGTACCGTATCATTTCTATACCGTAAACTAAAATAAAAAAGTCTCAAATAAAATTATTATTGGAACGAAGTTCCTTATCGCGCGTTGAGAAAGGCTAGACGGAAAAAAATCGTACGAAAAGTTGTCACGACACTTTTTGATCAAAGGATCTTGCCGCCGCCTTTGATGTGTGTGCGCGTGAGCGGCGGGGGGCGCCCGCGCTGTATGCTGTCTCGCGCTCTTATTACTTAAAAAAAAAAATTTATTACAATTCTCTCACTAATTAATCGAAAAATTGAGCCTACTGATTAAGTTTATATAACATTATATTTGTTAATAATAAAAAAAATATTATTATTACTTAAAAAAAATAAAATTTTATTACAATTCCTTCACTAATTAATCGAAAGGAACTTCGTTCCATCCGGGTGTCCCTTGACACCTCTCAATTTTTTTATATTATAATTATTTCTTTTATTTATTAAACTTGCGCTTATTTACAACTAAAGAATGCCCGCTGTTTCACACGCGTAGTTCTCGTACCTGTGACAATTTCGGGATAGATTGTAGTTTATGTGTTATTCCGATATGTCAGCTATGTTACTGTGAAGTTTCAACAAAATCCATTCAGTAGCTTTTGTGTGAAAGAGTAACAAACATCCATCCATATTTACAAATTAGATATTAGCCTTTATAATATTAGAAGGTAATATTCACTTATATGTTGATAATAAATACGTGCTGTTGCAGTGTTATCATCATTTCTTCTTTTTTAAAATAAATTATCTATTACATAATAATATTTTAATTAATAAACTTTATTTTTTATGTCATGAAAGAAATATTACCATAATGGTAAAATGGAACCCTTCCGTCCGTCCGTCGGTCCGTTCTTCAAACACGATTATTTTGATAACTATAAGAATTATCTACATGAAATTTGACCTAAAGTCATTGTAGTAATAAAATATATTGGTTGATACTAGATTTATCCCAACATATAGATGTCAAAAAATTCAAAGCTACCTTTTATGTTGTCCTATTTTCACGAGAAGCTCCCATGTCAAAAAAAGGTTGCCGTGGCAACGGTCAGTCAAAGCTGATTACAATTAGACTTGCACACATATATACAATGTTTTAGTTTTGTTTATAAAAATACAATCAAGTATATACAATATATCTTGGGACACTTTTGTCGTGAATTTTGCATTACACCCGAAGTCCATAGTACTAACAGCTATTATAATATGTCAATGATCTATTATAAAAAAATCCTGTTGATTATTTAAGCCTAGATTTATACATGGTGTAATTAACACAATGGTGTTATATCATTTTTACATACCGAGGGTATTTTACCGTACCTAGGATGACATCCTTATATCAAGTCATATAGGTTATATAGAACTTTTGAATATTTAAACCTTAATTGAAATTTTCCTGCGTTAATAACTTAATTGTGATTTTATGATTTTTAAATTTTCAATGACCTTAAAGCAATCACGCAAAATATATCCTACTATTAATATGCGTGAAGGTCATGCTTCCACTTCACCGTACAGACCGTAATTGTCATACTACAGTAGGTATAACTACCTTAAACGTACCGTAAACTGGTCAAAATCAGATTACCGTCAACATTGTAAACGTCATGAACAGGTGGTAATCCAATCACGCTCAAGTACCTACTATATTATATCGTAAGCGTCATAGATTGGTCGTAATTCTAAATACCGTAAACGTCATAAATTGGTCTTAATCTAATTCCCACTGACTGCCTCGTTGTCACTAGTTTTAGATTACGACGCCCTGGGTCGGGCTTTGGAATAATACTAAGTTTTTCCTTCTTCTATGATTTTTTAAGTAAAATTGTAAGCCCAGAATTAAAGTATCAGAAACCATTTAGGTATTTTGACCAATCGGAACGAAAATGTATTGGGATTTATCTAATTTTATTAAATATCAAAACACTCATAGAGGTGATATTTTTTTAATTTTTGATTTGGCGACGTTTCGACACTCTCTGCGAGGTCATTTTCAAGCCTTAAACAAGGAAAAGAAATCATTCTTCAAACTTGCTTACAAATTTTCAACTAAACAAATAAATTAAAAATTAAATTATGAATTTATAAATTAAAAAACAATTAGATGCATACCAAAGTCCGTTGAAACAACATTCATCCTTATTCGTTATAACACTCGTCAACATTGAAAATTTATTAAACACTGTGATATTCACTCGTCAAAACATATTACAATTAATAAATTAAATAATTACTATTAAAAAGTTAAAATAATTACAAGTCCAAACGGTCAATAACTGGCAGGAAAACAAAAGATGACATTGACATAATTATGCTTGTGAGTAGTCAGGTACTAGCGCCAACTTGCGAACGAAACAGCAAGTAGCCAATACTTTATAATATGCCCATATATATAGCACTAAGATTGTCAACATCAGATCTTTCGTGAGCCCAGAATTAGACAGTTAAGTTAAGCCGTCGGCCCCGGTCACCGTCATCAACGTTAAATAGTGATCGTTAAATCGTCATCTTCAGCCCGCTAACCTACAAAGGAGAAGTTATAAGCTCTATATACCCTCTCCTATAATGAGGGAAGCCTAGCTCTGTAGTGGGTTAATAGGCTGATAGTGATGAATCCGATTACCTAAGCCGTAAACGTCATAAAGATCGTAATCCGATTACCACGCTACCGAGTAGGTATACCACCGTGTATCGATGCCATACTCAAGTGCGTCGCATTTTCGGTGAAAGCAGTATGGTTACGCGTCGCTGATTTTAATAGCGAAACATCATAACACCACTTTACTACCGCACTTAGCACCTTGTGTAGATCATTAAAATGTTTGCATTTATACGGCGTTATGACGAGCTATAATATCTTACCACGACAATTTTATAAGATTATACAAGTTTTATAATACTTATATAATACTAGCTGAACCGGCAAACGTTGTTTTGCATTCAAAATTTAAAAAAAAATTAGATTAAAATTAGATAGTAGTCGATTCTCAGGCCTCCAGACAAAATTTGGTAAAAATCGGTAAAGCCGTTTCGGAGGAGTACGGTAACTAACATTGTGACCGGGAAATTTTATATATTAGATTAGATAATACACCAGTGTCAATAGCTTTAAAAATAACAAAAAGTAAAAGAAAATCGCAGTGGGATGAAACCCACTGGAAAAGGAGGAGAGCATCATAAAAATGAAAGGAAAAATAAATTACGGGAGGTCGGGAATGGGTAGGGAGTGAGGTTTTAGGGGCAAAAAACGGTATTTCTCGATTTCCGGCAAAACTATAAGTCCTATGAAGGAGAGTTGAATGGCAAAGTTGTAGGTAATAAAAAGATTTAAAACTTTTGTATTTACACTTTTTCAAATAACCTCAAAGTTTATGTGAAAAATTCACAAAACCTACTTTTTGTTTTTATTTAAATTTTTTACAATTAAAATTTTATTTTACGAAATTTGGTAAAAACTACCTTTTTATGTCCCAAACACGCAACCAAAAATTCGGCCGTCAAGATATTAGCCTTTTTTCAAAAATTTGGTGAGCTTTCTGTTCGTTGAAATCTCTACTTTAGGATGGTGAAAAAAATATATATTACCATAGTAAACCATCTTAGAAAATGCATAAACTAGGCTAACGGTTTTTACAGCTTCTACGTAATAGCAGGTATGTAGTAAGGCCCAGTTGAGGGTCTGCCTCGGTGGACTCCGCTGATTAGGTTACGGACGATTCACGATGCTCCGAGGACCTAGTCACCAGGCAATCCGAAGGATCATCGCTGAGTTTTAGTGAGTACATCGGCGAGTTCTCAGCCCATGAATCCTACATACCCTCTGAGAAGTTATCTGTCCTATATCTGTTAGGGATGCGTAAACACGTTTCCCAGTGTTAAAAAAAAGTAAGTAGACCCAGTAAGGCCCAGATCCGCCAAGCCCCTTCCCCACTTCTCTATGCATGCTGATGCTGAAATGTGACCTTTTAGTAGGGGAGCTAAATGGGGATTTACTCGAGCGTCGTAGAGACCTATTGGGTTGCAAAGCTTAGGTGATAAGAAGAAAAAAATGTTATATGATATATTCCTTTACATCGGTGGGGGAAGCGGCTATAAATTTTTAAATATGTAAAAAAAAACTGTTGCGTGGACATCCTCGAGCGCGTCAGATATTGATAGCATCAATGCCCTACGTATTTGTGTTAATGTACGTATAATAATCTGATCATTTGCATGATGTGGGAGGTTGTATGTAAAGGTTGAAAATGATTTTGATGAGTTAAAATTTTTCGTTGGTGTCTCAGGCCTGAGTAACCTACGTTATCTTAAAATAGTAATAAATAGGCAATCTACGCCTGCAATTTCGTTGCAGCTGTAAAAACCGTAAAAACTGTAAAAGCCTAGTTTTTGCATTTTCTGAGATGGTTTACTATCGTAATATATATTTATTATCGTAAAGTAGAGATTTCTACGAACAGAAAGCACACCAACTTTAAAAAAAAACTGATATTTTGACCGCCGAATTTTCGGTTGAAAATTAGGTTACTTTTTCGATTGTTTAAAATAAGGTGAAAAAAATAAATATTTCAAATCAAATAAATTATAGCGTCTTTGGGACATAAAAAGGTAAGTTTTTACGAAATTTGGTGAAAATCAAATTTTAATTGTAAAAGATTAAAATAAAAAATAAAAAAGTAGGTTTTTTGAATTTTTCACATAAATTTTGAGGTTATGTGAATAAGTGTAAATTCAAAAGTTTTAGATCTTTTCGCCCGTAATTTATTTTTCCTTTCATTTTTATGATACTCTCCTCTTTTCCAATGGGTTTCATCCTACTGCGATTTTTTTTGTTTTCTACTCACTAACAGTTAGCCCTTGAATGCAATCACACATGATGGTCGGTGATAATGCAATCTACTTATCTAAGACTAACAGTCGCCCGCGACTTCGTCCGCGTGAAAACCTCATAGGTACCCTTCCAATTTTAAAGACCGACTTTAAAATAAAGTGTGATAATTCCCCGCTCCCCCTCTCAATTTAATTTTTTTTATAGTTTCCCGTGAAACAATACCCTCCGTCTCGTCCCGTGTACATACATTAACATTAACGATACATTACAGTACATTAACATTAACGATATATATTTATGGCAAGCTTATATGTATAGCTTGATATTAAATAGACTATTAGACTCTTGAGTCTAGTTTTCAAAACAAACAAAAACAATTTTACAATCCGACACGCAGATCTAGAGATTAGCCCTTTTAAACAAACGAACAAACTCTTCCGTGTACTATATAGATATTTGAACAAAGATCGAATTCTAAATCCATCACCGCATTAACGTTTCGATCATGAAAGCATATCAGTACCAAAATGCTGACCTCTATTCAGTACGTATAATATAACACGAAGGAGGTAAACCAAATTTAGACGCCATAGCGGCATTTCGCGCTTTTTAGAAATTTTGTAATATCTCCGAAAATATATAACTAATTAACATACTGTAAATGACAAATCTTCCGGTTTGATCGTCAAACAGTACAAACGTCACGAAAATAGTTCCGAAGTTATAAACACTAAACTGCTACAAAACTCAATAAATCAGTAAACCGTGCAAGTGAATCGATTACTGAAGAATAAAATTGCAAACAAACTAATAAAAAGTGTGCGTTTTGTGTCGATTAAGTGAAATAAAGGTTAATAATATCGTCGTTCTAACCTATAGACAATAGACTTTGACAATAATCGACTCTGACAGAAAACAGTGCTACCAACTACCAACATCCAAGCGTAGTCGATAATTGTTGGTCTCAGAGGATTTATAGTTTGTGTGTTGCTACACTTACAAAAAAAAAAATAATAAATAAATAAAAATAATTTTTTTTTTATTATCTAAACAAAACATAAAAATTTAATCCCGGCCATCTCATCTCACTGTACAAATTTCTACCAGAATATCAGAATATCGGTGGCATATATTCCTGCCATTCGAAAATGGACGAGCAAATGCAATTATTATTGTCAAATATAAAGCAGGAAATGCAGATACAAACAACTACTTTAACTGAATCGATTACAAAAGCCGTATTTAAAGAAATGGACATTAAACTAAAACCAATTATTGAAGAAAATTTGCTCCTAAGAAATGAAATACAAAAACTAAATGATAAAGTTAAATATTTGGAACTAGGAAAAAAAGAAAATAATTTAATATTTTATGGCATTGAGGAGTCTATTAAACACACCAACATAATAGAAATAATAACCGCAGTCTTGGACGGTTCTGGTATCAAAATGTGTAAAGAAGACATTAACAAAGCGTTTCGAATTGGCAAGAGGGGCACAAAAGAAATACGCCCGGTTCTAGTTAACATGGTACATGCTTGGAAGAGGGAAGAAATCTTGCGAAACAAAAGAAAGTTACCAAAAAATGTTTACGTTAAAGAAGATTTCAGCAAAGAAGTTTTAGAAAAAAGAAAAGAACTCCTGCCCCAGCTAAAAGAAGAACGAAGATTAGGCCGTATAGCTTTTATAAAATATGACAAACTGGTTGTGAAGGGCGAAGCAAGTGCTAGTACGTTACGGGACAAGAGGAAAAGAGAACAGTCATTTTCACCAAATTCAACTAACACTGGAAAAACCCAACCAAAAGTTAATAAAATAAATGCTTTCGAACGCATGTACAGGAATAGATCTCACTCAACATCTGATATAAATAAAGAATAGCAACTAACGCACATTGGAAACCGGAAGAAACAAAACAGACACAAAGCATTGAACAAGGTAAACAAAACGATTACATCTTCCCCAAGCCGGCTGGTCACCGTGGGGGATCTCGACCACTCCCTTCCAGCTTTACAGAACAATAATAATAAAAATACCAAAACACTTAACTCTAAAAGTTATAACAAACTTTATATTTCTACTTTAAACTGTCTAACATTGAGAACACAAGATAGACTCACTGAATTAGAGCTAGCACTTTCAAAAATAAAATGGGACATAATAGGCCTCAGCGAAATAAGAAGAATAGGGGAATTTATTGAAGAACGAAAAGAGTATATCCTATATTATAAAGGCGAAACAAAAGGAAGTTATGGCGTTGGCTTTTTAGTAAAAAAACATTTAGCGAAAAACATAGACGAATTCAAGGGCGTATCAGAAAGAATAGCTGTGCTCAATATACATTTGCCAGGCTATAAAAGTAAGTGGTCAATTATCCAAGTTTATGCTCCAACGGAACAACATGAAGAAAGGGTGAAAGACCTCTTTTATGAACAATTAACATTAGTTTTAAAAGACACGAACAATAACATCTTGGTTATGGGAGATTTTAATGGTAGAATAGGTTCCCAACGACCTGGTGAAGAAAACGTAATTGGCAAATTTGGTTTCGGGCGAAGAAGTAAAAATGGAGCAAGGATGATTAAAATGGCATTAGAAAATAATCTTGCATTTATGAACAGTTTCTTCAACAAAAATCCGAGGAAAAAATGGACTTGGATGTCGCCAAATGGATTATACAAAAATGAAATAGATTACATAGCAACCAACAACAGAAAAGTCTTTCAGGATATAGGTATTCTAAACCAATTCAATTTTAATACTAATCATCGCATGGTGAGAGCCATAATAAATAGTACAGAACCAAAAAGAAGTAGAAACAAATTTAATGGAAACGTCAACTTTAAAAAAAAACAATTTTCAAAAAATAAGTCAATTAACGCAATAGATGAACTATATAACAAAGTAATGAATGAAATATATGGCTATTTACTCAAAAAACTCCCAAGCTCTAAGAAAACCCGAACCGAAAATGGAATTAAAACATTAACATTAATAGAAGAAAGAAGACTACTCTTAAAACTTAAGAAAGACAAACAAAATAGAAAGGCGGTATCAGAACTAAGCAAAAAAATAAGCAATAGTATAAAAAAGGACAGATTTAAAAAAAGGACTAATGTGATCAACTATTACATCAATAAGTCAGGAGGAGTGAGAAAAGCATTAAAATTATTAGAAGAAGCGAAAAGCTGGATACCAAACATTAAAATCAAAGCATGTAATCAAGTAACTAAGAGAAAAGATATAATTCAGGTAGCAACTGATTTTTATAGAAAACTTTATACAGCAGAAAAGGATACCCCAGCTCTAACTTTAAATCTTGATGACAACGATGTTGACGACATACCATCTTTTCTATACTCAGAAATTGAAAAAGCTGCCAATAGTCTAAAGAACGATAAGGCATCTGGTCCTGATCAGATTACAAATGAGTTGATCAAGTCCTCGATTACTATTCCTGAATACTTATTAAAACTTACGAAATTATACAACACCATTTTAAGCACGGAATGTATACCGTCTGAATGGACAAAGAGCATAACTATACTGTTGCACAAAAAAGGTGATAGGAACATCATAGAAAACTACAGACCAATTAGCCTCATGTCAAATGTCTACAAAGTATTCTCCAAATTGATTCTAAATAGAATAACAGCAATAATGGATGATCAACAACCTATGGAACAAGCGGGCTTTAGAACAGGATTTTCAACTACTGATCACATGCATGTATTAAAACAGCTAATAGAAAAATGCCAAGAATATGGCAAACCTTTTTACATTGCATTTGTGGACTATAGGAAGGCATTTGACTCTATAAAACATGATTCGCTTTGGAGGGCACTAAATCAGCAAGGAGTACCAAAAAAATATATACGTATAATTAAAAATATATATACAAATTGCACATCTCAAATCAAACTCGAATCAATCGGCGAAGAGTTCCCAATAGCTAGAGGAGTGAGGCAAGGAGACCCGCTATCTCCAAAACTTTTTTCTGCTGTTTTGGAAAGCGTATTCAGAGAACTTGAGTGGGACAAGTTTGGCGTTAATATTGATGGTCAGAAACTTAACCATTTAAGATTCGCTGACGATTTAGTCCTTATAACTGACAACGCGTACACGCTCCAAAATATGTTGCAACAGTTGACAGAAGCTAGCAAAGTAGTAGGTCTTACTCTTAACAAATCAAAAACAAAAGTAATGACTAACAGAGAAGAAATGACCATAGTAGTAGAGGACGAAGCAATAGATTATGTCTGTTCATATATATACTTAGGGCAACTGATATCGTTCAAGGATGAAACAGACCTAGAAATAGAAAGAAGAATCGCATGTGCGTGGAAAAGATACTGGTCCCTTAAGGAGATTTTCAAGAATAGACACTTCCCTATACATGCCAAGAAGACAGTGTTCAACTCTTGCATTTTACCATGTCTCACATACGGATGCCAAACGTGGGCGTTGACCCAGAAACATTTACTCAAACTAAGAACGTGCCAAAGAGGAATGGAAAGAAGTATGTTGGGCTGGACATTAAACGATAGAAAAAGAGCAGAAGACATACGATCTACAACAAAGGTCGAAGACATAATAAGGAAAATAAGGCAGTTGAAATGGCGTTGGACGGGACATATGACAAGAGAGAGTAGAATAAAATGGACGAAAATTATAACAGAATGGCAACCACGGGATGGAAAAAGAAGAAGAGGCCGGCAAACGAAAAGATGGTCTGATGATATCAAGGTTATTGGGGGGGCAATATGGTCAAGAATAGCTAATAACAGAGCAAGATGGAAACAGCTGGAAGAGGCCTATGTGTCACAGGACACGCTGATAACTAAACCAGGAAATAAATCGAGCTAGTTTAAGGTTTATTAGAGGTGTATAAACATTGTATTAATTAGTTTCAGCAATAAAGGCTATTATTATTATTATAAATGACAAATCTTATCTCAATAATATCCTTAACATTATTAAATAATTTATTTTAATAAGGATTTAAGTTTAGTTGTAAAAAATAATGATGTATACTTGAGCATATGAATTAAATGATTTATTACAGTATCGCACTTTTTAGAAATTTTGTAATATCTCCGAAACTATATAACTAATTAACATACTGTAAAAGGCAAATCTTATCTCTATAATATCCTTGTGATTACTATATTGTTTTGATTTAAGTCGGATAAGTATTTCCGAAGATTAACTCCGACAGAACTTTATTTACAAACTTACAAACATACAAACTTCACCTCTTTATAATATTAGTATAGATATAAACATAGATGGAAGTGGGCTAATTCGTTAAGAATAGGAATATGGATGAGGACGATCCGAATCGCTTGGTAGTAAGTCTTTGTCAACAGGATAGTAACTAGCCGCAGCTGAAGTCTCCCATCAGCCAGACCTGAACCATTCAGGAAATTCTCAAATGGCTTACCCAGAATTCGAACCTAAGACCTCTTATAAATACACCGCGCATACTACTGCGCAAAGAAATAAACTCCGTGATATTAAAACCCCGGATGCGTTTATTCGTAGCCGAGCCTATTCCGATACATTTACACAAATTGGCAATTTACTTATTATTACATATTTTATTAACCGACGAAAAATAACGGAGGAGGTTCTCAATTCGACACGTATAATTTGAAGGAACTCTTAAAATTTATAACCGACGAAAACAACGGAGGAGGTTCTTAATTCGACACGTATATATTTTTTTCTTTTTTTTTATGTATGACTACACATAACTTTTTACAGAGTTGTTCAATTTTGATAATTCTTTTTTTATTAGAAAGGGCACTATTCCAAGGTGGTCCCATTGTCATCATGTTAGGACCTGATGATAATATCCTGGAAAAATTGAAGGAACTCTTCAAAATTTATAGGCACACTTGCAGCGATTTCGGTTTTTGTGTAAGTATCGGTAGCTTTTTGACTACAAGTGCCGTATCATATACTATGACAGTATAGTACGAGTACGTTACGTGGCGATAAATTACTTAAAAGTAAAAAATAACTGTGTCAATTAGTTGCTTTAATTTACTTAAGCATATCTAGAAGTCGGTGCCAGCCAAGGTTTCTACTGTAAGGACCTAGAATCCACAAACTGCTTTACTACGTTAAATAAATGTTCCTTAAACTTGGCTGGAACCGACTTCATAGATATGCTTAAGTAAATTAAAGCAACTAAATGACACAGTTATTTTTTACTTTTTAGTGCGTTTTGAGTCGGTTCTATTTTTTGTTAATAATTTTTTTTATTATTTATTGGAACGAAGTTCCTTATCGCGCTTTGTGAAAGGGGGCTAGACGGAAAAAATTCTCACGAAAAGTTCTCTCTTCTTCTCAAGAAAAGCCACCTGCGTTGCGCTACTTCTCTACAAGGTTATTCTCTACGTCGTGACTCGTGACCTAATATCAATCGTATGAAAAGCTAAGTATAAATGTATCACCGGAATACTGCAATATGACAACTGAATGACGTAACAGAATAATTTATTAATATTGACAGGAGAATTACATCAAATGTTTGTATTTGTAGGTATTATGTAGAGACACCTGGGAATAGTCTACGACCTACGTGATTCATAACACATTGCTATACCTATCTAGCTTTTGCGTTTAACTTCTGAAAATTAAGTTTTTTTTATCGAATACAAATTGGCCCTTGACTGTTAACACACCTGATGTTAAGCCATTATGCAATCTAAGATGGAAGCGATAAAATCCACATCACTTTCGGTTTCTACACGACATCGTGCCGGAACGCTAATCGCTTGGCGGTACGTCTTTGTCGGTAGGGTGGCAACTAGTCACGTCGAAAGCCTACCAGCCAGACCAAGACAAATTAAGATAAATATCAATCAGCCCCGCCGGGAATCGAACCCAGGACCTCCGTCTTATCTTATAAATCCACCGCGCATACCACTGCGCCACGGAGGCGATTAAATTATTGCCAATGTAATATAAAACACTTGCACGGTGGAACGTGACAATGAGTCTTGATTTATCGTGCGTGCAGCCGGCGTTCATCGATATAAGAGGTGTCAAAAACGTATAAAGAAAAATAATTTCCACACACATAAAGAAAGGCTTTTTTGATGATATCTAAGAGAACTTTCATAACGTGCATACCAACAAGTCAACGTTCCGGACAGGACAACATCTGTGTTGTCCGTTAATTAAGGCTGCTGTTATACTAAGATGCTACTAGCTTATGACTTTGGTCAATAATTAATTAATAATTTGTTTATATATATTGTTGCTGCGGTAATCATTGCAGTTCCCTTTTTTTCCTTTATTTATGTGGCTTTTTGAAGAATATAATTTTGTTATAAACTTAACCAGGTAAGTTTCATTTTATAAGGATGGGTCGAAATATCAAAAAGTAAAAACAGTTTAATTGAGTGCATTTTAAGAAAAGTATCTAATCAATTTACATAAATAAGAATTGAGTTTTTCAGAAACTATGTTTATGAAATATTTATGCTAAATTTTTTTTTATCGATTACTAGTTGGCCCCTGACTGCTATCACACCTGATGTTAAGTGATGATGCAATCCAAGACGGAAGCGGGCTAACTTGTTTGGAGTAGGATGAAAATCCACACCCCTTTCGGTTTCTACACGACATCGTAGCGGAACGCTATTTCGCTTGGCGGTACGTCTTTGTCGGTAGGGTGGTAACTAGCCACGGCGAAAGCCTACCAGCCAGACCAAGACAAATTAAGAAAAATCTCAATCTGCCCCGCCGGGAATCGAACCCAGGACTCTACTCCGTCTTATGAATCTAGCGCGCATACCACTGCGCCACGGAGGTCTTCAAAAATATTAGTTTGCAGAAATAGCGTGTAATTTCTATTATAGTTAAAGTATTTTCGCAATTCAAATTTAGTAAACCTTTAAGTACTTGCATATCCTAGGTATTCTAAATCGCGAATGTATTTTAAAAAACCCCAAATTGTATAATTAAATATAATCTAATTTAATAAAACGTAGGCAAGTAGTCAACATTAACTTGTACCAGAAGCGATCAAACTGATTAAACATTAGACAACTAAATGAGTTTTTTCTCTCTCCTACGAGCCGCAATCTATATCTACTAATATTATAGAGTGGTAACGTTTGTGAGTTTGTGATGTTGTGACGTTGTAAGGGGTACGATTTTCAAATTTATTTCACCAGTAGTAAGCTACGTTATTCTGGAGTGTTATAGACTATAAAAAATGCCAAAATTGATTACGCATCTTCACTTAAATTTGAATTATGTAATCTAAGTTGTAAAAAAATTGCTTTAATCGCGTGCGCTGCAAAAATTATTGATGATAGAACAAAACAATGTACTACAATATTAAAGAACGTATCAAAATCTGTAAAAAAGTCTGCGATAACATATGTCTATCTCCTACGGATAACTCACAATAACTTAAAATTGTGCATTAAAAAAATTATTTTTTGTGAAACTTATGTTAATAATCTATATCTTTATATATATGTTTTCCAGTACGGAAATTATGACTATGAAGAAATATTTGTGGCCTATGCAGTTTAAACAAATATCTTTAAAGATATTAGCAAGATAAAAATGTGCGGTGCGCGCCGCCCCGGCCGTTTCGAGGCGATATACTCGTAGGCTGTTACATTTAATTCTTTGATTTCCAACCAGTCCAGCATAGAAAGGCTACAGCGACTGGCTAACCACAGACTCAATGTGCCGAATATGCTTAATAGGGAATCTAGAACCGAACGTGCGCAGCGGCTAAAGGCTCAGCAGCCAGCTAAAGAGCAGGTACATCTACTAGACTTGCTATCATCATCATAACTTTTATTAATTCCGAACATTCTACCTGGTACAAACGGGTCGGCACAAAAATATTTGTAACGCGGAACGGTGTCCGCGGGCACTGCTAGTCGCAGTATACATTCATAGGTACATCCAGTACCTTGCACGCGATGCAATGTAATAATTTGAGTTCCGCTGTATTGAATTAATAGATATATGTTTTATGGATCCATGTAGCATACAAATATCAATGCATTGACATTGCCTGCCCTAAATATGTCTTAAATCAGAAGAGCAATTCTCCGAATTCCACATCACTATTGCACCGAAAAATAAACTGCGTCATTTAGTTGCTTTAATTTACTTAAGCATATCTATGAGTCGGTGCCAGCCAAGGTTTCTACTTTAAAGACGTTACCTAGAACCCACAAACTGCTTTACTACATTAAATGAATGTTCCTTAAACTCGCTGGCACCGACTTCATAGATACGCTTAAGTAAATTAAAGCAATGAAATGACGCAATTATTTTTACTTTTTAGTGCGTTTTAAGTCGGTTCTATTTTTGGTTAAACATTTTTATTGATCAAGTACGAGATGATGCTATTTATGAGCCTACATAAATAGCATCTTTGATGATATTGACGCAAATCCTGCTTTACTATAGAAAATGTTTGTTCTAATATAATACGAATGAATTTATTAGATTCCGACCGTGACTGTGCCAAAGTCACGACTGCAGTGTTCTCGTAAGATCGTGTTTAATCTCAGAGTATTCCCATTTCATTATTACGCGTTTTACGCCAACTGATAAGATATTAAGTGACTCGTTGTTCCAGCGGTTAGTCTATCTAGCTTTGGATCGCGAGGTCCTGGGTTGGGCTATGGAATGTAGAGCTATTCTTTTCACCAAAAAAATCTTAGTAAATATGCTCAGCCATGTTACACCACCTTGCTTCGGAGAGCACGTTAATGAGCTCTATAGACTTTGGAGCTACCAAAATGACCGAAGACGTCCGACTCGAGCATTATCGCGAACATCTAATAGCGATAGGCAAAAAACAAATATTATAAAGCTCATGGAGCAGCATGTGGTTCGAAACAATATATCCCCTCTTCTATAAGGAGAGTAGTCTGAATCTGTAGTGAGCAGTTTAAATAAACTGATTATAACGAACGAACAAATTATAAGAACTTTGTATATCTTTATTCATGATTTGCACAGTTGTAAAAAAAGGTAATAAAACAGTCAATTAGAATAATCCTTTCAGGAAATGCTGGTCTATATTATTAGTAACGTTGTTTTATAAAAGTCAGGTATTTTTTTGTGATTAATAAGTAAAGCAGTTAGCTCTGCGCATTATCTTTTTACAGTTGTGTCTGATTTTATTTTACTATCCCATCGTAATAGAGGGTGCGCCATGTCTTAACCACCGACAACCAACCAACCATAGCAGTCACCGTAATTTTAAAGTAAGAACGAGAGAAAACCCCGACACTTGGTTGCGGTTTTACATATAAAGGTAAGAAAATATTTTAAAATATTGTAATCTACCCAAGTTAAGAAGTAAGTTGAACGGTGCCTCGTTGAACATGTAAAGCTTTCGGTCCTAGACGTTACTATTAATATCATCGTACCTAAAGTAACATTCAACGTATAACATAGCGTCAATCCCTATGCCCAATAGTCGAAATCTCCTCTTTATCATCGTTGACGGTGACGATGAGTAATCTTTACAAATTCAAACATTATTACTCCAAGCCCGTCTATCAATTGCATGCCTGATGATGATACTGAGCATCATAATAACTCTACTACATTTGAAAGGAAGTCTTTACCCTGTATACCCTGATGACCGCGCCGAAGTGCCCCATGGAACCTAGGTACAGCATTTATTCAATCAGACAAAAACCTTACCCCGTAACGATAGACCATTAAAACGGCTGGTGATAACTAAGTAATAAATGAACGAGATTCATATAAAGATACAAGTTTACCTGGGGCGACAGTATCGGTGATGTAAGCAAAGAGGTTGTCGCACGAGGCGTGTCGCGAGCTGGACCTAGTGTCGTCCAGCACGATGTTGGTCAGCAGAGTGGCAGGCCGCAACAACTCGCGAGGGAAGTACACACTTCGCACCTGGAACGTGACGTAATCCATGTAGGATTTTATTACTGACTAGCTTTCTAACTTCGCACCACATTGATTTACAGGCGTACGGAAGTTGATTTTAGTTTTTTAATTGGTAATTTATGCTATTCCATTGCGCAAAAAATGGCGACAAAGTCATCTAGATCCGACAGAATATCTTAAACGTGTGTTTCTCTCCTAAACTGGGGCTGGAGATGTTAACTCTCCAATGTTTAGACCAATAGCACACGGCGTATTTTATACGCGCAAACTACGCGCGTATCAGGAACGCGCGTCTTTAGCAAAGGAGACGCTGAATGTTACGTTTGCATTGTCACGTTTAAAGCGATACAAACGCGCGTAAAAAGCAGCGTAGGCGTTTCAACCGACACCATTGTACAATATAAGAAGAGGAGTCTCTGATAAAAACGTCTCTGACAAAAGCCACGTGCGACTACAGTGTGTTTATGCGCAGTAGAGGCGCGTTTCACGATTGCCCCGTATGCTTAGGTTATACGGTTCCGTTCAAATCTCGATTACGCGCGTCATCTGCGCATCGTTTGCGCGTTTTAAATACGCCATGTTCTAAGGGCTTTAATGACTTATACATAAATTTTTGATAATAAGTTTAAGTTTAGATGAACCTAATTATCATAAATTAAAACCATTAGACCAGTATTAGTAACTGATACATCGACTTGTGTAAGAAGCGAAGTCACTGACCCTATTTAGGATAATTGAGCATTAAGTCTTTTATCGATAATTAATTTGTTTAACTGTTGGTTAAATGGTACAGCAACACGTTGTTTATAAAACCAGTTTGTTGATGATTTTAAATATAAACAAAGAGAAACGGTTAAAATAACAAGTTAAATGCCATTTAAGTGAACCGTTTATATATAATTGATTACACTAGTTTATTTAGGTGAAATCGACTAATCAATAAATAATAATATACTGAAAAAATTAATTTTATTATACTGTATCTGATAATTATACCTAAAACATTTGTTTAAGGTATAATTATCGATGCCGAAAACTAAGAAAATATTAAATCTATATCTTAATTTAGTTTCGATTAAATAAATCATGATCGTTAATTTGTTAAATTCATTTAATCCCTAATCACAGATCTGTGTCCTGAATAGACAATCTCTGTAACAAAAAGCTCTACTACTGCTACTGAATACACAATAAGCTTGATAAACACTACCCTCTTTTGCCGGTCGAGTTAAAACAATAATTTCGTTTACTTACAATATCCATTTAAACATTTATTTATTTGCCAAAAACATTAGTATGTACATATGTTTAGTCGCATGACATGCAAATACATCAAATACAAAAAATCAATAAATTAGGGTAAAATTACAATTATTATTATAATTAAAATTACAAATTAGGCATTTGAAATATGTCGTATATAAATTTAAAACTTAATAATATTAAGACTACAATTGCCCACACTACAATTTAATGTTGAAGAACTCCCTTACAGAGCATTTGTCAATCAACCAGTCGTATAGTTTTAATTTGAAACTCCTTTTTTATAGCTTTTAATTTTATTGTAAATTTTGATCATCATAAAATAACAGCTGTTGCTGCCGAGAGCCGTTTTACACACTGGATAGTGCAACCTTTCCAGGTGTCGGCTATTAAATGATGCTATATTTTTATAAGTTGTAAAGTCCAAAATCTTATAACCGAAAATAAAAAGCAGGAAACAAATGAGATCCGGTATCTGATACAAAATTATGACACAAATAGCACTATAATTAGTACGTCCACACTCCACAGAAGTGACCTCGTCGTTATTTTGTATTGGAAAGGGTGCGCCGAGCTATTATGCGACTTTGATACCAATGGACCATTCAAAACTGACGCTTGATTGCAAACCCAATCATTATTGTCTGGTTGGTTGTCTACACATTTAAATGTTTATTGAGATTTCATTTTGTGAAGACGGTTTGGCTTTGGATGAACTAAATAAGCGTCACGTTAAAGTCTCACTCTCCACACTCACATGTTTTAACTGAATTAAATATCTCCAGAATAAGTATATATTTCAATTATAGATAATTATAGTGCTTCAAAATACTTAATGGGAAACTTAACAAACTCTCCCCTAACAAAGTCGTCCCTACAATTTTCAAAAGTTCCCCTCGATTCCTCCAGGACATCAGATTTTGATTTCCTGATCAGTACTTATCTCGAACTATCTCCTTTTCAATTAAAAAAGAATCATCAGATTCGACGAAGTTATCTCCGAACAAATATAAAAAAAAACATATAGCTTGAATTGAGAAACTCCTTTTGTTGAAGTCGTTAACAAATAAAATATTGATGGATATGAAACAATTAATAAAATGGATTTTGTTAAACCTGGGAAAATCGATTACAGTTGTGGGCTTCATTCGATCACTAAACTGCTACTTTTATATCTATCGAAAATACACGCCCTTTTATATTTTTTAAAGAATTAGTAGGACTGTAAAACTGTAAAATATTTTAAAACACTCTTGTTCACTTCACTTTAATGATTATTTTCTTTCCACTCAACTTTATTTACACACAAAGTATGTATTTGTTATGTACCGTTTATGTAAATTATTAATTTGTAACAACACCGAGACTCCCCTTCTAATTATAATACTACTTATAATTTAAATCTAACGCGGAACTTCGGCAAGAGATTTTGTAATTGATAACAATTCTACCCGGTTGGTCAAACTTAGCTTTCTATTGACCACAAACTTATAGTTTTAATAGCTAAACCACCAGATTATATTCTGCAAATAAAAGTTTTGTTAGTTTCTTTAGGTTTTTTAGAGTATGAATATCTAGTATAGCCATAATGTTTAATGTTTTTTTTTTATTGACTACAAGTTGGCTCTTGACTGCTATCACACCTGATGTTAAGTAATGATGCAATCTAAGATGGAAGCGATCTAACTTGTTAGGAGTAGGATGAACTCCACACCCCTATCGGTTTCTACATGTCATCGTACCGGAACGCTAAATCGCTTGGCGGTACGTCTTCGTCGGTAGGGTGGTAACTAGCCACGGCGAAAGCCTTCTACAAGCCAGACCAAGACAAATTAAGAAAAATCTCAATCCTCCCCGCCGGGAATCGAACCCAGGACCTCCGTCTTATAAATCCACCGCGCATACCACTGCGCCACGGAGGTCGTCAAAATGTAGCAAATAATAGAGATATACGAATTTTTACTATAAATTTTAACTTTTTAGAACTTTGAAAGTTAAACTTATGTTACTAATAACCATGGTGATGATTATTTAAAAAAAATATCTATTGTCTGTCAGTCTGTAAACTAGTAAACTAAGTCTGTTAACTAATTTAAGTGATTTATTACTATAACGTCGATTTTGATAGTTTTGTTAACTTATTTTAAATATCATATAAAATTTTAGTCACAGCTTTGAAGTTAATAAACTTTGAATTTAAATTTGACTCCAAACTTTACGTCAACAAAGCTGAAGGTAAAATCTAAAATCTAATAGGTAAGTAATAAAGTCACTTCCGCCTGTCAAC
Source organism: Mycalesis mineus (assembly GCA_034621355.1). Taxonomy (NCBI): domain Eukaryota; kingdom Metazoa; phylum Arthropoda; class Insecta; order Lepidoptera; family Nymphalidae; genus Mycalesis; species Mycalesis mineus. The sequence continues at coordinate 8,274,846 of CM067891.1, forward strand.
AAAACTGGGACTTCGGTCATGATTTAATAATACCGTATAGCAGGTATTCGTAACTATCAAATTTCTTGTCGATTCTCTCCGGTACGTTCGGATCAAGTAGATAGTTCACTACAATATATATCATATACCTAAGATGTGTCAAGACACCATTTCATCATCATCATTAACATCATAACCATCACCATCATCATAATCATAATCATTATAATCGTCACAATTATTAATCAGTCAACAGCCTACTATAGGCCTCCTTCCATATAGACACACACAAGCTTAGACCCACCACGCCTCCTCAATACATATTGGCAGGCATAGAGTGATAATGTTTGATTCTTTTAATAATAATCAGTGTTAGGCGTTAATGATAACCAGGACCGACGGCTTAACGTGTTCGCCGAGGCACGCTATCACACCACCAACTTCACGAATTTTACTGAAAATTATTTAGAAAACAGAGAAAGAAAAAGAAGAAACTCAGAGAAAGAATTAAGTTATGAACTCTATAAAGCAAAATAAACTAATCAAGTCATAGCTAATTTGCCTTGGAAAACACTACACTTATTACGTACGTAAAATATAAGGTACATAACCTAATATAATCTCTAACCGGAAATTCTATATTAGGTACTTATAATTAATAATTAATATTTGTAGTCAATCATAATTATAATTGAAGTTATCGTGTGTCGATTACCCTGTTAATGAATACTGAACAATTTGCAAACAACTTTTAATCTACGACCGAATAATTTATATTTTTTTCACATAATTCTAGTTTAGTTACGCACGATTGGTATATTTACGTACATTTAGTTAGACATCAAGGTAGGTATAATTAGTTATCAGGGGCAATGTATTCAATAACGACCTACAATGCTAGAGTATAGCAGACGAAGATGTATCTTGTAGATACAAGAATATGACCAAGGGAAGGCAGGGAGAGGCAGCTGCCCTCGAGATTGTAAATAATAGACTCAAATGCAAAGGAACCATCTTTTTGCTTACTAGAACTCCTGTGTAGGTACAATACACCATCAAATAAAAAAGTTGTGTATGTAAACTTACAATTTTCAGAATATTGTGTTGTAGAGAAAATCTCATCCTCTAAATGACTTAAAGAGACCTTAGACCATTTATAGAAATAGAACAATATCAATGCGTTATTATTCATAATAAGGAAGCGAACCGGGTAAATGTTCAGAGCTTTGACTTAGCAGAGACTTCTTTCAAATGAAACTTTTTTGTCTTTATAGTCTAAAAGGCGAGCGACTAAAAATATCAAGCGTTTTGTTAAGAATCAGTTTGAAATTTTGTTGAAAAAACAGGTTATTTAAAAGCAAGAACAAGACGACCAAAAGAAAGAGATCCCAAAGCCATATTTCTCCTGCCCGGGACCGAATATCAGCCTATGCTATCATTAAAACAATGTTAACTATGTTATTAACTTGATATTACATCACACTTTGTGGTTTTATGTTCTAACAATCTGTATTGTTGTATTCGATCACGAACTCGGATATGACACGATATTTTAATATCAATCACCAGCATTGTGATGATTGAAAAGGCTAGATCATCGTGACACATGAAAACGAATTGTTGTAACATAGACTAAGTAAGAGGCAATAATAACAACAGAAACGAACAAAATCCAACTCCAACTTTTCAACTAACTGGTTAGGTTTTACTCGTGAAAATTCAGCCTCAATATGAATATCTGCATAAAAATTATAATAATGTGCTTTTCTAAACAATAACCTATCTATGTAATTAATCAGGATTTGTTTAACCGTTACAGAGTTGTAAATTTTTATATTTTTCTGTTTTCTGTAATTGCACTTAAATCTGCGCATGTACCTGACTTTAATATAAAATTTAAGATTTATTTGATGAAATGAATTTATTTAGCAACTTCCTGTTTACCGCTAAAATACAAGAACGCCTACTTACGCCCACTCTGAATATAAATCGCAATCTGCAATCACGTGTTATATCCCGAAGACTCTAAACTCTGGCGTCCCTTCTACACTCATTTAATCCCAAGATAGCCAAGAGTGGCTAAGGACTCAACTAAACCAGCAAGGCAGATCTCTGCTTTAAACAACACGCAGTGGTCTTACACTTGATGAAACACCATAGGAAAAAGAATAACAGAGAGAAGTGCAGAAATAAAGAGACTCAAAATTAACTTACACCTATACTTCTGTTATAAAGCGGACGAGTTTGTTTACTTTAATGTGTTAATTGCGCTACCAGTCACATTGCAGCAATCTTTTGTATATGTCGTAGCCACATCTTAGATTTGCTCGTCTCATGAAATCTTTGTCTGTCTATTGGCCATATCATGATATGGTTTGGGCAGATCAATGATACAAAATCTTTTTTCGATGTGGCCAACTTAACGTGCGACTACTTCATTACTTCATGAAGTGGTCAAAATTATTGGATCATATCGTAAACTATACTCGGAATTTTAATTCGATTCCAGATTTGACAATTTCAGTGTTGCAACGTTACGACTAGTAAGAAATAGTGACGTTGCGAAATTATTCGATATGGAAATGGAATATTTCCGGATCGATTCTTCTCGTTTATAATTTTACTCTCGTAAACTAAGTATATCAGAAAATTGAATATTTCTGAACCGATAATTTAGTTTTGACCATTAATTAACCATCTGAAACATTTCTTTTATAATTGTGTGTGAAATAAATAAAAAAATTGATCATGAAGAACATGACAAATAAAACAGATAGATGTATTATGGTAATAATTTATTTTATAAATTGTCGTCGTCATCGCTATCGCTATCGCTGTCACTTTCTGTAACATTTATTATAAATGTGTCTGTGATATTGTCAATTAACATATCTAGGCTACTCATTTTTTCCTCTTCTTTGACAACATGGGATACGCATTTAGACCATTCGGCAGCCGTAATTTTTTGAATGCCTTCCTGAAATAAATTTCTCACGTCTGTCAATTTGAAAGTTTTATTATTTTGAGCTACATGCCCCTTTACCTGCGCCCATATCAATTCGATAGGGTTTAGCTCGCAATGGTAAGGGGGCAGTCTTAAAACCGTGATCCCATGTTGTGCTGCCATTTCATCTACAGCGTACTTAGTAAAAGACTCGTTGTGTGGAATCAGTTCTAAAAGCGTAGCTTTAACCATATCTGGTTCGTAGTGAATATTTTTATTTAAAAGCCATTCTTGAATGGCAGCTTTTTTCCAGCTCATTTTTGGTGCCGTTTCCAATTTTCGGGAATGGTATGGTGCATTATCCATCACCACAATTGAGTTTGGTCTTAATTTTGGTAAGACTCCAGCGAACCACTCCTCAAAACAAACTGCATTCATCTCATCATGGTAATCTTCACAATTTTTCTTTGCTTCAAAAATCATGAGCCCCTCTTCCAGGAAGCCTTCTTCAATACCTATATGGCTAATTATGAGACGTTTGCCTTTTCCAGATGGATTTTTTAATCCAGTGGTCAGTCCCTCCAGAAACGCTTGTCGAGATGATGTGACTTTCTTATCGACCCAAGTTTTTTTTACAGTATGACCTTAAAATAAATATAGTACATGAACATATACTATCAATATTACTATTAAATTTAATGTGAAATGTATATAAATGTTAGGCTTACCTGCGTTAACCCAAGTTTCATCTTGATAATATATATGTCTCCCTTCTCGTCGAAACTGACATATAGATCGCAAGTAACGCTGGCGCCATGTTATTATATCATTTCGATCAATAAGTGTGCTCTTGCGTGAACGTGCAACATATTTAAAATTAATGCTTCAAAATTTTTCTGAGGGTGTCTTTGGAAATCTTGGGCATTTCTGAATCATCGTTCATCACTTGTAAAACCTAAAATAGTAAATTTTATAAAAGCTTGGAATCATTACTTGTACATATAAAAGATGTAGGTATAAAATAATACTGTCTGACTGATTGACTAACCATTGCAATGGTTGGAGGTTCATTTCGGTAAAAGAACTGATGAACAATTCTTCGTATTGCAGAGAATGTAAATTCATCAATTTTATCTTTAAAACTTCGCTTTGGACCAGTTTTTTTAGGAGGAGTTGGCGGCGCACCTTTATTTACTTCCTTCAAAACGTTACAAACAGAGCGTGAGGTTATTCCCAATATGTCAGCAACTTTGCTCATACATTCATTTTCTACTAAAACTTCAAAGGCCTCCAATTGCGCAGAAATTTCATTTTTCACGTATTTGTAGGCGTTGCGGATCATTACTTTTTCAGTCACAGTGAAAGCTTTTCGTGGACGCTTTTTTCTTGGGGACTAGAAAACATCCGCATCTTTTTGTGATGGAAAATCAAAACAAATATATTCACTCAAAGTTCACAAAAAACTATAAACGTAACAACAAACACAACGTAACAACACTTTCACAAAAACTCAACAAAATAACTAAATATCGATTCGCAATGAAATAGGATATTCGTGCAGTCAGACTGGGAGAATGAAGCCGAATGACACGATAAACAAAATAGCGATAGCTGCACGAGCGCGCACGGGTTGCCAATACTGAAAAATATCTAGGCATTATAAGTTTTGTTTTTAATATAAAAACAAAAATATTAACTTTTTATAAAATAAAGCAGCGATTGCTAATTAATAAATATTTATTTTGAACAATGATGTATTTATTTAAATAAAAATCAATAATTTAGTCTTTAATTGGCACACTGATAGCACACACACTGATTGTTTATCGATTTTTGTGTTCATCACTACACTATTATAATTATGTGGTATCATTATTTCACAAAATGACAAAAGCTAATGTCAAATCTTGAATCGAATTAAAATTCTGACTTTAGTTACACCCCGACTTAGAGTACCCCGGCTCGGATAGGTTAGGTTAGAAGGCTAAGGCCTTAGCCTTCGAGGTTATTTTTTTATGTAATAAATAGCAGCCCCGCGAAGCGGTGTGGGTTGGGGCGTTAAAATATTATGTTTAATTATTATTATGGCATTTATAAATTTATAAATTGCATATAATTATTGGGCCTAGCCTCTATTTATATGATTCGGCCAAACGTAGATGACAAAATCGTGAAACGTAGACGATTTAACGATCTGGTCAAATTGAGTTGGCCACATCATGAAACGCGGCCATTTCATGAAATTCTCGAGCATTTCATGAAATGAGCAAATCTACGATGTGGCTACGACATATATACAGATATTTCCACGGAAAAGGTAACTACGCGGGTGAAAATCATTAGATCATAAAATTAAAGAAAGAAGGCCACTCGTCCTCGTTTTAATGTACTACTGTTACGTATTCTTTAAGATGTAGATAGATGATTACGATCCATTCATTTACGAGTATCAGAGTCAAGGTCTCTTTTCAAAACATTATTTGATTTATGACTCGAAAGTGTATTAGGAAAGAACTGACTTGAATAACTGCTAATTATGTCGCTATAAACATCAATGGTTCGTACATTGCTATAATATGGACATTAATATTTTGAGGAAATTAATATTATATTTATTTTATAAATCGTGCCAACGGTGATTTATTGTTTCCGCATTGGACTTGAAAATTAACTAACTATGAGATTATTACGATTTTATGATATAATTGCAACACAACATTACAGGAAAGACGCCATATTTATTGACACACCAGTTAATATTTCTGTGAAAGGAATGTGTGACTAAATAAAGCCTATTTTATATTTCAAACCATGCATTAATAGTTGGAAAAGATCTGATTGTAGAATATAATAAATCATAATCATGAAGTAATTCAGATATTCAAAGGAAATTGCCAAAATTTGCCCCAGGCTGTCCACATATATAATACACAATAAATTTTAAACAACTACCCATGTTTAATAGCAATCACTTGAAAATATATCAAAAATATAAGAATTTCAATCGATTTTCTGTGTTCTGAATCACGTGACCGTCGTCGTAGTATGAAAAATCAACTTTTATCAAACTTCATAACTTTATCAGCGACTGCTTAGCTACAAGCACTACAAGCTACAAGCTACTTTATTACTATTTAAATAGAAGATCTGTACTATTTAATGACATATATATCATCTCTGGACATCTCTGGGGCAGACTCCCATACATTTTTTTTATCTAGTCGTAGCTCTATAACTAGTTCAAAAGGCAAACATTCAGTATAAATAAAATCAAAAACCCCGTTTAAAAATAAATAACAGCTTTTCTATTATGTTTTTAAGCTATTGCATAGCTTCTATCGCAGGCCTTGAGCGTGGAGACCGAATTCAGAAATTCCGTAACGAAAAAACCTAACACCCCCTGGATATCAAAAACATAATATAAAAAGCACAATTTCAGCGCCGACGTTATTGGGAGTAAGACGCTCTAAGTGCCCGGATTGCCAGAGAGACGCGAGTTCGAATCCCGTCGGTTCCGCAATTTTTTTTTTCAAACGTGATATTTCAAAAAGTCATTAAAAGTTCTGGTATTTATCGATAGATAGAAAAACTAAACGGTTACTTTTTAGTTTTTCCATCTATCAATAATTTTTAAATTCCATCTAGCGCCTTACCGCTCGACCACGGTCCCGATGACGTCGGTTGGTAAACATAAGTTGATAAAAAATTCTATGCAATAGCTTTGCCGCGGCAGTCTCCGAGTGCCACACGTCTTTTTTCTTTCCCTCATGCTTCATCCATCCATCATTCCTCAAAAACGCGTGCAAAATGTTCAGGGAAAGTCCTTAAATGACAGCTGCATAGTACATATACGTAGCTTTGATATTCAAACGTCAAAGGTTATGAAAATAAACAATATTATCCTATGAGCCGTAGATAGTTTTCCAACATACATTGCATTCAAAATCAATTTAAACAGAACAATTCTTACCGGAAAACTGAAAGGTTATAAGATCAAATCATAACAGCCATATTGCTTTCATATGCGCATTATTTCTCATTTATATTTGTATATGAATAGGTAAAATATATAATTAATAGTTTGCAAATCTACAATCGTTGTTTATTTTTATTCCTTGTTATCTCGAAAATTACTAATATTTTTGTTTTAATGGTGATGGATGATGAATAGTTGAATAGTTTTAAAAAAATCTTCTTATATGTCATATAAGAAGATTTTTTTAAAACTATTTAACACCTATTTTATTTTTCCGACTATTTCAGAGTCGACATGTTTCCGCATGAAATTGTCACGATCTACCCGACCACGATTGACAAACCGTGTAACTGAGGTCCGGTTAAACAAGTTCCTTTTTATAATATTCTCATAAAAAGTACAACCACATTAGCCGCCAAAATAAAGCATAAGCTGTTCGACCAACTTATAAATTAATGATGGATATACGACGTCTAAAAGTTTATTGAGTATGGTTTTATTAGAGTGATAGGTATGGGTGTAATCGTGACCTAATTGGTTTACGACATTAATCTACTTTTTAAACACAGTTATAAAAACTAAACCGGATTAACTAGCTATAACTATAAGTAATAAATACTTGTGTACGTTTAACCTTTCATACATTTACTTTTACGAGAATAATATTAATCAATTAACATTGTAATCGATTACAATATTGAATTTTTATATGTTTGTCCTTTCAATTATTTGGAATTATAGTTACACTTTTATTTAAATGCACGAAAATAGAACGAAGTAAAAAATAGACAACTTTTGGTAAAAAAATAGTGCGAGTGTATTGAACGTTGGCCGTGAAATATTTAAAAGGGTTCAGTAACCGCCTTAAAGGCCTGCGCGGACAAGGGAGGCTACTCTTCTCAGGCTACTCTTCTCTACGGTCGGATTACGGGCGAAGCGATTAATCGCACTTTAACCTTTATGATTTTAACTGCAAAGTAGTGCTGTTCTGTAAAAAATATTCGACAGACTTCTTGGCTATCTTTCTTAGTCTAACATGAGTATAGCTGAAGAAGAAAAGAACGAATTCGAAACTAAAACTACCTAGTTTCGTTAGAAAATAAAGTAACCTAAATAAAATCTTAGACTTTCATCATCATCATCATTATCAAGCTATTAACGGCCCACTACAGGGCCAGGCGTCCCTTCATATAGAAGAGGGGATATGGAGCGTACACCCACCACGCTGCTCCAATGCGGGTTGGCGGGCTTAGGGTGATAATGTTTCAATTATTAACGATCACTATCAGTTGTTGATGATAGTGACCGGAACCGACGGCTTAACGTGCTCTCCGAGGCACGGGGATATAACACCACCAACTTCCAAACTCCGGGCTTGGAATGTACTGAACAATTCATAAAAGAATGAAAAAGCTCAGAATTATTCCGTGACCCGACCCAGGAATCGAACCCAGGACCTCGTGATGGAAGCCACATAGGCTAACCACTAGACCAACGAGGCAGTCTCTTAGATCTTACGTTCCGGAATTTCATCACGTAATGGATTATAAAATAAAATAAATGTTATATACGATCGCTAAAATGTGGATTGACGGACAAACGAGAAGGTGCTAGAGTTTCACGGGTTTTTACGTAAAATACCAAAAATAATTAATTATTTATTCATATGATATCATATGAGTCTGCGATATGTGAAAAGAATTTCTGCCGGAACTTGCCATGGACTCAATTCACTGAAACCCAAGCCACACGATCCGCTATGCCAATGACGCCAAAATTTTTGTGAATGGTACCAACATCCTTATTGTGCCTTTATCATGCCCCTTTATTGTTTCAATTTTAATTTATTTATTGCCAACTCTCGTGTGGTTTACAACATTTACAACAAATTGTACCTAACGGTTTGACCAAGCAATATGAAAAATAGACCACAATCAATCGTAGAGCAGGATTTCACCCAGATCTGTTCAGCTGCTTTGAGGTACTCTAACAAACTACTTTGTTTTATATATGCACTTTACAACCAGGTACGTAAAGTAAATCCATTTTAGAGGATGATAAAAATATGCAGCGATTTAAGTGCACCTCGTCTGCGTTGGCCATTAGAATATGATTTTAAGTGCTAAATAAGTAGGTACACTTATTAAGTGTTACAGTTGCGGAAAAATATTTTACTTGCAGCAACCTTGAATGTTACGAACTCGAATGTGTCAAAAACAAGTAGGTACAACTATAAGAAGAATATATATAAATAATGAGAATTGTGTTTTTACACATATACGCGACCTACCCAGTCAACCACCTTGTTGACTGGGTAGGTTTGTAAACCTGAAGTGATGAATGTACCCCCAAAATAGAGTGAATAAATATTAATATTCGAATACAAAAAAAATCCCATACCTAAAATACAATCACTATCGCTATCATCATTATCATTACATATAATAAAACAAAGCCCCCCGTCGCGTCTGTCAGTCTCTCTGTTCGCGATAAACTCAAATAATACTGATTGAATTTTCATGCGGTTTTCACCAATAGACAAAGTTATATTTAAGAATAAACATAATATCAAAAATTGCGGAACCGACGGGATTCGAACCCGCATCTCTCTGGCAATCCAGGCACTTAGAACGCCTTACCGCTAGGCCGTGGTATCTGATGACGTCGGTGCCGAAATTGTGCTTTGATGTGATGTTTTTGACATCCAGGTATAAGGCCTGTAATGCCATCTACAGTATGAACTGAACAGTTATAATACAATAATCCCTAAAGTGTGGGTAACACTTTTCAATAAAAACTAAAAAAGAATAGACAAAGTGACTTTTAAGGAAGGTTTTAGTATATAATTTGTTAAGGTTTTGTGTAAATTAAATAAATGGTCACGACCGTTGAACAAAAATACTTTCTACACGTCGAGGCTGTACGTTTTTTTTTCGCAAATATGCCCAACTATAAATAAACGTTTTTTGAGTTAATATTTGCATTATATCCTTAGTAACGAATAACTAATTAAGAGCTTAATAAAAACGGCAGGGAAATCAGAATATTACAAAAGCAAAGTCGCGGCTAACACGTAGTGATTGATAAATGAAATAATTTGCATAACTGTAACTGTATAATATATTATTATATTGTTATTTGAATTCTTGGCTATGTTGAGGAAATCGTGTTTGGTCCACCAGTTTTACCTGCAGCCAGTTCCAGTCCAAACACCGTTTTTGGTTCACGTGTTAAAAAATAAAGTCTCATAAAAGCTTCTCTTTTAATCCTTTTTGTGGTAGAGATGGGTGTGCAAGCCGTACTCAGAGTGCAGCAGGCGTTAAGTGTTATTGCGTCTCTCATGCTCACAGCCTACTTATTACCGAAGCAAGCTAACGTCGTAGGTACGTATTCAACTACAATAATATTTATATTCATTATATAATTTGAGTGTATTAATGACGATTCCGAAGTTTTTCATAATGGTAGCTTTGAGCTTTATCATTTAGGAGTTTCATAACATTATCACCCTATTATTGACCCACTATACGGCCAGGCCTCCTTCCTTGTAAGAGAAGAGATATGAAGTTTAGACTCATCACGCTACTCTAATGCAAGTTAGTGGGTTGAGGGTGATAATGTTCAATTCGTTACAACGATAATGATGATAGTTTCCGCGACGACAGCCCCGTTTAATATGCTCTCCGAGGCCAACAGTCAGGAGTTTAAAAAACGGTTATATTTCTAAGTAGCTTTTACCGGATCTACTACTAGAGTATAATGGAGTTATAAGAGTACAATGTTTGTCTTTCTCAACAGATTATGAAGAATTTGACTTCATCATTGTGGGCGCTGGATCAGCAGGCAGCGTGATTGCTGACCGACTCTCCGAGTGGCCCAGCAACAGGGTACTGGTGATAGAGGCGGGCGGCGACCCTCCTATTGAGTCCTTCGTAAGTCAATTACTCAGTCCGGATGCATAATATGATGGTTTTTCACTCTCTATAAGCAATATTTCTTACAGGCACCTGGTCTTTTTTCCTACTTGCCTCAAACTAAATATGACTGGAACATTACCTCGGAGAACGATAACTACTCATCTCAATCGCATACGATCAAGGCGTTAAATCTGACATGCGGTCACATGTTGGGTGGAGGTAGCAGCATAAACTACATGATGTACGTTCGCGGCTGTCCCGGCGACTACGACTCCTGGGCACAAATAGCTCAAAACGACACCTGGAGCTACCGAAACGTTCTCCCTTACTTCCTTAAAAGTGAAAGACTTGAAGATCCAGAAATAAAAAGCTCTGCGGCTAGTATGTTCCATGGTACTGCTGGGTTTTTAGGAGTGACTAAAGAAAATAGAAAGGAGACTTACAGATATTTAGATGCCTTTAAGGAAGCAGGGCATAATATCCTTTTTGACGTCAACGGAATAAACAACATTGGTTACACGTTACAATTATATACAATTGCAGAAGGAATAAGACAAACCACTGCTTACACTAATCTGGGCGCGAACAAGGATAGAATGAATCTGCATGTTTTAAAGAATACTCTCGTCACAAAAATACTCTTCGATAGGAACAATAACGCAATCGGAGTGAAGGCGAAAACTGATGATAATAGAGTTCTAACTATTTTAGCGAAAAAGGAAGTGATCGTGTCTGCCGGAGCACTTAACAGTCCTAAGCTCCTCATGCTCTCCGGAATCGGTCCGGAACAACATCTACAGTCAATGAACATAAAAGTGAGAAGCAATCTGCCGGTCGGCATGAACCTGCAAGATCATGTTGTAGACATTGTGGCCTTCAAAACCGAGAGATCTAACGCACTCCCCGAACCCGCAAATCCTCACCTATTTCCTATCCCTATGGTGACAGGCTATGCGAAACTTAATAAATTTAGCCCCTGCGCCGAGTACCAAGTATTCAACTTCATAACACCCAGTAACACTCCAGCGATCTACCAGCTATGCGTATTTAACTTGGGATATAAAGAATCTCTTTGCCGAAAAATACTGGAAGCAGGTATAAATAGAAATATGCTATTGGGAATGTTGAATATACTTCATCCCAAGTCAAGAGGACAAGTGATACTTCGTAGCAAGGATCCTCTCGATCCACCGATTGTGTACATGGGTACGATGTCTGACGAACGAGATTTAGATGACATGGCGGCATACCTGCAAGATTACGCTCAGGTCATTAACACGTCATATCTCAGGAGCGTGGACGCAGAGTTCGTGGACTTAGGTATCGAGCGCTGTGCGGGATTGCAACTTGGCAGCCGACAGTACTGGCGCTGCTATGCTTTATACATGACATCCACTATGTTCCACTACGCCGGCACTTGTGCCATGGGTACGGTTGTGGACAGCCACCTCCGCGTCAAAAACGTGCGGCGACTTCGCGTGGCGGACGCCAGCGTAATGCCCACGTTGCCCAGCGGGAATATCAACGTGCCCACGATCATGATCGCCGAAAAAGTTGCCGATATGATAAAGGAAGAGCATGCAATAAGACCAAATGTCGACCATCCCGACGGCAGGCACTTCTTTTCTTCCATTTTCTCTATACTAATGGGCCGTTGATACTACAATTCGTACAGCGAATTAGTATAGTGTTGCAAAATCGAACCAATCATATATCACGTCATGTCGATTCTTGACTAGGTCGTAGATAAGTCAATAATAAAATATACGCAAGGTAACAAACTCAAACACGTGTCCACAAAAACTCCGATTGCACGCTTGAAGTACGAGTTGTTCGACTTTGTTCTCAGTTCTCATTATTTATTATTGAGTAGGTAGATATAACGAGTGATTAAAAATAAACATTTTAGCACAGTTGTATTATAATTTACAATTGACGTACTAAGCAAGGTTTTCATGTTTGTAAGTGGAAAACCTTCGCCTAAAACATTGAGTTCTTCAAACACTTCTCTGGGCATGCAAGGAACAGTCCCTACAAAAAGCTGCCCTTAGTACATTCAACAGAGGCTTAGATGTTAAACTCTTCAGTCTGGAATGGAGCAATACTTCTTTACGACAAAAATAAGGCCGTAGTACTTCTCCGGATTAGCTCTGTCGCTAAAAGTTATTTTGCTTACTGCTAAGACTACCTACTATACTATGAAAAGATGATCAACCAACTTAATAATCGATACATATAGCCAGATAGATATTTAGACATTTGGTAGTAGATTGGCAGTAGCCAATACTAAAAAATATACTAGGTACTTAGATTTCTGTTACAGCAAATAATAATTTCAAGCAACTTTTGTTCATTCACCGAAAAACGTTTCATAACTAAAAAGAAATTACCATGAGGGTAGCCAGGGAGGGGTCAAACCCCCTTTGGATAATAATTACATAAGCATCAGAACCATCAGAACCCTCTTCATGCGAATTCCACTTGCACTCGAAATAAAGAAAAGTGGTTTTCAGCCACCGAAACTAAAACCTGGCTACGCCTGTGAGTTATTCATCCTCATGTTAACTTGTGTAGCCGTAGTAATAATACATATAAATATATTTTTTATATATTTAATGTTATTTTTGAATACTTAATTGTTATGTTTGTATCTACGTATTAAATTATTATTTATTATAATAGAGAACACATAAATATTTAGCTGAATAATTAAAAATGTTTTTGTTATTATTTTCCGCACAGCTGGGTGAAAAAATTAAAATCTAGTTTTATCTGATAATATCTGTCGTTTCTTGCAAAATACATTAAAAAATATTAGTTTAGAGACAGGAACTTTAGTAAATCAAGGACAAAATGACGTCTTTAATTATATAGTTTTCGCGCCTTATCAGAATTCAAAATCTTCAAACGGAAATACTGAATTCATGCAGATGCCATGCAAATGAACGCAAAAATGCATACAAGAGCAAAATAATCAAAAATATTCTGATATTTTATGTATTAGTTTACTACAACATCACATATATAGTCATCAACAAACCATACACAGTGGCATAAAAACTGTTTAGAATGTTGCCCACAAACAAAATAAAAGGCGTGTAGCAAACCTACAGTACACAAGTCTATAGCAAGTCACATTACCAGGTCATATACCGTCAACGCACCTATAGCCTATACACAGCGATCCATTGAATTAATTATTCTCACAGTCTGTAAACCGTAACCATTGCGTAACAACAAAAAACAGTCATTCTTCTCGCGTTTGCAAGAACTAGATATTTCTCTGGTCTCATTGACATATTAATACTATGGACTTCGGGTCTAATGCAAAATTTACGTCAAAAGTGTCCCAAGATATTTTATACACACACATTGTAATGTATGTCTTATCGTATTGTTATACAGTCTAATTTGCAACGGTCTAATTGCATGCAATAAGAGACATGACAGCTTCTCGTGAAAATAGGACAACATAAATGGTGGGAGCTTAAAATTTTTTGGCATCTTATATTTAAATATTATATTTACAACAAATTTTAATTTATATTTACATATCCCTGACCTCTATATGCTGGGATAAATCTTGTACCAAATAATAATTGTTGTAATTATCTTGTATAAAATAATAATTAGTTATAATAATATTTAATTACAAATCAAATCCACAAATGTACAAAATGATATGCCACTCGATATAGTTCTTTACTTTGAAATTTCAAGTTCTCGATATTTTCCTCTTTTTATTTAAACTGAAAATATATTTTTTTACTTCAATGACGTTAGATCACTTTTTTAAAATAACTGTTCCTAATTTCATGTAGATAATTCTTATAGTTATCAAATTAATATACCATTATGGTCAAAGATATTTGATTAATAGTCATGACATAAAAAATAAAAGTTGACATAATAAATAAAAATTTTTGAATTGAAAATAATCTAATTATTTTAATTAAAAAATTAAGTAAGTAAATAATTCAAATGTTAAACAACAAAATAACTCTATGCAGTCGTTGTTCTAAAACATTCTATTGCTCACGGCAGATCCGAACTAAATGTGGTTAATTAGATAAATATATTGCACTCCTTCTATCCTATACGCGGGTAGCGTATGGGAAGATAGATACTTGTGTTCATTTTGGTTGGTTATGCAATTCGTTTCTATAGTTTATTAAAATTTTAATAAAATAGCCTGTTTCTAAGCAAAATAATACTTTAAAATCATCAGTAAATATTTACTTACTGAAAATATGGTACACAGTTTTACTCGGGTAGTTCCTACAAGTTTTTCATAACACATTACGGCATTATTGACGTGTATTCTGTCAGTCAGCTAATATGAGACTGAATTGCGATTGGAAGTCATTTCGCGTTTTGGCTTACTTTTGGTTCGGACACTTTTTATCGCTGACCCGAAGTCCATAGTATTAATATGTCAATGTCTGGTCTTATAAAAATTTAATGAGCTGATATTTCACAGTTTTCGCACCTACGCAACAGTCTGGACGCTAAGAACAACAAATTCAATCATTAATATTTTAACAACGTAACATTTATTAGAGTAGATTAGAGTATTATAGATCTATTAATTCTAGCTCTCTACTTCGCTGACATAAGTGAATACATTCAAATTATTGCAAAATTAAAATAAATTCAAGACATCGAGCAGTTGCTCGCTAAAAGCAGCAAATGCAAGAAGGTCGTGTAGTAAACCGGAAAACCTTTAGTGACCTATAATAAACAATCTTCTGCTAAACTGACGCCATGTTAAATTATCTCCCTCGTAATTTCAGAGGCTACATTTTATAACGCATTATAATTTCGAACGCTCTAATTTAACAATTCCATAAATCTAATACACAGAGACTACATGCTTACAATTTTATAATACTCGCAATATGGCTTTGAAATATCGCATAAGTATGAGGTCAGATCCAAGCCATTATAATCGAGGACAAATTGCGTTACCTATTTTAAAACAATATCAAATATAGTACATTCTCTAATAATAACAACGATTACATAATATTTGTAAACATAATCTTTTAATCATACAGAACTCTAGACTTTGAACTATACTTCCTCTTTCTTTATGATGTTGTATCATGCTTTCTCTACGAACTCATTTGAAATTCAATTGTGTCTGTTGTGATCCAATTGTTCAATTAAATTAAAGACGCTGCGGAATAAGTTAAAAGATAAAGTTTTGAAAATATTTCGACAGTGACAGATTTGGATTTATATTTAAGAATAAACATAATATCAAAAATTGCAGAACGAACCCACGTCTCTCTGGCTAACCGGGCACTTAGAGCACCTTACTGCTAGGCTACGGTATCTGCTGACGTCGGTGCCTTTGCTTAATATTGAGTTTTAATATCCAGATATACAGCCTGTAATGCAGCTCAAAACTATTTTTATCACGTTAGTTTTTAGGAAAAAAAACGCATCATAATATGTCTATTCGTTTACGCTTGACGCACACGTCAACTTTGTAATCCTATTTTTATATTACTTTGGGGCTTAAAAAGCCACCAAAGCTAAGTTTACTACTGTGACTTGAATCGGGAACTTCGTTTGAAACGGGAAAGTGTAAATCATATACCGATCGAACGTTGCTCTTCTTTTTAATGCTAATAATAAATAATAATTGTTTCAAATTCTCTACTTCGGATTTTTACATGAATACGACTTACCAAACGGTCAGTAGCCATGTCAAAGATGAGAATCTTGGGAGGGCAAACTCTCCTGAAGTCGTCGAGACTGGTAAGCACACCAGCATCCAATACCCATAGTCGGTTGCAGCGGTCAGCGCGAACACGGTACACGGAAATGAGACCGGTACAGTTGATGTCTCCACGGCCAGCCGTATGCCAGGACCAGTCCGGGTATGCCTGTAAAAAAATATTGTTGGTTAATACGTCTTACAACTTTACTGTAAATAGTTTAAACGCCATAATTATAATTTTGCAATATACCTAATATCTACACAATGTTGATTTCACACAAAGCCATATCGTAATTGATAAAGTGTAACCGGCTTAAAATTAAAGGGTGTTCTTGGTTGGACTATTACAAAGAAAGAATAAAACACAAAAATAGACAAGGCTTCAGAAAGGTCAATGACATTGCAGCTCCTATTTCAGAACAGAATTCTCTAGCCTTCTATTTTAAAAACCTAAGATTTCACGTATCTAGAACACAAAAAAAGCATTTAGAAAGCAATGAATAAATAAATGCAGTTTAAGTATTCAAGTCTGTTATACCAATAAATAGCATCAATGCCTCTGAACTGTCAACCAATAAAAGAGTCTATCTCGTATCAAGACTTCGATTTTCTACAGAATACAAATTAGCAGACATAACAAAGAAATCCAACATTTGGAACGACTCCAGGCAGCGTGTGAACTACCATGTGCCAGTTTGGTTTAAATTATAAACTACAACGATTAGTATCAAACCTGAACAGAATTTAGCTAAATAACACTTAAAGTTAGGTATACAATAAGAAACATTTAAATTAGGCACTAGATTCATATCCCTGTCTCGAGTCTACCAGAATAGTAGAGCGCTTAAAACGTGCTTTGTTACGTTAAACAGGAAGTAAGTTGGTTCATTTAGACATTATTGTAGTAGGATACTATCGATTAATCAATACCGATATCTATTGATATCGTTATAAACAGTTCATTAAAAAAAACTATAAAACACAGTAGCGTTATAAAAATGAAAAATATTAATAAGACAAATCTCATCTTTTCTATACATGGAATAAAAATTGCCCGTAATATAAAATGTAATTATTAGTTCAATAGAAATCATTTTCGGACTAATTTAACTTGTTACCTACTGTAGTAGTAGTTAGTAATCTTATAAGTAAAATCCTAAAAAGGAATCCAAAGATCTCTGGAATCCAATATATTAATAAACAGATTAACGACTTTAATGATATGTTGTCTATGATAGGACCTAGGTTATAATATGTAATACCTACTACTTCCATTTGATTTGACATATTTGTATGTATAGTGACATATTGTATACCTATAATAATACAGGCATTTGGTCGAAAAATAGAGGTTACGAAAGAACATATCAAAATCTATAAAATTGCCAATTTTCAAAACTCCCGGAAAACTTTCCAGGTAAAAATACTAAATGACTGTACTACTATGAAAGATCCTAAACTTAATTACTTGGGTATTATCGTTTAGCTCCATTTTTTATGAACAGTTAACAACAGTTAGAGTTCTATAAAATCACAATATTTCTTTTTGTCTTGGTAATCATTATAAATCTTGGGTAGTAATTGTGCAAAAATAAAAAATATATTATAATAATATGACTATAAAAACAAATCAATTCAATTATTTTTCTAAGACAATCACGGCGAAACGCTATAGGAAGATTAATATCTTCTTTAGATAATATACCAGATCGTCGATAAGTACAACAATCTATTTACAACTTTATTTAAAGTTCTTCAATGAATAAATTATCAAAATGAATAAAACCCATAACTAAATTCAAACTTCATCAAATTATATATACGCTAGCTGTGCCAAGCTGCCCACTTAGATCCCATCTCGTTAGTATTAAGAAATCCGTCTTTAGCGACTATCAACATCGAGAAGTAACTATGCTAAATTTCAAGTCAATCTGGAGTATAGTTTTAGAGTCTTCGTGATGAGCCAATAGACTAGTCAATATTATTTTGCTAATATGTATAAATATAGTATACATATATACGTAGTACAATATACACAACATTCCTGGCGATACATAATATGTCTGCCTAAGAGATGTGATTTATTTGAAATACTCATTGACATATTAATACTATGGACTTCGGGTCAGCGATAAAAAGTGTCCGAACCAAAAGTAAGCCAAAACGTGAAATGTCTTCCAATCGCAATTCAGTCTCATATTAGCTGACTGACAGAATACACGTCAATAATGCCGTAATGTGTTATAAAAAACTTGTAAGAACTACCCGAGTAAGGTGAGAAAAGAAGACGGTGTACCATATTTTCAGTAAGTAAATATTTACTGATGATTTTAAAGTATTATTTTGCTTAGAAACAGGCTATTTTATTAAAATTTTAATAAACTATAGAAACAAATTGCATAACCAACCAAAATGAACAAAAGTATCTATCTGTCCTTTTCCCATACGCTACCCGCGTATAGGATAGAAGGAGTGCAATATGTTTATCTAATTAACCACATTTAGTTCGGATCTGCCGTGAGCAATAGAATGTTTTAGAACAACGACTGCATAGAGTTATTTTGTTGTTTAACATTTGAATTATTTAATTACTTAATTTTTGAATCAAAATAATTTGATTATTTTCAATTCAAAAATTTTTATTTTTTATGTCAACTTTTATTTTTTATGTCACGAATATTAATCAAATAACTTTTACCATAATAGTATATTAAAGTTTCACAGCCCCGAGGGGTCCCCTGGCAACCGTCAGGCAAATAATGACAGCTGTCATTATAGCTCCGTCGCTACCCGGGTAGCCGCGGGCCTCAAAGAAGGTTTGAATGTCAGGCCCACAGGGGTTAATTTGATAACTATAAGAATTATCTACATGAAATTAGGAACAGTTATTTAAAAAAGTGATCTAACGTCATTGAAGTAAAAAAATATATTTTCAGTTTAATTAAAAAGAGGAAAATATCGAGAACTTAAAATTTCAAAGTAAAGAACTCTGTCGAGTGACATATCATTTTGTACATTAGTGGATTTGGTTTGTAATTAATTATTATTATATTATTTTATACAAGATAATTACAACAATTATTATTTGGTACAAGATTTATCCCAGCATATAGAGGTCAGGGATATGTAAATATAAATTAAAATTTGTTGTAAATATAATACATAAATATAAGATGCCAAAAAAATTTGAAAGCTACCGACTCCACACCATTTATGTTGTCCTATTTTCACGGGAAGCTGTCATGTCAAAAAAAGGCTGCCATGGTAACCGTCAATCGAAGCTGATTACTTATTGCATGCAAATAGACCGTTGCAAATTAGACTGTATAACAATACGATAAGACATATATTAAAATGTTATTTTGTGTATAAAAACATAAATACATCCTAGTGTGTATAAAATATCTTGGGACACTTTTGACGTAAATTTTGCATTAGACCCGAAGTCCATAGTATTAATATGTCAATGGAAATACTTCTATTTAAAATGCAAATATAAAATGCAAAATAGGTACCTATTTTGTATTTTGCATTTAAATACTTTTTAACAAAAACATTTTGTATTTTATTTGAAATACCTTTTGACATGTATTTTGCATTTTTAAAATTCATTTCAAAATGCAAAATACTTTGTGATTAAGTTTAGCCAACATTACCAGTCAAACGAAATGAAATGAACAAATGACGCTTGTATAGCCGAATTTGGCCGATAGTGGATTTTTGTCGGCCGGGATTCACGCTAAAACACTGAATGTATTAAAATTAAACTTGGCACGTTTGTAGTTCATATTTTGGGGTACTGCATTGGATAGTTTTTGTCGCGAAAATTAAAGTAGAAGGGGTTGAAAGTTACTATGGAAAATCTTTAATTTTTGAAGTAATGGTAATGAAAATTTGTATACGAACTACTGAATAAATATGTTATTCAAGGATTTTTCAAAATTTCATCCCCATAGGGGTATATAGGGGTTGAAAGTTTGTATGTAAAATTCCTTTTAAATGTTTTTAATTTAAATATTCTAATTAAATTATCTTTATAGAACTACTGATTATACTACACCAACAATCAATTTTTTGTCAATCTGTTTGTTACGGCTAATCTCTGAAATAGCTGGACCCATTTAGACGAATCTTTCGACACTTATTTACTGGTGTTATAAGTAACTTAAGGTAATCTTATTTTAGTAATGTTATAAGTGGCGTAAGTAAAAGGTATTTTATTTTGAAAAAATAAAAAGTATTTAGTATTTTGCATTTGAAATAGTAAATCTGAAAAGTATTTTGCATTTTGTATTTAAATGCTTTTATGGAACCATTTTGTACATCTCTGGTCTGCCTAATGAAAGGCAATAGTACTCATAGTAACGACATAACGGAGACCAAACGTGGAGAGTGAAGACAATTTAGAAAAACTTTATTTAGCCGCACTAGTGAATAGTGGATATAATGTTATGAACGTGACATTTTATCTTTTAAAGCTTTTATTCTTTGTGTAAAATAATAAAAGCGTCGGCTCCGCACATATTGTGGGTATTATTTCCAAGGATTCATTTAAAACTAAATTTGGTAACAGGGATGTGTGCAAACGTTTTTTTTTCGTATTTAAAGTATGACCACGCATAACTTTTTACAGAGTTGTCTGATTTTGATAATTCCTTTTTTATTAGAAAGGGTACACTTCCAAAATGGTCTAATTGTCATCATGTTAGGATCTGATGATGATATCTTAGAAAAATTTACGGAATTCTTCAAATTTTATAGGCACACTTGCAGCGATTTCGGTTTTTGTGTAAGTATTGTTAGCTTTTTGGCTACAAGTGCCGTATAATATACTATGACAGTACAGTACGAGTACGTTACGTGGCGATAAATCACTAAAAAGTAAGAAATAAATTTTTTTAACAAAAAATAGAACCGACTCAAAACTGTGTCATTTAGTTGCTTTAATTTACTTAAGCATATCTAGGAGTCGAACCTAGAACCCACAAACTGCTTTACTACGTTAAATAAATGTTCCTTAAACTTGCTGGCACCGACTTCATACATATGCTTAAGTAAATTAAAGCAACTAAATGACACAGTTATTTTTTACTTTTTAGTGAGTTGTCAGTTCTATTTTTTGTTAAAAATTTTTTAGGGATAACTTCTTTTGGGAGTGCAAGCCGCTTTATTACGTAACGCTTGCGGTACAAATCTATCCAGCTTCCCTTTTCTCTTACGCATATAGCAGCAGGTAGGAAAGCTCCTCATCTTCCACTTTAACCCACAGTGTTAACTGTTAAAGTCCCGAAACGCACACTTTTTTAATTTTAAATATGTAACAGTATTACAGCCGTACGACTGGTTGCAGTGTCACCGCACGGTCGCCGCATGTCATCTACACTAGGCCTAAGGCACAATGGAATTCGCCAAGGCCAAGCTAAGTTCCTGCCCTTCACGCTTTCTCGTAACAATTGTAAACTGCCTACTTCGTATAAGGCACAATCGCACGCCCACACCACGAGGTCGGGCACGACAATTAGCAGTTTTGTAACCTAACCATATTGATAAGACCAAAAAATACAAGTCATTTTTTATTTCAAGATATTTTACCTGTAAAATATTTTGAATTTACTAACTTAACTGTTAGTTGCCCCTATTGCTATACTCTCTATTACTAACAGAACTTATGATATAAGGTAGAAATACTACTAGTACAACTATGAGTTGCTCTGGTTTATGAAAAATATTATGTTAGAGTTTATTTAACTTAGGTATACGGAAAACCATGTACCTAGGTTAAATTTTCTTAAAAAAACAGCAAAAACGCTGAAAGCCCAAACCTACTCTTAACTAGCAATAGATCAAATGTCCAACCTAAAAATTTATTGTAAAGGCCTTGCCAAAAATTTTTAAAGCTACACAGTAAATACATATCCTGAAAATGAAATTACACCGTAGTAGTTAATTTAACCTTCATCGCCTCCAAAATAACATGGCAGCAGATAACTTGGTAATAAACCTCACCATATTACGGATATCTAAGAAACTAAACTCCTTGTACGAGCATGAATAAAGTTGCAATTGAAATAGTGAAGTTAACTTGTTGAGCTCCTAGATAATCATCACAGGTCATTTTATATTTCGGTTAAAACTATAAATGTTTAATAATCATGGGAATCGTCAGGAAAATGTTTTGGAAATAAATAAATAAGCATCAAAACCCTCATGAGAATTCCATTCGCACATGAATACGAACCTTTTAAAACGAAACGGATATTTTTCTTAATACCCCTCGAAACTAAAACCTGGTTAAGTCCGTGTAATCCTAACTAATATTAGGTATAAGGGCGAAAGTTTGTATATATAGATGGATGTTTGTTACTCTTTCACGTAAAAACTACTGTGCGGATTTTGATGAAACTTAACAATAATATAGCTTACATATCAGAATAACCATAGGCTAAACTCTATCCCAAAATTCCCACTGGAACAAGAACTACGCCGGTGAAAACGCGAGCGTCCTCTAGTATTTTATAAACGTCAAGCACTAATATAAGTGACCACACCTAAGTAGTTTAAATTCATTCATGTATTTATGGTTTGATATATTATGATCGTAATAAAACAACTGGGTTCTTAGACTCAGCTTGTACAACATTTATTAGGTAGCTATAATCATAAAGTGATCATTACATATTCTGCATTTTGATATTTATTTATGCACAAAACTTGTGAAATACACTTCCTGCGAAAAGTTAGGCACGTATCGCAAAAGCTAATGTAAAGCCTATTATGTATATTCAATAGGCGTGGGAACTTGTCAAAGGTAGGTAGGTAATTATCTATTACTTTATGTAAAAGTTACGCTTATTTATTTGTAGGTATTTTATTCTCTTCGTCTGTCAGTCAGTTACAGGGGCGGGAGAGAGAGAGAAAAAATTAGGGAATTAAAACTCCCAAAGTAAACCAAGTGTGAAAACTATTGATAACTTTTTACGATTCTGGAAAAATTGATTACTTGAGTGTTACGTAACGTTTAGAGAAGGGGAGGAGGGTGAGTACAGAAAAACGTTACGGTGCGTGCAAGGGGGGGAAGGGGGATCAAAAATCTTCAAAAATTGCGTTACGTACTAATACTTGAATGCTCCCTAAGTAAGTTTGTCTGAGTCCTAGCAATCGTGACTTTTTTATTTATTTTGTACCAAATATAAAATGTTACAGCTTAAGATTAAGCAAAAAATAAAGTGGACAAGGAACACTTATCAGTTAAATTTAAGAAAAAATTAAATTCAATTGGAGAAAGATTAAAGAACGACGAGAAAGAAGAACAGAACAATTTTCAGGTATACTGAAATAAATATCTTGGAAAAATGCACCTACTCGTACAGAAAAAGGATGATATAATGTAAAATTACTTTACCGCTCGACACCGATTCGGAGGAATATTATGACGCCTAAGTTTTTTTTTACTGTTTTTTTATTTTTATTGTTTAATATATTATTTATAGTTTAGGATATTGTAGTGTTTAAGCTTTTACTTTTTTATTTATTTAATTGTAAATATTTAATTCAATGTACATGTTTAACTGTAAATAAAGTATAGTATTATACCCTTGCGCTCCATTTCATAATGTAACATAGACAAATATAAAAACCTAGCAGTTCCCAGCGGTTTTATCCGCGTACCTAGATCGCGTTACCCTTGTAAGAATATCGAGAAATCCAAAAAGGCTTTTACTAACGAGTAACAATGCTTTTTAAATTAAAGTCAAGCGTGTAATTTTAGATATTTCGTGAAACGAATTAGTATAAAGTCCAAGTCTGAAAAAAGCTTGAAGTATATGAACCAAGTGCACTTATGACCTTACTCGTAATTTAATACTTTCACATTGTGAATATTAAATAACCGGGCACTCTTGCATCAATATACAAGGCAACTGAAACTAAATAACGACATTTAGTACCTACAATAATAGTAATTATCCTAAATCACAATGTAAATGCACGGCCGCATTGCTGAAAGTAAAATACCAATTGGTGCAATACCGATCCTGTTCTGTGTATACTAACTTTAAACTCAATAGAAATTAGGTACCTACATAATATAATAGTAGTTCTTATTTCTTGAACTGCACATTAACTTATTTAAGGAAATAAATATTATAGATTAGCCAAAATTTTAACCAAACTAAGCTTACGATAAGCGTCATGGCAACTCTACACCTAATATAAAATTATGTGCTAAACCGAAATTCGGCGAAAAGGTCGAATTGTTCTCATTGTAACATTTCATAGAGTGTGCAAAGAACACGTCCTACAAAGTGTTACCCTAAGCAGGCATAGATGTTAATTGCCTCGCGTGCCCGTCAAAACACCAACAACCATTCGCTGCTTGGCGGTAGAAATAAACGTGTCTGTAAAATTTCCCCCGACGATCTATGTCACAAAAGGCATATAAGGCAATTGATCCTAGAGGCTATAGAGCAATTGCGTTTGCTTCAGATGTATGAAATAGACAACACCGGTGACCGTTCACAAAGTAATGCTAACGCTAGCCTCTAGGCCTAATAAATTCTTGATATAACCATTAATACGCCTATATATATGTTTGCTATTGCACGACGACAATTATTTTATATCTGCAGTGTAATTAGCTACGATTGGTCTTGACATTTTAGTAATAAATGTTTACATCACACGCTGATAAATTAAGACAAGTTACTTACTTAAAGATAAAAAGTTACTCACGATTCACGAACCAATAAAATCAAATTAGGTTTTATACTGTAATATAAATACTCAAATTTTTTATTACATCGAAGTTAAAACGTCGGTTCAAAATTACACACACAATTAGGTATCAACATATTCGAATTAATAAATAAGAAAGCTGTGGCATAAATGAATTATTGAGATGAGATAGAGGTTGTGGGGAGTGTTTAGTTACACCCTACCAGCAAAGCTTCGACGTCCAAATCAATCAACGTACTTAAATTGAGAAACCTGTACCCATTCAAAGTAATCAGACAACACCGTGAGATGAGATTGCACTCAAGCAGAAACTTATCAATGAAAAAGAAATATAAGGGCAGATGATACCTAAGTAGAAAATTCTTTAGCGAGTAGCTACCTACCACTTAACACTTTAAATGACACATGGTTAAAGTTGTAAGTGGTATTGCGTGTCTGCAAGATGTTATTAAGATAAGAGATGTGTGACAAGATATAACCGTTTCAATTTACATAACTTTGTTAAAATTTTAACCAAAGTAGTTATTTTTGTTTGCTCAGTATGCAACTTTATCTCTCTACAAGCACATTTACGGCTATCACTTTGTTTGCCCATCAATTTATCTTCTTTGATATAATGTAACTCCATAATATTTCTAACTAGATCGTAACTATTTTTTTTTCACTCTATTTGTTCTTTTAAAGAAATTTTAGGTACAGAAACAGTTTTTTGTCCAGCAGTATATTTTCTTATAAAATCCAGTAATATTACTAGCTACTAAATACATACTAACTACGCTGTTAATACCTACTTCCGAATTGGGCGCCCACTGAGAATTTCTTGGAAGAAATCTTAATATATTATCGAGTAACCCAGGTCCTCACGATGACCAATGAGCCAGTTGTAGAATAGTGTGAAGTATGATCACGTAACCTGTTTATATCTGCATAATATATTCATAAACCATATAAACAGTGGTAAGATGACATAAGATTATGCATTTATTTATAATTTTTCTATTTACAGAAGTTATATAACAGTTTAAAGCAATGATTATATAAAATTATAGATTATATACATTATATTAAAAAAATAGGTATCAGTGAACTTGAAGTTTTTGCGTTGATGCTGACGCTATAAATTCCACTCTAGTATTTATTTAAAATAGATAACAATTTGTAAACTAACCTTTCAAGGTTAAAACAAACCTTTTAAGGTTTTTAACCGACCTTAAAAAGGAGGAGGTTCTCAATTCGTCGGAATATTTTAATATTTTAAGACTATCCTTCCTGTGATACTAAATAACGGAAAAAAATAATGAAAGTTAAAATCCAAAAAAATCAGATTAACCGTAATTGAAATACAAGATTAAAACAGTTTAATATCTGTTGATTTATTTGATCACAGCTGTCAACCCACATGGAAAACACGCGTTTACATAATAATTAGGCGCGACAAAATAATTGCACAATAACCAAACAGAATCATGTTATATAATATAGGAAATATAAAATACCTGTAAAACCGGACTGACGCCTAGTGGAAGGGAACGAGGAACCCAAGCGAGTGTGGCCGGAACCCCAGCCCGGAGGCGAGGAATGCCGAGATAAATTCTATCCCAACCGATCTCCAAGCCAGTCGGCACGGTGTTCTCGGGTTGGAACTTCTCGAGTAATACGGGATCCGGGGGGAAGTCGAATTGCATGAAACTCCACTGGTTGACGACTTCAAGGCTCGCGCTCGCCACCGCCAAGCAGGCGCAGAGAAACACTGTTCGAGGTCCCATTGGAATTTGTTATCTGAAAAAGAAAACACAGATGAAGATGGTGCACAGAGAAAAAATAAAAGAAATTGACATAGAATATTGAATAGAAGGTTGCGTTCGCGGAAGTTTATTAGGAATACGTAGTGAATTTACTTATTTAGCAATTTCCCGCGAAAAATCGAGGAACCCAAACGACATAGTACCCAGATCCGGCAAAAAAACCGCAACCTCCGAATCTGGAGTTTCCTCGGAGTTGGACTACATATGTAGAGTCAATATTTGACTTGTCAGTTGGATTGATATTTTGTTTTTTCGCTGTTTTGGGAGGGAAGTTTGCTTCGATTTCAGAGTGGGATATAGTATCCTTCTTATCGACGAGATTGGCAAAATAAATAAACTACTTTCTGTCTAATCCAGAGACGTTTATGAATTAATAAATATTAAAAAAATCAAAATACCAAAAAGAACAAGCGCTCGGGTAAACAATCCGTTGTTGCTCTCGCGCAGTTTTTTGAACTATGAAACTATGATCGCTTACATAACGGCGAGTAAAAGTGGCAATGACCCTCCAAAACTATTACGAGTTACGACTCTGTGGCTAAGGTCACTTAAACATCAGTAGATCAAGGACGATTTAACTAAAGTTTAATATGACAATATTTAACAAAAAAATTCAACCAGCAAGGCTGAAGTAAATTTGATGATATTCAACAGAGACATAATTATGGTAACTGTAAAGGAACATATATATAAGTATCAAACAATCTGATTAAACGATAATTACGAAACTATTACCCTATCTGCATTTTATTTCCACGTCGCGTGTAATTATTAAGAATATCTCTGCATTTGTTTTGCATATAAAATAGGTACGATTTCCGTACGTAACCTAGATAGGTATATGCTCGTAGTATAAAATTTTTAAAGCGATTCGCTTCACTATGGTTTTAGTTGGAATCTGCAATACTACGAAGGAGAGCAACAATATACGTAACATAATATTATATCTGACACAGATTGTTCATTTCAAGAGTTAGACATTCACCACGTTTCACTTAATACCTTTTATGTATTGCAAGACCTGGTCTGACCTTATAAAATATAAACTGTAGCTATACCTACTGGTAGACCAAAACAGGATCGACCGGTTGCGGTCAAGTTTCGATCTTTACGCTTAACATTTTTAAAGAATTAATCATTACATGCATACACATGATGCACATGACAAATATAACATTTTAATTGCTATCAAAAAATAAAGTAAAGTGATAAATATTATCAATTTATAACATCACTATTAAAAATTTAGAAATGACAATCATTTTATTAACCTAAAAATCATTAGAATAAGTAGTTTCGGCTATTATATGCGTTTACAAACATAACATAATAATTTCGCAATAGGTGTTATCTTGTAACTCTATACCCCACCATTAGTGATTCTAAATTGAAGGACATTAAAACCTATATTTTATTATGATGAGCCTGGTTTAAACATCTACAATCATTCACTATTTGAAGTTAAAATTATCCACACCCAGCACAGGTTTTCCACTTAGTAAGAGAGAAAAGGAGGCTTCGTTTAAAGACATATTAATATAAAAATTGAAAACAAATACTATTGAAAGTTTGTTACTTCCTTCACAAATTGGGTAACCTGTCGCCTGTTGGTTAAGGCCTCCTAGTTTGCAAAGCTGATTTAATTAAACAAATAGTGCACAACTGGTTTGCATAACGCGATCACTATCTGGTTCCTGCGGTAATTAAGAGGCTAAGGGCTTGCCAAATGCACGCTGCACGACCACGGTCTTACTTTGAAAGACATGCCTCAAAATAGAGGCGGATGGTGTACCAATCTCTCTATAACGAATAAATATATTCCTAATAGCGAGATTGGTAGGTACACTGTCGAAGTGTCCACCGTCCACCTCTACATATTATTGACCATTTTCAAGAGCAATTTTTATTTCGTCTGAGTAATTGCCGTAGGCTCAAAATGGGAACTTATCGGCGTAACCGGGAGGTTTGGGCGAGTGCAGAATTATTGCCAGAAGAAGACCGAAGACTGGATAAAGAAAAGACTTTAGGGACCTAAAGAAATCTCCCGAATCTTTCTCCTGTGGAACTCGGACTACAGCTTCAAAATCGGTGTTTTGCCTGATTAGTCCTGACGCCCTCGTGACAAGACTTTATTGAAAGTTTCTAATCTACACAGGTATAATTAGATAGCAATTAAGATAGAAAAGTTATTAATCGTTCTGTTTCATACATCCAGTTAACGCTTAACTGTGATCTCATCTGATGTAAAGTGTCGATGCAATCACGTTAATAATTTCTACAATTGATCTATCTACGATCTAGCGATTATTTTTCCTATCCAGATTGTTATTAGTCAAATAAGACAATACTATATTTGACAAAATAACAATACATTCGACTCAATTATCGACATATCTATTGCTGTTATTAGATCTAGATACGTGTTATAGAAACCAGGCATTCAATGCAAAAAGAAAAAGATATTTTAATCTTATATCATAATCTCTTTCTGATTATTGACCTTAAGCAAGTAAGGCATGGGACTAGCAATACCTTTATTTTTACAAGGTCATTAAACTGTGCCTTAAGTTAATTTCAACTGAGAATTTACTTTTCGTTTAACATGCGAGGAAGGAATTTAATATTACGGATATTAAATTCCTTCCTCTATTATTCTAAAAATATTATTAATAATTTTTGACGAAGCGAAAGGAAGGAGGTTAAAATAAAAAGTACAAGTAATAAAAAACGCGTTAGTTAAAACAAAAAAATACCCAACTCAAGCAATCGTATCGGAGAAACGCATTTTCGGTAAACGGTATTTACGTGTATGATGTAAGGAAACACTCGTTTGAAGTTATAGGTACTTCATACATTACTAATGAATATAAGTACCTACTTCACATTGTTATTTTCTTTCTGCAGGGCGCAATCTGTCTGCAGTGCAATTTTATTATAAACAATGCTTGACAGTGCAACAGGCACAATTTGGCTCATTTAAATGTCACTAAGCCACTCAGGCCGTCAAAATGTCGACTCTTGAGCAAGATGAACGACATACTACGTCTCTTTTGATTTTAGGCTTTTACGGATTGAAACAAAATTCCTTTAAGCAGTATGTCACTTTACTTTTTGAAGGAAGTTAGCGTAAAGGATATTTTAAATGTCTACAATGACTTTTTAATCGAGATCAATAATGATTTTAAATAGCTATTTGACCTGATCTCTTAGATCTAAGGTTTTAAATACAAGTACAATCACAAATTTTTTTATCACAATACCGAACACGTAAATTTATGAAATTCGTGGGCCTGTAAGAAATAAATTTTTATTTTGTGAAATAAATATTTTAAGCCTACCAATATATAACCTACTTACTCGCACTCTTAAGTATGTTTAAAAAAGTTTCACATTTTCGAAATTCAATTATAACAATTAAGTGTTTGTTAGACTTCTGTTGGATTGCAAAATACAGCCTTTATTATATTTTGTATGGCCTTTCCTGCTTAAAATGAACAATACGAACATACTGAAATTTGTTGAACCGTGCAGCTAGGTGTTAAATATGTAAATTGTTAGTCAATTATTTTATAAATAGAATGTAGACTATAGTTTGCTGGCACAAAAACAAGGCCAGGTACCAATCACCGATAGCTTTGAAAACCTATACGAACTAGTTGTAGAGTGAGTGTTTATGAATAAAATACTTTGTTCTTGTTCAAATAACAGACACCCACGACTTTGTCCGCTTGTAATCAAAATTAAAATTAAAATAGTTTCTAAAATAAATGTAGTAATCTTAATAATATTAGCTTTTTATTATTAATATTTGTAATATTAGCTACCTGCGAGTAGAATTCCCATCAGAATCGGTCCAGCCGTTTCAGAGATTAGCCGTAACAAACAGACAGACAAAAAAGACATTACCAAAATTTGCCCTAGGCTGTCCAAACGTATGCTCATATTTAAATACACAATGAATTTTATACAACTACCCATGTTTCATAGCAATCACTTGAAAATATATCAAAAATATAAGAATTTCAATCAATTTTTTGTGTTTTGAATCACGTGACTGTCGTCGTAGTATAAAAAGTCAACTTTTATCAACTTTCATAACTTTTATCAGCGACTGCTGAGCTACAAGTAACTTTATTACTATTTAAATAGAAGATCTGTACTATTTAATGACATATATGATATCATTTCTGGACATCTCTGGAGCAGACTTCCATACATTTTTTAGCTATGTCATTTAAAAAAATTATTTTTAATGCAATGACCGTATAAACTTTCATGTGTTAGTGAAAAGCTGATTATTACAAACAGGCACCTTAATTTTATATTATTTTATTTAACTAGTCATTTTTTGTTTTCATTAATAAACAACAAACTTTATTTCTACTATCTCATAAAGATCTAATAACACAGTGCAACTAACGACTGACAATTATGTGCATTTTCACGCTTCCGGCTTAAATTATATAACAGATATGTGGGATATACGGTGCCTGCGTATGAGAGACGACTGCGAAAACTAAAATGAAGTCGAATTATCGAATGCGATTTCTATTGTAATAAAAGGGCGTCGCATATCTGGTGAGGCATTTTTAACTATCATAATATTATTATTGACATTTGGTGCCGACAGTGTCCTCGACAAGATCAGGCAAAAAAATTGATATAACTTTTTAAATACGACCAATATTAAGACTATCACTTTGATCAGTTGGAAATACTATGTTAGGAGTAGGTATGACATATTGTCATACCGGCCACCACGGCGTTGAGCCCGGCCTCCTTGCCGTGGCGCCAATGAAGTTTTAACGACACTTTATTAAACTATCATGGCCTTTCAAGAATTAATTTGTCTTTAATCCCAGCAATGTCAATAATAGTTTGATAATAATGTTAAACTGCGCCCTAAGTATACTTAAAAGTTACATATATTTTTGAACTATATTATCCATCAATATAAATGCCAATAAACTCTTTAATTATTTATATTGGAGACTTTTAATTATTAAAGTAAGTTTATCTGTCTTGAATGATATTTCGTATGCTTGGCGCTTAATAAATATAATATATATATCATATTATCTACCGGTGTACGTTTGCAAAATCCAAAGTCACAAGTTTGACCTTATTGCAACGATTACACATAGAGGATACTGTTAGTGTTATATTATCTAGGTTAATAAGATAAGAGATTTCATAAACGATATTGTTCACATATTTTCACATAATTTTATGCAAATATAAAATAATTTATTAATATTTTAATTAAGTATAATATGCGTTACATTTTCTTGATTTCGCGCATTAAAGCCATTTCACTAATCTTCAATGCAAAATCACGTAATACACAGTCTAATATCATATTATACATTAAAATAAATTAACAAAATAATCTACTTTTTCTTTGTAATTGTATAATTATTATATAAAAAATAAACTGGAGATCTACTTTTATCAAAGTACAAGTTAGTAAAGATCTAAATTAACGTACCGAAGGATAATTACAACGTTTGTGTACCGTGTATCCGGTTACACTAATAATTCTTTAAAATAGCTTATAAGTAAGACACGCTAATAGCTCTATGTTTATTCTATTAAAGCAAAATACATTGCAGATATTTTTTGAGAATTATTTAACATTGCTATAAAGAAAGTGTAATGTACCGATTAATTTATTAATACTAAATATATTTGATAATAAGTTCTTGAGTTAGATGACCTTAGTATGATATTATTTGTCCGAGAAGCAGAACATTAGCCGCAAAATGTAAAATTTATATAAATTCTGTTGTAGTCGGACGTTAATGTATACCACTTTTCCGCTTATTAACCAGAAAGTGCTTGTTATTCATTAGCCTAATACTAACTTACTGGTTTTTTCACAGCTTGATTGCTGTCTCTACAATCTATTAATAGTTGAAGCCAATATCGATTATGTAGATTTATGGATACATATACGTTATGGTAACGCTTTAGTAATTATAAACTACCTATGTTACTATAATTTTTCTACAATTAAGCCCAAATTTTGGACTTAACTATATACATACAAAGCAAAAGGAGTTAAAGTATCATAAATTATTTTTTTTTTCTTTTTTTTTCTTAGTGTCAAATCAATTAGTGACCTCTTATTTTATTTTATTTATTACAATTTAGCTCTTGATTGCAATCACACCTGAAAATTAGTGATATTGTAGTTTAAGTGGAAAATCCGTTATACACGACATCGTACCGGAACGGTAAATCGCTTGGCGTATGTCTTTACCAGCAACTAGCTACGGCCAAAGCTTCCCACCAGCCAATACTCTTTACTTACGTTTTAATTAGAATTCAGAAGGTTCATGTAATCAATGTTCCTCGCAATGTTATACTACACTCCCAGAAATGATCAATATTGACTTTACGACTACAATAATAATTATGATTACAATATAAACCTAAGAAGGTACATAAATAGTTTGATTTAATAATGAGGCATGTAGTAGTGTAAATTTAATTTAAGTTTCATCTGTGGGCCTCTTGCTATTAACGTTAAAGTTGTTCCATTTGCTATGGGTATCACAACGTACGAGATGTAAATATTTGGAATAATACGGCTACCCATTATTATATTGGGTACGCTATTGTTACCATGCAAGAGCTTTTGAATGTATGAGTCATTTTACATTAATTATTATAACATTTACGTGTAGATAGTTAATTATATCAGAGCACGATAAATGCGGAATTAAATTTAGCTGCAGTAATTGATTAATACACAAAAAAATACTGCTGTTTTATATGGCCACTTAGGTACGGTTTATTGTTCATTATCTGAATTTTATAAAACCAATGACTTTAAGTACCTACATCCTGTGTACCAACATAATAAATAACACTTAAAAGATTTTAGTGTACTTTGTAAGCAATGCTATTTTTATTAAAGATACGGTTAACACAATTAATGTATTATTTGAATTATACATTCAGAGAATTTTTCAGCAATTGTTTACCTATTCTTTAATAAAAATTTCATGGATTTTTTAATTTATCATCTCTATGATAAACTCGAACAATCTCATAATCAGTTAAAAAAAATTGCGCTTTTGTTACCGCGCCTCGCCCCATATGCGCTGACTCTAACATTTTTTTACAAAACTTTATGCTCAGATCACTAAGCAGAAGGCGGTACGTTCAAAAACATGTATTGTCATATATACACGTAATGTTATAAGGACGCTCGTTTTATACGCTCGTGTAATGTTTAAAATGTGCAAACAACTTTTCACATTGTGGAACAACATTCCATATCTACAGATTATAATATTTGAATATGTCTACTTAAATATAGGCAACATTTTTTTGTTTGAATTTAAAACTGAAAAACCATGGTAAACAATTTCCTCTAATAAAAATCCTACTCTCATAAATATTACCGAAGTACAATATTAGATCTCATTTTTTTTCCTTGATAACCTTTACTAAATTAGGCATTTATTTGAGTGTGTCTGTATGTC
Source organism: Mycalesis mineus (assembly GCA_034621355.1). Lineage (NCBI taxonomy): Eukaryota > Metazoa > Arthropoda > Insecta > Lepidoptera > Nymphalidae > Mycalesis > Mycalesis mineus. The sequence goes on from CM067891.1 coordinate 8,309,421, forward strand.
TGTGACATCTTAACTTCTGAGCAATTGGACCAATGACGTTGCTGTTTTTGCTTGTTTGGTCGAGATATTTCTTAGTTATATACAATAATATTGAATATCCACGAAACGAATTTAAATATTTTTACCAGCGTTTTTCAATTTAGGTACCGACATTTAAAAGTCGTCGAGATATGATTAATTTTTTAATTTTATTAAAAAGTAGCAGTCGCCCGCGACTGCATCCGCGTGAAAACCTCTTAGTTACCCTTTTAATTTTAAAGACAGACTTTCATATAAAGTGTGCTCTTTCCCCGCTACCCCTCTCAATTTAATTTTTTAATAGTTTCCCGTGAAGCAATATCCTCCGTCCCGTCCCGTGTGCTAAAGATCTACATTTTTGTAAAACATTGTACGATATTACAGTACATTTACATTAAGAATATATATTTATGGCAAGCTGATGTGCATAGCTTGTATTAAATTTTCTATTTCACTTTTGAGTCTAGCCCCCATAATAAACAAAATAATTTACAATCCGATACGCAGATCTCGAGATAAGCCCGTTTAAACAAACGAACAAACTTTTTCGTATATTATATAAATATGGTCTGCCATGCCAAATAAAAAAAAAAGAAAAGATCAAAGATCAAATTCTCAAAGAATAATTATCAGTACCAAAATGTTGAACCCTATTCAGTACGTATAATATAACACGGAGGAGGTCCACTTAATTTGGACGATATAGCGGCATTGTCATATTTTTAGAAATTTTGTAATATCTTCGAATCTATATAACTAATTAACATACTGTAAAAGGCAAATCTTATCTCTTTAATATCCTTCTGATTATTAAACAATTTATTTTGATAAGGATTTAAGTTTAGTTCTGTAAATAATGACGTAAACGTAAGCATATGAATTAAATGATTTTTTAAAAAACAAAAAGTTAAATATCTGCCAAAATATAAAAGATTTTCAATTATATCCATTATCTAAGGCAGCGTACGCGCCTAAAGCTAAATTAAATAAATTTCACGGTCCGACTCGCGCGACAAAAACTGTGATAACTCGGGTAATATATACAATACAAATATAAGATATAGCCTATAACACTCACCGATAACGTAGCATTCTACTGGTGAAAGAATTTTTAAAATCGGATCAGTAGTTCCGAAGATTATCCCCGACAGAACTTTATTTACAAACTTACAAACTTTACCTCTATAATATTAGTATAGATTAATAATATTAAAGTAGTTTATTTACACTATATAACATCAAAACACATATAAGAAATATTAAAGCATGTTCACGTTATTTTTCAAAAGAGACCGAAAGTCCTTTTAACCTACGCCGTTACGCAGTAAAAGTGTTTTACTCGAGTGCGTTGGCTTAGCGAAAAATAGATCTTATTTTTACGTCATAAGAGCTATTTTGCAAATAAGTTGGTTTTTAACCATTTTGGTAGGTAAGTAGCGACAAACATGGACAATAATACATATCAGTAAACAAGTCGCAAACCACTTTCACTGTTTTAACGCCTTAATTCTGCTACGTAAGGTCTTAAACTTGGAAGTAAGGTCTTCCAAAACAAGTTATTAAAAAAGGGTTCTTTTAATTGTTATTATGTAATTAACGAATTACATAGCCTCAATGGCCAACGGTTAAAAAACCAGCCTCAACGAACGGACTAAGAGGTCATATACAGTCATGCTGTTTAACTATCGTAAAAATCTGTGCACGTTATGTTTAATTGATTACTGTAAGAATGTTTCATTTTGATCATATTTGATGTCTTTGTAAATAAATTGTTACGATTATGTTTGTCTTTTGGTGTTTTAAGTTATATTCCCTTGTGGCTGTTTGATAACACTATGGGCCCCGTAAGAAGACTCAAGAGTCGCTAAGCGGGCGAATATTGAAAGAGAAAAATAAAACATATGTTTTTCCTTAGATAGCTTCGAGTTAATATATTGTACTAAGTAGGTAAATGAACTGCGAAAGTAAGTAAAAAGTTAGTGGCACTAAAATTACATAACCTCGCGTCGCCTTGTAAACACTACAGGGTTAAACTCGTTTGTAGTTCCGCGTTAGTTGTTAACAGGCGCATAGCAATTATATTGTCGTTAATCTGTACTATTTATTTTATGAATTTACAGTATGAATTTGATAATTTTTATTTAAGATCCGAGCTGTCTTAAGTTTAAAAAGCATATAACTTATAATTAGCATTATAATCATACGATGTTATCGTCTGTGTTGTGTTGTTACGTCCTACAACAAGGTCTGTCCTCGTCCTTATATTTTTTTATCACCATTGCAACCTTCAGTAAGTATTAACAGCCCTTTACAGTACCAGGCCTCCCTCCTATTAGTAGAAGGAATATGGAGCAGATATCGACCACACTGTTCCAATGATCACAATCAAAACCAGCCCGATGGTTTAAAACGTCGAGGTACAAGAATTTTCCTAACATCACTAATTTTCTAACTCTGTTTACCAATAATTTCCTGGAAGTAGATATAGCAGAATATTTAGCACAGTCGGATCCCTGAGTCTGGCCAGGTTGCCAGATGGGTTTGTCGACACCCATGTTTAAGTAGGTATTGTTGCAGTTTAAAGATTCTTGTTCAAAGGAATTCTTGTTCTAGTCAACCAAAGGGTTGAATAGAGTTACCAATACTTTAACACATTTTCTGAAGTATATATGAAACCCGTCATTAAAGCAATTTAGAAATCTCGATATTATGTTATTTTCAAAAGTAATTTTATAATTTATTAATCAAAGCTGGGCCCTCATTTGCTGGGCCTGTATCCGCGTGCTAAAACCACTGCGCGCCGAGTGTGCATACAGATTAGACGTGTTGACGAATAAAAATTAAATATTTAATTGTTATAGTCTTCAAACTTAAACCTTGTGCTATTTTTATTAAAGCGGTTATCAAGTTGTAAGTGCGCTGTCTTTTAAGACTACTAGCTTCTGTGCAACTCTGTGGGTAAAAGAGACAAATTTGGTTCTGATCCCGCTTCCGCGCGTACGCAGCGAGTAAACAAGTTTACGCTGACCATTGATATACGAAATTATGTCGAACCAACTACGCTCGCCTACTGGAAGTGACCCAAATGAGAGAAAAAGTGGATCGCAACCCAATCTATCGAGTTCTAAATTGTTTCAAGGTATGTCTGAAGAACCAAAAATCACTTTTCGAAATAAGAGAAAATTGCCTCAAGAAGACTGTGATCTCCGGCAAGAGCTTTTAGAAATTCAAAACAAAATGGATAGCATGATGAATTTCCTAATGGATTTTACTTCTGCCCAAAAAGAAAATATTACAAAAATATCTGAGGACATAGCATCAATAAAAGAAACAACTGAAAGTCTAGTTCTGGCACAAAATACGATGAAGTCGCAACTTTTAGGGCTCACAGATACTACAAAGAAGTCTGAAAAGAAGATTTTGGCCCTGGAGTCTGACATTCAAGAAATAAAATCTGCTGCTACAAACTCACACACCAACCATGCATATGAAGACCTGATCCGGGAAATACAAGAGCGAAGGGTAAGAGAGTCCAATATTATTGTCACTGGAATTCGAGAACCTACATGTGCAAACCAAGAAGAAAGACAAATATCTGATAAAAATGATATCCTGAGAGTAATTAAATTAATAGACGAAGGTATTCCGGAGCCTACCAAAATTTTTCGTCTTGGTAAATATGACGCTAATAAAACCCGACCAATCAAAGCTATATTTGAAAATCCCGACTCAGTGAAAACATTATTGAGAAATAAAAGCAAGGTGCCATTGGACAATATTAAGTTATTCTATGATAACACTCCTAAGCAGCAAGCACATATGAAGAAACTAAAAGAAGAACTACAACAACGACTACAAAATGGTGAACATAACCTTGCTATAAAATATAAGAAAGGAATTCCTCAAATTATTAAAATTCATTCAAAAAACTCCATGATATAAAATTAAATAAAAATGATTCTGATGAAATATTACAGTATAATAATAAAATTACCCATGAAATAAAGAATACTTATACAAATGTCTGTGTTACGAAAAAAAGATTATGCTTCCTTTACCTAAATGCTCGAAGTATCCTTAAACCAGGAAAATTTGATGAATTAAAATGCATACTACATGGATTTAGTACAAAAAAACAACTAATAATAATAACTGAAACATGGATAAAATCACAAGATGAAGCAAAACGACTTGTACTACCCGGATATACTCACTACTATAATTTCAGAGAAAATTCAAAGGGTGGAGGAGTCTCTATTTATGCACATGTTACTCTGACGCACAACCTTACTGAAGAACTTTGTATAAATGGTATACATTATCTATGGATACATCTTAGTAATTATTGTCTGGACATTGGCGTAATTTACAACCCCGACCGCAAAAACATCAACAACTTTCTTGAGCTATATTCGACGCAACTACAAAAAAGAAAACGAGCTATTGTCTTTGGGGACTACAATATTGATCTTCTACGCACTGACAGAACATTACTGGATTATAAAGAAATAATAGAAGAAAATGGGTATACTTTACTGAATAAAATTCAAGAAGAATATTGTACGCGAGAAACTTCTACTACTAAAACTATATTAGACCATGTATCTACAAATTTAAAAAATCATTACTTTCATCTAGCTGTCATAGAATCAAGTATTTCGGATCACAAACAACTATATTTAGAAGTAGAAAAATATAAACCAGAAGCTAAGAAAAAAATCGAATATCAATCCCTAAACTATAACATGTTATACAAGAAAGTAGAAATTGAAATGGAAAGTGTAATTACTAAGTATTCCGATTTGGAAACTAAACTTATTACATGTCTCAGGATGAGTAAAATAACAAAATTAAAAATATTAAACCCACCAAGAAGTGATTGGATTAACAAAAATATAATCTTAGACATTGACAAAAGAAATACTCTATGGTATAAGCATAAAGTGGAACCAAAAAATGAAAAAATAAGACTCGAATTTTTAGAAGTAAGAAATGCGGTGACTGAGAATATTCAAAAAGTTAAGAGGCAATACTATTATAAGGAATTTAAGAAATGTACACGCAAGCCCCTAAAAATGTGGGACCTATTGAATAACCTCTCAAATAATAAAACAAAAGAAATCTGTGCTCCATCAAAGTTAGACATATCAAATAAAATAGTCAGTGACCCATTGCAAATATGTGAAGCTTTTAATAATTATTTTTCGACAATAGGATCAATCTTAGCTGATAAAATACCCGTAAAATACCAAAATAACCAAACTTATACTCTACCAAAACAAACAATGCAATCTCTGCGCTTAATGGAAATGTCACCAGTCACTATGGCTGAGGTCTCAAGATTAATCGATAATCTTCATACTAATACAGCTTTGGGCATCGACGGAATTAGTTGCAAAGCAATAAAGTGTGTAAAAAATCTTCTAATTAATAATTTAACAAAATGCATGAATAACTGCTTCGATCAAGGCATCTTCCCCGATAGCCTTAAAGTTGCTAAAGTGACCCCGATCTTTAAGTCTGGTAGGAAATCTGACCCTGGTAATTATCGACCAATATCGGTTCTGCCAATATTATCTAAAATATTTGAAAGGGCAATATATCACAGACTTGATCAGTACTTAAAGTCAATAAATTTCCTTTATGAAAAACAATATGGGTTCAGATCAAAATCTGGTACTATTTCAGCAGCAGTAGATCTTATTACTAATATAAAAATGCAGATTGATAAAAAACAAATAGCTGTAGGTATATTTATCGACCTTAAAAAAGCATTTGACACGGTTAGCCATAATTTGCTCTTAAAGAAACTGGAAAGTATTGGTATTATTGGTAAAGCTTACGAAATTTTGAAATCATATCTATCAAACCGTACTCAGATAGTGAAGATTGGAGAAAAATGTAGTAGTCCAGCATCCATTAATTGTGGCATACCACAAGGTTCTATATTAGGACCATTGCTTTTCTTAATTTATATTAATAATATTCACGAAATCGGTCTAAAAGGCGACATTTCCTTATACGCTGATGACACCGTGCTAATTTACTTCGGTAGTTCTGTTGAGTCTATCATGAGAGAAGCTCAAAGTGATTTAAATAATCTTAATGTATGGTTTCAATGTAACCTGCTAACTATCAACACCACTAAAACAAACTACATCATATTTACTTCAAAAAATAAGAAAATAACTAATTTTGAACCATTGACTATTAATGGAGACATTTTAATCAAATCAAACAGTCAAAAATATCTCGGCTTAATACTTGACAACCATCTGACGTGGAGAAATCATATAGATAAGCTTCGTAAAAAACTTTCATCCCTAATGGGGTGTCTACGAGGTATTGTGCATTGTTTACCAAAAAGTGTAAGATACACTATTTATAACTCACTCGTTAAACCACACATTGATTACCTAATCGAATTATGGGGGACAGCAGCAAAAACGAACTTAAATTTCATTCAGAGAGCACAAAATAAAATTATTAAGGTTTTGTTTCATTACGACTTTCTAACACCTACTAGTATAATATATAAAGAAACAAAGTTACTAAACATAAAACAAACATACATATATAGCACTTCAATATTAATTCGGAAAATATTAAATAAAGATATACACTCAAAAATAACTTTTACAAAAAAAATTCAAGTACAAAAACGGGCCTTTCGCCGAGCAAACCACCTTCTACTAAATTATAAACCTCGCACTAGCTATGGCAGCAAAAATATTATATTTGAAGGAGCACAGATTTACAATAAACTACCATCCGATATAAAAGAAGCAAAATCTATGTTTATTTTCAAGAAGAAATTAAAGTTTTATTTACTTAATAACACATCACTGTAAGTCGTATCTAGTAAGCATTGATCTTTGTTCTGTTAAAACTAGTCGTGTGTTCCTCGTAATAGGTATGTAACTTTGAAAGTGCGGGTACTTTAACAATTAAATAATGTATTATAAGTATTATTTAAGCCTAATTTGTATTGTACACTTAGTTAAATAGTTTACTTAGATTAATTAGTATAGTTTTTCTCATATAAGTGAATTTATTGTAATTCTTTTGAGAAAATAAAGATCTTCAACCTCAAACCAAAAAGCACCAAATGACTACCACCAACAAGGAACATATTTAGGTTCGGTAGCTGTAAATAGATTTCGCAACAATATTGTCCGGAAAATCCGGTTAACTGTATAGCTGTCTAGGAATGCTGTTGAGCAAAGTATGTACCTAATTATAGCTATGCGATGCCTTAAGTGGTTTAAAATCCTGTCAAACAAAAAAAACTGTAATCTCACGGAGATTGACTTATATGGTCATATTTGACAATACAACGACATAAAACCAATTAATAGATCGGGAGTATTGTTACATTGGTAAAGGTTATTGAAAACGATAATTAATTATTTATATTAATTATTTATTCCGTACTAGGGGCACCGCCTGGCTTTCGTATGGGCAAAGAGTACAAGTAGCGGCACGAAACTCTAGCGCTGACCGTTATTGCGCAGAAGTAAAAATTTAGGTATCATGGGGGAGCTTGAGGAATGAGGGGCGGGCGTGCGTAGCGGCGATTGGCTCCCCTGTCGCATTCCGTCCCCCGCACCGAAACGACGCGACGCGGACTTCCAGTGTACAGTCTCGCTCTGAGTCGCATTGTTATTATTGTTAATTTTCAGTTGGTTTGTTAAATATAATTATATATTTTGTTGTTTTTTTAAGTTTGTTTATGAATTTAAAGGGAATAATATACCTAGAAGAAATACCGTTTTGCGACGCCAGGCGTGTTACCATTGCCTGATTCAGATTAGACTAGTCTTATATCTATAATAAAAATTGAGAATATAATAATGTTTTATTTTTCTACTCCCCGTAAGCTTTTCAAAATTTATTTATTCATTTATGGTAACTATCCATATATTTTAATATTTTTATATTTTTAATATTTTAATATTTTTTACTATATAATTATGTCTTAAGTAATACGAAATCTTTGGAAATTAGAACTATGAACTATAACATATATAAGCACAAACACGCACGTAACGTACACAAACACATACACACACGCATGCACGCACACACACACACATATTAAAACGATGTCGTAACATGATTTGATATTAATTAGGTAATTAAAGTAAATATTGTATTGCGTACGCGACGGTACCGATGCGCAGCCATCCCTACTACGTTTCGTTCAGCGCTAGACTTACATGCCGCTAGTTATACGTCTGCATCTTTTATCTGCTGCACACCAAGGCACATCATGACGACCTCCGTGGCGCAGTGGTATGCGCGGTGGATTTATAAGACGGAGGTCCTGGGTTCGATTCCCGGCGAGGCAGATTGAGATTTTTCTTAATTTGTCTTGGTCTGGCTGGTGGGAGGCTTTCGCCGTGGCTAGTTACCACCCTACCGACAAAGACGTACCGCCAAGCGATTTAGCGTTCCGATACGATGTCGTGTAGAAACCGAAAGGGGTTTCATCCAACTCCTAACAAGTTAGCCCGCTTCCACCTTAGATTGCATCATCACTTAACATCAGGTGTGATAGCAGTCAAGGGCCAACTTGTAGTCGATAAAAAAAAATCATAACATCTAAGATTCTTTCAGAAGTTTTCAGATTTTCGCTTTCAGACTAACAAACAGGCGCGGTGCCGTACTTCTAATAAAAAATTAAAAGTACAGTATTTTTTTGTTAGAAGATGTTACTTGTTACCTAACTTAGTTATTTTTAATATTATGATTGGCAATTGGCATGTAATAGTATGTAACATAAAATATTCTTATTGAACATTCCTTAAATAGGTAAGAGAGAAATGGAATACAAAATATTTTCACTGTTATGATATTTACTGAAAAATCCTGCAAATTTGAAGGGTGATGAAATAGATGTTAAGAAATTTTATGGCAATTTAAAGGCTAAAATAGATGTATAAAGGAATATGAAGGCTATTTGGCAACTCTAGTCGCATTGTGAGTAGATAGGTGCTGTTAGATTTAGCAAGCAGATAATTATGTGTATGGCGGCTTTGAAATAACTTCCCGCCATCGTCTCATTGTTCATTGGTATGTTAGTAAACACACTCGTAGTTACTCATGTTGTAAATTTTCACAATTAGGTAGTACGAGTACTAGGTAAGTACTTATATCTACGTATAAGTTTCTTAGAAATAGGAGACCATAAATCAAAACATTCCTCCTTGATTCGAATCCTGGGTCGGATCGTGGAATATTTTTTTAAAGTTGAAATATTTACTTTCTTCAAAGAAATTTTCAGTAAATTTTAAGTCCGGAAGTAGGTGTTATACTCCCGTGCCCCAGAGAACACATTATTTTATCAGCCCCGGTTACTATCATCAACATCTGGGAGTGATCGTTAATCCTTATTAATATTATAAAGGCAAAAGTCCGTATACATGTATGGATGGGTGTTATTCACTCTTTCACGCGAAAACCAATGAATGAATTTTGATGAAACTTCAAATAAGCTAACTTAATAAAAAAAAATTTAATAAATAATTAAACCGACTTCAAAACCCACTGAAAAGTATAAAATAAATGCGTCATTAAGTTACTTTAATTAACTTAACCATATGTATAAACTCAGTGCCATCCAAGTTTAACGAAAGTTTATTCAACAAAGCAGCAAAGATCTTTGTATGAATTAGGTATCATCTTTAAAGTAGAAAGCTTACAGGTGGTACCGACTTCACTTCCGGAGATATGCCTCCACAAACATACATACATATACATACATGAAATTTGGCACACTGGTTCAGACGCTGATATGCGAAAACTGGGCTGATCTTTAAATATTACATACATACAGGTCGAATTGATAACCTCCTTTTTTGAAGTCGGCTAAAAATAAAGCATAGGCCACATTTAGCCGCGAAATTCCCACAGGGACTAGAATTACGCGGGTGAAACCTCGGGTGTCGTCTAGAGAATTACATTACAATTACCATACTTAATAGAAACATTAGAACCATTAGAAACATTATCACCCTTAACCCGCCAACCCATTGGAGCACCATGGTAGGTCTAGGCACTTACCACCTCTCCTACAAAGAGGGAGTAATGGACCGTTAATAAGCTGACAATAATGATGATGAGGAGACCATAAATCATATGAACACCGTATGCTTGATTACATACTCACGTCTTTCCTTGTACATCATTATTCATCATCAGCCTATTAACGGCCCACTACAGGGCCAGGCCTCCTTCCTTATAGGAGAGGGGATATAGAGCGTACACCCACCACGTTGCTCCAATGCGGGTTGGCGTGCTTTGGGTGATAATGTTTCATTTATTAAAGATAACTATTAGATGTTGATAATAGTGACCGGGACCGACGGCTTAACTTGCTCTCCGAGGCACGGGGGTGTAACACCACCAACTTCCAGACTCCGGGCTTGGAATGTACTGAACATTTAATAGAAGAATGAAAAAGCTCAGAATTATTCCGTGACCCGACCCAGAAATAGAACCCAGGACCTCGTGATCGAAGCCACATAGGCTAACCAATAGACCAACGAGGCAGTCTTGTACTTACTTCATAGTAATAACCACACAATATATATTTATCTACTTATAATCCCTCAAAGGATTATGTGTTGTATATCTTGTGATGTAAAATTGAACTATAGGCTGAGCACGTTGCAGACAGCCGTCGTAACCACTATTATCTAATATGACCATAGAATAGGACATTTATTAACTTACACGTACCAAATGAATGATTATAGGTAACATGCAGAGTAACTATATAGAGTAGGTAAACTTTATTCCAAAAGGATACTCCAAATTTCGTCAATTTTACGGGAACTCATGTTTTATAAAGTAAAGTACCTATATCGGTAGGTATACTTATGCTGAGGCTGCTAGGACAAAGGGCTTTCTAACCTTATATTGAACTCGTATATAGACTTCCTTTTAACTGTGCAAAGTGCTGCACTCTAGATCCATGCATAGTGATACTTCAGGATATCTGATAGTAAGGTTAAATAGCTTACAAAATTTGCTTGATAACAAAACAATTTGGAAAAATGCAGTTTAACTACCAAATTTCAGTAAATTTAATAAGTTTGCTATATTATTAATAATATATCAAACGAGATAGAACACTTTTACCAGTAGGTACGCTGTAGTTTCAATCAAATCATTTTGGAAAATTGAGTGAAAAAGCATTAGAAAATTGTCCGTAAGTTCATTGTTTACTTAGAACGCGCTAACCACAAGATAATGGTGTCAGTATCTAATTAGGTACTTAATTAACTTGTAACTAATTAAGCACGATCGACCTAGAAAAAAGTCGACTATATGCACTCGTACAATTTTTTCATTTGTTTTGTTTTGATTGGCATTTTTTTCTCTATCCATATAACCCATAATAAAGCAAGCGTTGTAATTAAAAAACACTCTTACGTGTACAGAGGGAAATATCCAAACGGCCGGCGCACCAATGCCCCGGTTCCGAACGCACGTGTTAAAGCCAACAACAGCCGAAGGAGCGCGAGGTGGCCTAGCGCCCGAGTGCAACACTGAGGGGCCGTGCCAACACACGCAAATTGACTACTCGCCCCCCTACACGAATTAAAAGTAAAAGTGGTCCTGAAGGCGCGGCTGCGGTACCAGTTTCGACCAGTGATCATAAACACCTTATCACAAATGCTTACTATCATTCTCGCGTGCACTTTTGTTTTTTTGTTCTCCGGCCAAGGTCGAAAGGTAAATGCGAATGCGAGCGCACAGTACGTACCAGCCTTTGGCCTCTAGATGTCTAACCTAGAACCTACCTAACCTAACCTAACCTATATACCTAGACCTTTTCACTAAAATACGTAGTTTTTTTTTTGGCGGAACCTAAAGTGCTTCCGCAAACATGTATGATTTAAGATTGTAATATTTTAGATAAGGTTTACTGATTGTATATATTATTTATATTCCACAATAATGTCCTATTTTTAAGTATGTAACTTTTGATCTCTGAGGCATTTTAATCTCCAGCAGGCGTGAGTGAAATTTACCTGAAAACGTCACATGGTGCCTCTTGACTTCAACAGTATCAGCCTATTTTACTTGCATAAACTAAAGGGCCATGCCTCCATATGGTAATTTTGGTATTCTGATTTTATAACGGTCAGCTTCATATAAATTGTCATTAACACCTGACCAAAGGCTTAAACTGCTTTCTGAAACACAACGGCAACACCAACAACTTCACATGGGGCGGGGGTCAGAATTTTTACTGAGATTTTATCGGAAGATAAAAAACCTCAACACCTACCTACTACATATATTTTTTTATCGACTACAAGTTGGCCCTTGACTGCTATCACACCTGATGTTGTGATGATGCAATTTAAGATGGAAGCGGGCTAACTTGTTAGGAGTATGATTCACACCCCTATCGATTTCTACACGATATCGCACCGGAACGCTAAATCGCTTGACGGTACGTCTTTATCGGTATGGTGGTAACTAGCCACGGCGAAAACCACCAACCATCTCCAGAGCTCGAACCCCGGACCTCGTGGTCTGAAGCTACACAGGCTAACCACTAGTCATGATGAAGTATTGTTATAGTACCTGCAATAGACATAATTACTAGAGTCTAGATCATTGGACCATAAACTAGTGCAAGTGGAAAAGATTTTTTTGACGAAATTTAATACCCAGCTTACCTACTCGTACCGTAAATATTACGTAGGTAATATTTTAACTAAATCATGCCGTTACATAAATACGAATCCAGAACCTACGCTGTAAATTAAAAAAACAATAATAGTTAATATAAATAGTCTATGTTTCAGGACTGGTCCTAAGTCGGAATTTGAATATCTTACTTCGTTATTCTGGGTTATCTTACATCGTTTCTACCTTAGCTCCTGATTTTGTTTTTGTATCAAAGGTTTTGTGTAAATTGACTGAAATGTGACGATAATCAGTGTCAGGGTCGGAAGAGCCTAAACGGTTCGGGGCTTTCACCGAAAAAGCTGCCATCGCTTTGCGATGTAACATATACCTAGGTACAGCGAAATACCACTGTCTCATCATTATCTAAATCTATACATTCGAATGACTTGAGATTTAGCTTTTAGCAATGTTGACGGAACGGATGTTTCGATATTCCCATGCGAACGACATCTACAGCTGAATACTTGTATAGCCCGAAGCACTCTCAGATCCCACGCCGTGGGCTTTAGCCTACAGGAATAATTAGCCCTGAAGGTGTAAAGTCACATCGCAAATCATTTCTATCGATAGCGACATGGTCATCTACTTTCGATTGCGCCTATAACTCAGTCCAATGACATCAATTCAAGGATGTGCCAATTATGTATCACTCGTTATGCAATATTTATTGCTTTTGCCGCAATTATTGTCGATTCGTCGAAATAGGTATATCTATGCATGGGAAAATGGTTTAATAACATTGCTCGCAATTTCGTCTACACGTAAGTATTTGCCTTACTAAGTACTAGGGATTGATTTATCAAAAGGAGATGGATATGGCCCCATACAAACTTGGGCCTGACCTAAACATGACCAAAACATGGACCATTTTAATGGTTCAGATAATTACTAATGATATCAAAATGTCATAGTGTTCCAGAACTTGGGGTTTTTTTGTTTAATATTTTATTAGATATTGTAGATTGTGTAAAAGAATCATTAATTAATATGTTTAAACCCCTTTTTTGTTATTTACTTACGTAGATATTTTTCTATTAATTTATCCGGGAAACAAGCAAGGAGTCCATAAAAAATTAAAATAGGTAATAATCCACGAAGACTATCAATGCGTAACCGAATGCGAAACTTCATACATAGGGGTGATTGATATCTAATTCTTAATAATAAAGTATAGGTGTGTAAATGAATAAATATAAAATATATGTATGTATGTATTTATTTATTTACTAGTGCCACCTAGTAACTTGTCTGTAACAATATAAAAACGTTCCGTTTCAGCTGTAAAAGCATTAAGTTATACACGTAATGTATAAAAAAATATTTTACGTACCTCTCCCGACATGTACAGAATTGAAAACTATTGAATTATACTTTTAGTTCAATGCTTTTTTACTAAATATTTTTTAATATTGTTACGAACGAATGATGAGGCTCATTTTCACTCATGTCTTTTGAATTTCATATTTTGACGGATGTACGTGTACTTATCGAGGTACCTGCTTAGATCCAAATAGGTAGATCCGGTAAAATATGGAAGTAGATGAATCAAAGGGTGTAACAATATATATTTTTATATTCGATACCACTCAGTATAAGCCTGAAATGGTCTAGTCTTAAATCCATATCCGTTGGAAATTCAGACTTTTTTGCACAGGCTTTTTGCTTGATTTGTGCTTGCAAGCATTAACAGTTGTTTCCTACCAGCACTAGCCATGGTGTTAGATCAAAAATCAATTTGAAGTGTATTCAAAAAAATACAAACAAATCAACAACAGATATAAATAGCCAAATCGTTAGACACATGCTATTATGCAGACACTTTGCGCCCTGAATACATAATTTAATTGCAAAACTATTAGCCAAAAATAGAATTTTTAGATTTAGCTATCTGTATCATATCTTAGGTAGATATAAATACATGCAAACGTAATTAAAGAATTGAGGCTAACGTAATTTTTTAGATAGCAATCTTGAATTTAAATGTGTTGATATCTTGATATCAGTTGAGCCTAGAAATATAGACAAATATTTCCTGGATATTATGTACAAACGCCTTTGTTCAAGTAATTAGTGTCAAAAATTACCCAATGGTGAAAATAAATATTAATAATTTGAATAAATTTTCTAGAATGTGCGACCGTAAATCATAAAAATGATTTACGGTCGCTTCCTCTATTATCATTTTGCATACGCATATTGCTTAATATACTATTTCAATCATCAGCTTCTTGAGACAAAAAGAATGGAAGGAAATATATGTATGCCTATTAACTAAAGAGGCAAATAAATTCTAGGGAGTATCTTATTGCGCAAGCAAACCTGCTAAAAATATAACATGGCCCTATTTTTATTTAAATGTTGAAGACATTTATATAGAGAAACTGAGATTTTAATCCTTCACAGATCAGGCGTAATTGAAATGTACGTGAAACCGGCATTCTGCTGCCGGTTCAATCCTTGAAGCATCGTCAGAAAATACGCATATCGAATATAGGTACCTAAGTATACCTCACGACACTGACCTTGTCGGAGGAAAATGCAATGGGTTAGGAAAACAGTTAAAGTTTTAACTGTTACAAAACTTTATTTATTACTTTAGTTAATTTAAAAAAAAATAGAGCTAAATAATGTTTATGAAAAAATTTAAAAATCATATTTTCAGAAACTACGTCATTATTTTTCAAGTTTAGGAATTTGTTAGCTAAAACTGTTTTATGAGCGAACCCGAAGGCAAAATTTAGACTATTCAGATATTTGTAAAACGGATAAGTGTATAAAAATAAATATAGTTTCCTGATAATATTATGATTAAAAATAATAAAAATTTACATATGTAATAGAATATGTTAATCAGTAAAATAGATATAAATATTTTTAAATTTATTCGCCAATTAATTCATTGAAAGTTTGATAAATGCTGTTTTAGTGCATATTGATATCTAAACACTTTCGGTTCTAAAAATAGTTATCAAGGGTGAAAAATAGTTTATCATAGTCAATTACACAATAGAGATTGAGCCATAAACATAAGAATAGTCATGTTACAGAGCAAAAGCCTGTCAAAATGGTATGTCTTTTGGAGTTAGGTTTCAAATACCAGATCATCATTAATTGTCCACGCTCTTGGGCTATTGTGAGAGAAAATCTTTTATGTACCTACTTATCTATTATTATGTTATCTTAATCAAAACGAAGAAGGAGGCTACAATGTTACGATTAGCTAAGTAAATTACGGATAGTAATATCCATTTTAAAGGACTCTATAGGACAAAAAATTCTCTTTAGTTTTTCTCAAAAGAAAAATACTGCCTGACTCTACAATCATCTCGTTAGCACTATCAATCAAGAATTTTTTTTTATGAATATGTAAAGGCATCTCTCTCATTCTTTTAATTTATGATCCCAAAACATTATAACAAAAGGTAGTATACCTATATTATAACAGTAGGTGCCTATAAATATTAAAAGGTCAAAAAAGCCGAACTGTATATAAACCAAATTTCTGAGTTAACTGCTTAAAGACAACCGTTTGTCGCATTTTGGCGCCGTTTGGCTATGAGGGATTTAAAACTTAATAGGGTAGGTAGATAGGTACTTACAGTTGACTGAGTCATAAACACTCCAAATGCAGTTAAGATATTGATCCTAAAACGGAACCTAGACCGGTTCAATCAGACCGAACAATATAAGTATCTAATTGCAAAATATTAAATAGCAAACAAATGAGATAACAACGTAACCCGATCAAGTTAATGCCGAAATGTCGCTTCGCTCTACTTGCTGCGGTAGAAACATTACCTTCTTCCAACATTGAGGGTAGGGCTCATGTTTCCTGTTGCTCTCACAGATACAGTATCGGGCCATTATATCGAATGAGGACAAAAAACTACAATTGAAAGCCTGGGAACATCGATACCGGTTGCAGCATTCACGTTCACGCTTTAACTGCCTAGTGTTTATGTACTGCTACAACTGATTCCTATAATTTGAATTCGTGTTACCCACGAAATACTTATGTAACAACCTACCTACTGATTTTTTTCTATCTTTACTTCAATTATTTATTTCACTAGTTGTTAAACAGTGCAAATATAACGCAAGTAGCAGTGCAAGTGCAAAATCGTAAACTGCTTCGATGGTCGAGTGGTTACCATGTATGGCTTCAGAATTTGAGGTCCTGGTTCTACTGTGAAATATTGAACTTTTCTTTCTTCTAAGTAATTTAATTTTCGACAAATCCTAAGCTCGGATTTGGGAATTAGTCTTATGATCTTGTGCCTCGGAGAGCACGTTAAGCAGTAGATCCCGGGTATTATCATCAATATCCGATAGTGATCGGAGCAGCGTGGTGGGTAAACGCACCATTAACCTTCTCCTATAAGGAAGGATGCAGTCGAC
This sequence comes from Mycalesis mineus, assembly GCA_034621355.1. Taxonomy (NCBI): domain Eukaryota; kingdom Metazoa; phylum Arthropoda; class Insecta; order Lepidoptera; family Nymphalidae; genus Mycalesis; species Mycalesis mineus. The sequence goes on from CM067891.1 coordinate 8,326,548, forward strand.
GGTTAATAGGTTGATAATAATAACTAACACTGTTGGTTTTCTTTTTTCTCCTCAATTATTTATCGTCGATTACTTAAATTAAAGGTCAATGATAACTTTGTGTAAAGCCTGCATGCAACGTTGAATGCTACACATTTCGATACAATTTGGGTCACCATTAAAGTAGCCGTTATTTTACTCGTCTACCTACTGGTACCTCGTTGTCCAAGTGGTCGTCCTATGCGGCTTGGGACCATGAGTCCAAATTTCGAGTCCGTGCCGAGCCATGATATTATATTAAAGCTAACATTCCACTCTTCTAAGACTAAGTATAAAATGTTGATGGTGATCAATAATGTTTATTATTGACGATAAGAAATCTGGCCTAAGCGAGTTCTCCGAGGCACTGAGGTGTAGCCTTTAGCGACACCAACTTCCCTGAACGGGACAGCGAAGCGACGCTGTTGTGAGTTATTGGGTCGTAATATACGAGTACTTACTACCTACGTCACATCGAGTCGTCGTGCTCGGCGTGACGTTCGGTGTGACGTATTCTGTATCATACTGCACTGCTCCCGTCAAGCTAGCATGGCGTCTTGATCACGCCCTGTCGCTGTGATGAAACCGTTAATCCACTAACCCAATTTGTTGAGCATCGTGGTAAATCTAAGCTTCAATATCAGATGCTAAATTTAGAGAAGTCTGGCTCCGGAGTGAGTGTTTAGAAACAGGATGGAATATGAAGACTGCTACAACTACGATCCCTAATAATATTAGGTAACAATGCAGTCTAACACGGTAATGCGATAAATTCGGAAGGGTGCAATTAACCACTTTCCTTAATACGTACCCTATAATAACGAACACTAAAGCCTTATAGGCAAATTGTCCGCGATCAAAACCTACGGCAGAACTATAGAAAATGAAAAAACATCAAATTTGACCCAGATATTAAAGCAAAACTTTTACAACTACGTCAGAGTTCTTCAAGTTTCCTTAAAAGTTTGCACAGAGGCCACATACCAGGTCCTGCAAGTTTGTCAATAATGTTGTAGTCTTGTAGCTTTACGTGCAAGTACGTAGGTACTTATTACGTCATTAGGTCCTACATACTTGTATTGTGGTCGTTGCATATGAAGAAATCAAGAAATTGAAATTTTTATTGACCCCAATTTAACTACAAAATAATTTGTACCTAAAACTAAAACCTAGGTATGCCGACTTTGAAGGGCGCAAGGACATTTTCGTAATATGCCTATCTACCTATCTACCTTTTACAGTAGGTACATCATCTAGTACAAGGACGTAGTCGATGGGGGAAGAGGGAAGCCTCTGCCTCTCTGAATTAAAATAAATAGTTAAATCTAAACTAACTCTGCCTACTATGTACAAAACAACTTCCATATATTGTGTACCTAATAACTAATAATACACTCGGAAAACTGATAAATCAAAAATACAATAATTTACACAATACAATATTCGAGATATCTCCTTTCAAACATACCTTCAGGAGTTGGGATAGCGACGCTCTTGATCATGTATTTTTTCTAACCTTCAGCAATATCAATACTACACATTTTTATGGGAGGACAGTGCGTATGAGTAGGTATATTTTCTTGCAATAACACATCGAAATGAGCATTTATGGTGTTGCATCACAAATTAAAAAAAAAGAAAAATAATTCGATCATTTTACAACTTTACGAAAGATTAAAAAAATTAACTTTCATAAGTAGTATTACCATAATATTATACGAGATTGACTCGTCCAATGTTGTCACAATGTTCAGGTTTCGCGAACCGGTATATTGACCGTGGCCAATATCAACAACTTTTTGAAAAAGTGAAATTATATCTTGTTTTTTTACGTTTACTTATTATGATTATTTATTACGTAAATGTTGCAAAGAGACAAAGAGTGCCAGTAACTTTTTAAAGATACCTGAAACCTAACATTTAATTTGCTTACTAGGATTTTCTGATAACTATGAATAGAGTTGCCATCCGTCCGGGTTTCCCCGGATTTGTCCTAGTTTAGAGGGCATCCGGGGAGCGTCCGGGGAAGGTTTCATTTGTGGACCGGGTTTTAAAAAATAAATAAATAAATAAAATTTGGGCCGCCCGCGATACACGCACTATGCTCGCACCATACCACTATCAACCGATGAACGAAGTATATTCACCGTTCCAAATAAAAAAAGATGATTTATGACATTTTCAACTATTTTTTATTACATTGAATATGTTTAAAGATCTTGTTGACATTTCCGGCTTTCGGACTCTAAAATCCGGGGATTTCACGGGTCTTGTCCTGTTTTCCAAATTTTAGAGATGGCAACCCTAGCTATGAACTAACAAATTTAAAAAAGATCCCAAAACGACTACGATCTTTGGACCCTTTAGTTTTGTAATAGCATTGTAATAGTCTACCGGCAGATATCTTAAGTTAAACTATTCAGTGCTTCCATTTCAAGACACGCAACCTTATAAATTACTAGGAAGTCTTTGAAATGTTATGTAACGTACCTACGTACATTCAAACTAACTCAACAGTATATTTAGGTACCTACCGTTACATAAAGCAATAAATACATAACTCAAAGAACCTATGGACATCGGAAAATTGGGATCCCAAAATACTAAAATGATCCCTACATCTGTGTTACCTAGTCTACCCAATTAATTTCTCTTATTCATTTCATTCATAACCTCTCGTAATTGAGTGACAATTTCACGACATTAAAAGAAACGCATAAAGATATTCCATGGAGGCGTACAAAACGTTTCGGTTCCTCGTTCTTGATTCGAACTCCGAAAAATATGGAATGCCCTTCCAGCTCACACTTTCCCTACCACCTACAACAATGTGAGTATCTTAAAATCAAGAGTGAATAGCCAATATCTAGGCAAGCCCGTTCCACCGTAGGCTGCATCTTCGCTACCATCAGGCGTGATCGTAGCCAAGCTAGCGCTATACAGTATAAAAATATGCAGAAAAAAAAATTTCATGACTGGGCCAATACACAAAAACGCTGGTAACCTTATTTTACTGCAACAAAATTTAACCCATAAAACTTTAAACTAACAGGTTAAAGAAGTAGGAACCAGTTACTTTACACCTTTTACTTTTTCAAAAAATAAAGGTCAATTTTGAAGGACTACTTACGTTGCGTTCGAAATTGAGTCACAAAGGTCCAGAGACGTAAAATAAAAATAATAACCTCAGGTGCACATAACACTTATATTTTAAAGTAACGTGAACTACTTAAAAAAAATAAACATTTTTAAATTAAAACAACGAATTCAATACAATATTAAAAGTGGGTAAAGAGCGGCCGCGTCAGTTAAATTTTAACTAAAGCAGGACAAAGTTACGCAACGATGAGTTCGGATTTTGTTATATTGCTTAGGCAATACATTCGCAATGTATGATCATATTATATGTATTTAAATTCGTAAGATCTCCGAAAGTGTAGAATTTAGGCTTTGCGTAACCTAAAAGGGCAAAGTTGATGATTTTTTATTTGATTTAATGATAGTATATAAAAAAGTATTGCCGTCCTTTCCATTAGATTTTGAATAGATCCATACCAAGAAAATTTTTTTGAAAATAATTAATATTAAACATCGTTTCCAAATATGCAAATATACACTTTTAACTAACTGTAACCGATCATAGACACTAAAGTTAAAATTAACAAATCGGCCGCTATTATCCACTGCTATAAAATGAGAGCCAGACATTTAAACTTAAGTGATATTACAACCAACGGCAACTGCAATGATCGACCAGTATCGCTATACTATATCGATGTTTTTATAACTAGACGGTAGACTCAAAAGGGCTCTAAACCAGAGCCAGTTATTAAAAAAAAAGTAGTCTCTATCGTTCTCAAACTAGTTTTGCGTTAGACAGGGAAATTAAGACGACACTCACACTGTCGAGTTATGAAAACATCTTTACAAATTGGATCTTCTACGTCATTGACGTTAGCACTTGTCCCAATTTGTCTCAAGACTCGTAATGCCGTTGGTCTGTTAAACATTCTAGTTGTAGACATAATTTGTAGACTATTTGCAATAAATAACCAAAAGCAACGATTAATAAGATTATCCCAGTGTAGCCAACACAAAGAACAACAATAAACGACAATAAAACAAGAATATTAAAACTACTAGTGAACTGCCCCATCTCTGCTCGGATAGCGTTCAGTAAAAACACTTTCGCATATATATAAAAATCTATAAAAAATTATTGTGAGTTCATTTCCTTTTTTTTATTTAACTATGGATTTACATGTTATAACTATGGACTTCTTTATGACAAAAATAAAAACAATAAAATATAATTTTTTCTTGGCTTGGAAAGCCCATTTTGGTATGAATCAATACTCAACAACCAACCCCCTCATAAATTTAGATATCTCAATAACTCTTTTAGCTTCCGTTTTCCCTTTCACCTATAAGGAGGACATCATCAAGAATGAGCATCTTCTAGACAAGGACATTTTATTAAAGCTTAGTATTAGGCGTTACACTCATATAAAATGTGGTAAAAAAATTCCAATAACGTTATTTTTTAATTAAAAGTGAGTAAACGGTTTTTGTTGTTCCCTGCGTTGTGTTGAATGACTTCCGCAAAACAATAATACTTCAAAAGTTAGTCTACGGTATTTTTACCTTCTTATTAAAAAAAATTAAGCCATACGTTTTTAAAATCATTATTTTGCCCACGACTGAAGAAAACTTCGCTTGCAGCTGCCTTTTAGCATCTACAATACAAACTTTATAACATGACATATTAATACAATATATTTAAGCTGTATAATATATGCCATTGGTAAATAAGTTATTTCATAAGTAAATAATAAGATAACATCGTACATTACTCTTATTATACTTGTCTTTTATATATAAAAAACAATTTCAATAAAATTCAATTATAAAATCACATCGTGGCATTACGTCTTACTTACCTCCATAATGAAAAACGAATCTCCAATATTTACATTTGATATCTTACTCTGAACAGAGAATATCATTTGGTACAAAAACGTATATATCTAATATGTATAAAACAAATTACAAAGCCACATATTATATACAATATTACACAAAATCATTCTTAAATTATTATTGTTACACTTTGCAAAATATGTTCAATGTTGACTAACTTCACTGTTAAAACTAACAAGGTAATCGCGAAAGCAATCGAAGGACCAAAATAAAAACCGCATTTGTTTATATATATCTTAATTATTTTTACCCAGCATCTCAACGTATACACAAATATTACTTGTATCTGTCAATGACTGTGTTACGTCACTTGTACGTCACATGTACATCACGTGTTACGTCACGTGTTTGTCACGTGTTTAGGTGACGTCATAACTTACGCTTTACGGACATAACACAAACACCATAAACACGTAAAGGTGACAGGTATAAATAATTACATATACGATATACTTGTCTTGAGCAACCAAGTGAAGATGGTCTAGCAAGAAATCAGTGACAATGTCGTATTGTCGCGTTAGCTGTGCGAAAAAGAAAAAGCGAGTCGAGGATCCCGATCGAGTAGTTGTTCACTAAATCTTGATGTCTTTGAATTTTATTTAGACACTTGCCACGTAATTCTTGTTTCGCCCATCGTTTTGTATCAGAAATACTTTAACACATAACATACAACCTACAATAGAGTTACATTTTAAATACAATGACAAGATACTATCAATATGCTATCTCGCTCATACTATTTGAAGCCAGTAACATGAGTAGATACGAAGTTTTCATTAGCCAAATTTGCAAAAACCATAAATTAATAGCTATTAACATCGCTGTAACTTATTAAAGTATTTCTAACACATATGACAAGTCATGTTCCAAGATTTCAAAGTAAAAAAAAAAATTTTATAAAACAAAATAACCGTTAAAAATTTAACCTTTATATAGTCTATATCAGTTGCATTTCATACAAATATTTCATTATATTTGCGTACGACACGATATCGTATCGCACAATGTAAACATTTTTTTTATTTATACAAATTAACACCCTATAGCCAAGGCACAAGTGTGGTATTGTATGACAAAATTCTTTATATACTGTAACATATGAGTCTCATCAAACTCCTAGTCCGCACTGAATAACTGCGCATTTCTATTTTGGACAGCAAAATAGATCTTATAATGGCTATTATACCTGCGCAGTTCGACGTGTTGCAACAGAACGTACTAGAAGTTTGACGCAGACTATACTACTGTTTATTAATAATAATAAATAATATATTCTACAGTATACAGTTCTACACACCACAACGAACTATGCGTCTCAAATATAAATGGTACTGAATTCATTCCGTTTCGCCTTTACACTAGTTTTATTGTCGGTAATGCGTGCAACAAAAAATGAACACAAGATTATTTTTAAAATAAATAATAAGATAAAATGTATGAAAATGTAAAAAGGGCAAAAAAAGCGAAAAAGCTATAACACACAGGTATTTTAAATCAGAGCCATATAAATTGGCAATAAAGATACAGGATCAGATTAGTAAAAAAAAATTAGCCATCAGAAATTCTCGAGCGCGTCGGATTAAGGTAGGGTGAGTTAATTACATCCTAAAAAGTGTATATTCCACTAATCTGACAATTTAAGAGCGACGTAAAGAAAGGGGAGGGCAGCAAAGTTGTAAAAAAAAACGTCAAGTCGACATTATCGAGAGTAGCTAAATTTTTTTTTATTTTGAAGGAAATAATTCAAGAATAATGAAAAATATATAATCTGACGATTTACGCAAGCCGAAATAACGAAAATTCGTCCATAAAGTTAAATGCGTGCAGCTCGCTTATAACTTTTGAACGACTAAACCGATCGGAATCTACTAAACGGCGTTCTAAAGATTATTCTCAAAATTAGATTTCCTGTGAATTTGAACCGATTCGGACCGATAGATTTTGAGAAATTTTGAAAGATCTCAAAAAAAATTTTTTCACAAAGTGGTTTTTTTGGAATAACTTTTGAACGGCTTTATCGATCAACTTCTAAAACTAATCCGTCTTTAAGCTTAAAAAACCACGTCGATCGCCACCAAGTTGGTTAAAATCGGTTGATTCGTTCAAGAGATATTGTGAACGAAAAACGAAAAAGAAAATTTGTGATTCAATCAATAAAAATTGCAAAATTACTTACGAGGATAACAAAACTGCGTCGAATGCCGTCAACCGCGTGAAAATTGCTTGATCCATTCAAAAGTTATTGCGATTTATTGAAACTTCTATCAGACTTTCGAGCTGGGAGAGCTCATATGCAAATAATATTTCTATATATTATTTCTTTGAACTCAAAAATTTCATAAGTACAATTTTAAGCGCCCAGGAATGGAATTAGCGGGAAGTTGCAGGGATGGCCTTTGAGGTGAACTCAGATTAGACAGATAAAGGGCATAAAGATGAACCCTATTGTGTGTCGCGCTTGAGTATTTCAAAATGGCGAATTTTTTTTGCACATTATGATAATGGCCGCGAGTTTGCGTCCCATCGAAATCGTCAGATTAGTGAATGAGAGCTTTTTTGTGGTGCACTTAACACTCCCTTAGAAAATCTGACGCGCTCGATTAAATTTTTTATTTTTTCATTTTCAACCCTTACATACAACCACCCACATCATGCAAACGATCAGATTATTAAAAATACGTAGGGCATTGATGCTATCAATATCTGAAGATTGGCAACATTGTTAACATATTTAAAAATTTATAACCGATGTAAAGGTATATATCATATACTAACCATTAACTTATCATGTGAAAGTGAGACCCCATTTAGCATCCTGGGCTCCCCTACTATTACATATACATAGATAAGAGAGAGATAGATAGTAGTCTGTCTACTCCAATGCTATCTAGGGTTCAACGCCCTTTATTGCCAATTTATATGTTTCGTGATATATTTCAAACTAATAACATAAAACAGATATAGAACCACACGCTAAAACTCTAACAAGTTTTTGTCCAAAATTCTATTAATTAAATAAACAAAGCTGACTGGGGTTAAAATTTAACCGATTTAAAACAAGAGTAGATGATTTTGTAATCAAAACTATGAATTTTTTAGCATAACCATATTTCCTAAAGTAAAGTATGAACACTTACATTTTCAAATTGTTTAGATTAATATGATTGAACTAAATTAACTGTATTACGATATAGGGGTATTCGCGAAAGTTAGGTTAATTGTTTATGTTAGACTATTATTACTTTATTTTTTTATTATTAACGAGTATCAATGGAGATTTTTAATGATTAAATTACGTGTAAAAGAAAATAGAACTAAAATTTAATAATGAACTCTAACTGACGATTAAAATTATTTATTTTGCTGCCGGTACTATTCGAATATTGAACTATACTTGAAAGGTCTAGATTTTCAGCTAAATGTATTTCCAATTCATAATCGAGATACTGATTTGTGTCATTATTATTTCCACTGAAGAAAAAAATAACTAATAATATGTACAAAGTAGAAAATATAATGCATAATACTAGTAAGTTTATTGTCATGTCTTTTCTTTGTAATATTCATTGATACTTCCTGAATTAACCCACTTCAATGTAACTTTTGTATTCTAGTCATAAGATCATTATTTCGTGAGGGACCGTTCAAGTATTACGTAAGCACTATAGAGGGGTAGGGGGTCTGTGTATTGCTTATTTTTGATGACATGGGGGGTGGGGGGGTCTAGATGATGATTACGTCATCGATAGTTATTTATTTTTTTACACGAATAGCAAAAATTCGTGAATTCTCTATGTTGAATACTGTATCAGTAAAATCCAATCTCTACACTAAAATAATTTTCTAATTTTTAAAATTATAATTATGACAATTATTAAAAAAAATATGAAATTTATAATTGAAAAATGTTTACGTAAGCATAGGGGGAGGGGATAGGAACTTTTCTTACTTTTGGGGGGTTGGGGGGTAAATAATTGTAATAAATCTGCTTACGTAATATTTGAACGGCCCCTGATTAGAAAAACTAAAGATAATTTTATAAGTTAAATGCCTAGACCTTTCAAATATAATGACTTCATCTAAATGGCCCTCTGTACAACGTTGAGACGCGTTACTACTACATCTACCATTACATCTAGCGTTACATCAACCAAATTTTGAGTTAAAAATACCCAACGAGATTAACACCCTCTCAAATAACCACGATAATCTAATATGTACGCAATTTTGAACTTTATGACATGAAGCATTAGGTCTACTTTATACTGACGGTACAGCGTTTGGATACTCAATAGCTGCTTTCGAGGAGTGCAATCTCGTAATCAAGGTCAAAACACACAAATAGTTTTATTGAAAACGAAACGATCGGTCATGTTTCGGCTGATAACGAAGTCGTAACAGAAATTAAAATTAGGAGAAATTAAAATTAGAAATTAATATCCATTTGAGTAGAAAACCACTTTGCGACCTTTATTCGTTTACTTACGATCGTTTTGGTGTAACCGTAACATAACGCTACAAGAAATTAGGATTAGGATAGCTGACAGGAGTTGGGGAGAACACTTTGGGACCTTTAGGGCTAACGCTAAAACTGGCGCGGTCGCCCGCCGCGGGCCACAAAACCGCGCGCGGGCACCCGTCGCGGGCGCCCGTCTCAGTTAGTACTGTAGTATAATTTTATTCAATAAAATCAACAAATATTTATTTGACCGTAGCATCTAGCGGCGCTCGACTGATTTGTAGAAACAAAGCCGCTCGCGTGTGCCCGTCGCGGGCACCCGCGCCGTGTACCCGCCGCCCGCCGCGCGGGTGAGAATCCGCCACCCGCGCCCGCGCTCAGTCGCGCTGTCCATACTATTTTTCATTATACACCCGCGAGCGTGCAACCGCGCCAGTTTTAGCGTTAGCCCTTATTTATTTACTCATAACATATATTTAGCATCATGTTGACCGATTTTGCGTAGTCATAACATATCAAAAAATTAGGATTACAACCGATGGGAGTAAAGGAGGACTCTATGGGACCTTTATTTATTTATATATTTACATTTTTAAACCGATTTTGTGTGCGTCGACCCTAAGGATACAGTTAGGTACAGTTGTTTAATCTATATAAGGGGTTTCTAGCGCATAACATAGGCCTGAGTACAAAAAATTATGAATATTTAAGTAAATTGACAAATCACTTAACTAGTATCCTATTTTTGTTTAATCTATGTCGATAAATAATTCCTAAGCCGTAATTCATCGTTGGAAGCTCGTATTGTATTCAATGAACTGGTCTATAGTAGAGTATTTTATGTTAATTAATGAACATCTCAAGCTTTACTCTAGCATTTCGCGCAATTATAACTATTACCGTATCAAACAACAAACATCTAAGCGGAAACCTCAGATCTACGGGTATTTGTAAAATAAATAAAGGGAGGGGGTCTCTATACACATTAGAAAAGGTATCAGCTGCTGCTATGTGGATATTCGAGTTTTCCATATGGTCGATTTCTCACCTGTAATTAACAAAATATTTTTAGTAGCCCTGCCTGGTTTCGTCCATTTCAAATCATGTATAAAGTTATAAATAAATAAAAATCGGCTTTTAAAACTTATTCACTCCAAATACGCAAATTCGCTTTGTTATCTTTTAATTTATTCTTTTTAGTTATTCTCCTTTTCATTTTATTTTAAAGTATTATGTTCGAGCCATTTTAAGTTTTGTAAATGTAGAGTTAGTTTTTTTTATTGGAACGAAGTTCCTTATCGCGCGTTGTGAAAGGGGGCTAGACGGAAAAAATTCGTACGAAAAGTTGTCACGACACTTTTTGATCAAAGGATCTTGCCGCCGCCTTTGATGTGTGTGCGCGTGAGTGGCGGGGGCGCCCGCGCTGTATGCTGTCTCGCGCTCTCGTGGCGCCCTCTGGTGTTTCGGTGTACAACAACAAATATTATTATTACTTAAAAAATAAAATTTTATTACAATTCCTTCACTAATAATTAATCGAAAGGAACTTCGTTCCATCCGGGTGTCCCTTGACACCTCTCAACTTTTTTATAATTATATTTAGAATCTTGAATTTTTAAGTCCCGAACAGCAGACGGATGCCGCTTTCACAAACATTTCAGTAACGCCTTGAATGATCAAATACCTAAATATGGGTTTGCTGGACTATGGTCACCCAAGGTCAACAAATAACATACATTAGATATAAAGTCACTAACCTGTCCTATGAGATTCCCCAGCGATGTGGTGTCTAGGCACAATGTACTTCGACTCCTGGAACATAGACAGCATCAAATCTTCCGTCGTCGGGTGATACTCGACCTCGTTAATACTCGCGACCAGCGGGGAGCTCTCGTAGTTTCTATTGGAGTCCCTCGACGACGGCGACGTGCTGGACCTGGCCGGGTAGTCCACCGAGCGGGGCCGCCTCGTATCGACAGGCGTCATCTTCGGGTTCACGTGAACATCCTTATGTATGTAAGGCTCAATCGGCATGCTCGATTCGTTTTCATAGTCGCTTAGGTCTTCGTTCGTGACGTCACCGTTCACTTCCACAATGAGCGGCCTCTGAAGAGTCGGCGACTGGATCATAGACGTCGTGCTGTGTATCACGGTCACGTGGCTCGCACTAGTTTTGTCTTCGGAAAGACTTGAAATACTTTTAGACGGTGAAGCTTTTACTATTCTCGGATCTTGAGTATCGGTTTTTGTGTTATCGATTTCTTCGATAACTTCGGTGATTTCGTTCAAGCTCTCTGTGGGTATTTTCGCGAACTTGGGCATCCTCAACGCCCAATGTCCGCCTTCCTCGGTGGAGCACGAGTGCACTACGTTCGGCTTCTTGCGCCTGTAGAATAGCATGTACGCGGAGTTGTTCACGAGTTCTGTATAAACGTTCTCGTCGTCGACCGCAGTTACTCGCGAATCGTCGAATTTGTACCACCGAGCGTCGTATGGGTTCTTGCAAGCGGCCGTGTAGTGACCGGTTTCCAGATCGTCGCCGTGGTGGTAACAAATGGCGTACAGATCGTAAATGTTCTCGTGCGGATTATTCGAAGGTTTCGAGTGTCTCCGCTTCGGAGAACGCGAATGACTCGGCGACTCGACGTTCGGTGGGTTCCTTCGCACTAAGTGGGGCGTCATGTCGAAATCGTTGACTGGAAACTCAACCATAGTGGTCAGCTTCGTACTAGTACGACCTTTGGCTTGTCTGAAAAAGGGAAGATCGTAAAAATTTCAAAATAAGATGTAATGATATATAAGTACCCGACAATACTCACTGTCGAAATCGTTTGAGATGTATCACTAAAATGTCCGGAAGAGACCATAGACCAAGAGTTTTTACAACAGGCATATATCTCTGGCATTGTGGACACCTGTAAAAGAAGAAAAGTAAAGCAATTTAACATACTTAGCTTTTGATTTGTGTTGTATAACTGTCAGTGTAACCGTAAACTTCTCGACCTCGTCCAATATTTCGAACTTGGAGGAAATGACTCAATCAACGCATCAACTCTAACTGATCTCTAAAATCTCGAGTCTGTTCTATAAACCTTCCCGTTTGAATTATATAAGCCCCTACTATGCTTATTTTTCTATATATACACGTTAACTTACCTCCAGGCGTCCTCCTGCGCGAGCTGCTCGGCGCGCGTGTAGTGCGCGAGGCAGGCGTGCAGCGTGAGGGGCGTCGCTGCACCTGCCGCCGACACGTGCACCTCGCACGCCTCGCCCGACTCGCGGATTATACTGTAGAAACTTACCTCCAGGCGTCCTCCTGCGCGAGCTGCTCGGCGCGCGTGTAGTGCGCGAGGCAGGCGTGCAGCGTGAGGGGCGTCGCTGCACCTGCCGCCGACACGTGCACCTCGCACGCCTCGCCCGACTCGCGGATTATACTGTAGAAACTTACCTCCAGGCGTCCTCCTGCGCGAGCTGCTCGGCGCGCGTGTAGTGCGCGAGGCAGGCGTGCAGCGTGAGGGGCGTCGCTGCACCTGCCGCCGACACGTGCACCTCGCACGCCTCGCCCGACTCGCGGATTATACTGTAGAAACTTACCTCCAGGCGTCCTCCTGCGCGAGCTGCTCGGCGCGCGTGTAGTGCGCGAGGCAGGCGTGCAGCGTGAGGGGCGTCGCTGCACCTGCCGCCGACACGTGCACCTCGCACGCCTCGCCCGACTCGCGGATTATACTGTAGAAACTTACCTCCAGGCGTCCTCCTGCGCGAGCTGCTCGGCGCGCGTGTAGTGCGCGAGGCAGGCGTGCAGCGTGAGGGGCGTCGCTGCACCTGCCGCCGACACGTGCACCTCGCACGCCTCGCCCGACTCGCGGATTATACTGTAGAAACTTACCTCCAGGCGTCCTCCTGCGCGAGCTGCTCGGCGCGCGTGTAGTGCGCGAGGCAGGCGTGCAGCGTGAGGGGCGTCGCTGCACCTGCCGCCGACACGTGCACCTCGCACGCCTCGCCCGACTCGCGGATTATACTGTAGAAACTTACCTCCAGGCGTCCTCCTGCGCGAGCTGCTCGGCGCGCGTGTAGTGCGCGAGGCAGGCGTGCAGCGTGAGGGGCGTCGCTGCACCTGCCGCCGACACGTGCACCTCGCACGCCTCGCCCGACTCGCGGATTATACTGTAGAAACTTACCTCCAGGCGTCCTCCTGCGCGAGCTGCTCGGCGCGCGTGTAGTGCGCGAGGCAGGCGTGCAGCGTGAGGGGCGTCGCTGCACCTGCCGCCGACACGTGCACCTCGCACGCCTCGCCCGACTCGCGGATTATACTGTAGAAACTTACCTCCAGGCGTCCTCCTGCGCGAGCTGCTCGGCGCGCGTGTAGTGCGCGAGGCAGGCGTGCAGCGTGAGGGGCGTCGCTGCACCTGCCGCCGACACGTGCACCTCGCACGCCTCGCCCGACTCGCGGATTATACTGTAGAAACTTACCTCCAGGCGTCCTCCTGCGCGAGCTGCTCGGCGCGCGTGTAGTGCGCGAGGCAGGCGTGCAGCGTGAGGGGCGTCGCTGCACCTGCCGCCGACACGTGCACCTCGCACGCCTCGCCCGACTCGCGGATTATACTGTAGAAACTTACCTCCAGGCGTCCTCCTGCGCGAGCTGCTCGGCGCGCGTGTAGTGCGCGAGGCAGGCGTGCAGCGTGAGGGGCGTCGCTGCACCTGCCGCCGACACGTGCACCTCGCACGCCTCGCCCGACTCGCGGATTATACTGTAGAAAAAATACTTTTATAATACCGGTCATAACGAAGTTTCGACGACCTCCATGGCGCAGTGGTATGCGCGGTGGATTTATAAGACGGAGGTCCTGGGTTCGTTTCCCGGCGGGGCAGATTAAGATTTTTCTTAATTTGTCTTGATCTGGCTGGTGGGAGGCTTTCGACGTGGCTAGTTACCACCCTACCGTCAAAGACGTATCGCCAAGCGATTTAGCGTTCCGGTACGATGTCGTGTAGAAACCGAAAGGGGTGTGGATTTTATCCTACTCCTAACAAGTTAGCTCGCTTCCATCTTAGATTGCATCATCACTTAACATCAGGTGTGATAGCAGTCAAGGGTCAACTTGTAGTCATTAATAAAATTATTATTATAAAAACAAAAAACCCGACTGCATAGAAGTTATGAACTAAAAAGAGAAAACCAAGGTTCACTATATCTATATAAAATTTTAAATACTTTATGGTGATGCAAGCGGAGACAAAATACTTTATTTTCTGCGGGGAAAGAAAGATCTACCAAAACTACGTTTGTCCCCGCCTGCAGCACCATAAAGTATTTAAAATTTTATATAGATATAGTGAACCTTGGTTTTCTCTTTTCAGTTCATAACTTCTATGCAGTCGGGTTTTTTGTTTTTATAATAATAATTTTATTTGAGACTTTTTTGTTTTAGTTTATGGTATAGAAATTATACGGTACAATTTTTGCCATTTTTTGTTAAAACGGCAATATAAACATGATATGTTATTTATATTTTTGAAATGGTCTTTTTACGACCTTTCATTTGATACCCATATTGCTAAGATAAGAGAAAAAAATACACACATCCCCCCTTTTTTCCCCCATTTACAGCTGTCATTTTGAAAATTTATATAGCCTATGTCACTACCACAATTTTAACGAATTCAACGACACCTCACCTGTCAAAATCCGTTCAGTCGTTTAGGCTGTAGCGCGTGCCGAAGAAATGGACATACATACATACATACATACATACATACATACATACATACATACGCTCGAAAAACATAACCCTCCTTCTGACGCAGTCGGGTAAAAAAAAAGCGCTCTAGCTACCGCTCAGCGTGTAACGAGCGATTAAGAATTTCCTTCCAATATTCCTGATTCAAAATTAACTAATGTTCCAAAAGGATGACCTAATTGGAGCGATTTTTGCAGAAAGGTACTACTACATAAGTAGTAACTATCACAATTTTATATTTTTTAAATACTACTTGCATTATTAATAAATCACAACAGGGGTCATACATCTCATCTACTTGTAAGTGTGCAAGAAAGGTCGTCGCCTACCTGTCCCTGTGAGCGGGGTCCCAGAGCAGCTCTAGCCGGAGGTGGGGATACTTGTCGTGTGCACACAGCGCCTGCTCTACATCCAATGCAAACAGTGGGTGTGGTAGCTGGAACAAAACACGCTCTTTTTTATATTTTTTAATAATAAATATTAAATATTCTTTTGCTTGACTACAATCGTGTCAGATTAAAAGTTGTTATGAGGTCAATATGGAGCCCTATTGCTTAGAAGGTGCCTATTCAGGGTTGCCTTGATTGTGCACAAATCACACAACTGTTCCAAAAATCGTTTCAGAAACCTTGACGCGAGCCACCGTAAGTCCAAAATGCACGCAGTCTATTGTTCTAAGAATTTAACATGGTTCACAACTAAAACCTACACAAACGGCGCGCCAGAAGTTGGGTTGAGCGTTATCGCATTCTTCTAAATTCGTTACGAGCTTAAAAATATCAAAATCGATAACCCCTCATTTGCGACAGAAGTGGTATTCACTATAGATACATATTGTGGTATTCACTATAGATTTATAAACATTCGTTCGCTGTGCATGCAATTCAGCTATGGAACGCTCTCCCACTGAACATACGACGGTCAAAATCACTGGACACTTTTAAAAAAGCTGTTAAGGTCGTTCCCTTAAGTGCGTTCAGTAAGCACTTTTATGACTTGGTTTGCATTTTCTTGTGTCATATTCTGTATATATTAGTTTATCTTATGATATTTATTTTAACGTTTATTGTATTTATGTAATTTATTTGTGTAATTATTTGAATGTATGTATCTTATCAAATTACACCGGACCTGCAGCGGTTCTCCTCAGCAAGATTGCCTGGAAGAAATCGTTATTAAGCGATAAGGCCACCTTTTGTACCTCTAATTCCTCCATAATATTGTTTCTGTATGTTTTTTATGTTATCTTATGTGGTGTACAAATAAAGTATAAAAATAATAATAATTGTGGCCATTCACTACAGTTTTATTGACATAACCCTCACAACCCGTATACTAATGTACCTCTGGCTGCAAATACGCCGGGTCCCTGGGGCGGTGCGCCTCAGCGATCCTCGCCCTGAAGATGTCGTTCCCCTGCGCGTTCTCCAGCACGCACTCCGCTATCACCTGGCACATCTCCTTCAGCATCAGCTTCTGCAGGTCCTCGTACGAGATCTCGCTTCACGACAAAGCCCTACTGCTACTAACAGTTTGCAGAATGGAGTACCTCTGGCTGCAAATACGCCGGGTCCCTGGGGCGGTGCGCCTCAGCGATCCTCGCCCTGAAGATGTCGTTCCCCTGCGCGTTCTCCAGCACGCACTCCGCTATCACCTGGCACATCTCCTTCAGCATCAGCTTCTGCAGGTCCTCGTACGAGATCTCGCTTCACGACAAAGCCCTACTGCTACTAACAGTTTGCAGAATGGAGTACCTCTGGCTGCAAATACGCCGGGTCCCTGGGGCGGTGCGCCTCAGCGATCCTCGCCCTGAAGATGTCGTTCCCCTGCGCGTTCTCCAGCACGCACTCCGCTATCACCTGGCACATCTCCTTCAGCATCAGCTTCTGCAGGTCCTCGTACGAGATCTCGCTTCACGACAAAGCCCTACTACTGCTAACAGCACTTGAGTACTTTGCAGAATGGAGTACCTCTGGCTGCAAATACGCCGGGTCCCTGGGGCGGTGCGCCTCAGCGATCCTCGCCCTGAAGATGTCGTTCCCCTGCGCGTTCTCCAGCACGCACTCCGCTATCACCTGGCACATCTCCTTCAGCATCAGCTTCTGCAGGTCCTCGTACGAGATCTCGCTTCACGACAAAGCCCTACTGCTACAAACAGTTTGCAGAATGGAGTACCTCTGGCTGCAAATACGCCGGGTCCCTGGGGCGGTGCGCCTCAGCGATCCTCGCCCTGAAGATGTCGTTCCCCTGCGCGTTCTCCAGCACGCACTCCGCTATCACCTGGCACATCTCCTTCAGCATCAGCTTCTGCAGGTCCTCGTACGAGATCTCGCGGGGCACCTGCATAGCGTATGGCGAACCTGATACAGAGAACAAAAATCATTAAAATTAATAAATAATATACAGGATGATTTTTATTTAAGTGCGTATATTCATTTTTGCAATTCAATATCATTAATAGATCGAAAATCCATCCATAACAGTTCTATACATTGCAGGAAATACATTTTCCGATTTCTAACTCAAAAAAAAAATTATGGACACATTATTATCAAACAAAACGCGCGTTAATTTACTGAGGACACGCTTGTACGACGCCGACATCTTTGGCTGTGTACTTCGGGATAGGCTGACCGTCTCATTCCGTTTTAAAAGTAAATAACTTTAGTTAACAATAATTTTGTTATTTTTGAGTTTAAGAAAAAATACGTCATTCATAATTGTATCTATTCTCTATGGCCCGACTGCCATGCCATGCCATGCTATGCGTATGCATATAGTTTAATCTTCGTAGACGCTGCTTGCGTTTAGTGATCATAACTCGTTCAATCAGATCCTCTCCATCTGTTGCAGACCTTTAACTTCCTCGTTCAACCAGCGTAATATTGAGCCTCTAAACCTCTGATAATGTTATCGGTCCCAGCTATTGTCATTAACATCTGATATCGCACCAATCAAACTGTACTAACCAAAACGGTCCCCATCCAGCATGTTGACCCACAGCAGCAGTAAGTATGGTGTGGTGGGCGCCTGCAGTAGAGGTGGCGCTTCCACGCAGTACAAAGCGCCCAGCTCTATGCCGGCTGGCTCCCAGCTTGCGCGACCTGTACACCAACCTGCAAACAAATACACATAACAATGTTGAATATACTATTTGATTTTTGTAACAGACTTTTTATTATTTTACTGGTCACTTTTTTATCAACTACAAGTTGGCCCTTTGACTGCTATCACACCTGATGTTAAGTGATGATGCAATCTAAGATGGAAGCAGGCTAACTTGTTAGGAGTAGGATGAAAACCACACTTCTTTCGGTTTCTACACGACATCATACCGGATCGCTAAAATGCTTGGCGGGACGTCTTTGTCGGTAGGGTGGTAACTAGGCACGGCTAAAACCACGGAGGCCGTCAAAATGGTTACTTGTTTAGTTAGTGTTTTAAATCATTTTTAAAACTTTTTTTTTTAACCAAACATGGCATTAGAATGATGCATGTATCGTAATATGTCCTTTTTTTTTAAATGAACATTTCTTCTATCTTTCTTTAATAACAAATAAAGTTTTGAAAAACATTAATTCAATTGATCATCATCATCATCATTACCAGCCTGTAGACGTCCACTGTTGGACATAGGCCTTTTTTAGGGACTTCCAAACACAACGATCCCGAACCGCCTGTTGCCAGCGGCTCCCTGCGACACGTTTGATGTCGTCAGTCCGCCTGGTTGGGGGTCGACCAACGCTGCGCTTTCCGGTGCGGGGTCGCCAATCTACCACCTTGGGCCCCCAACGTCCATCAGCTGTTCGAACTACGTGCCCCGCCCATTGCCACTTCAGTTCTGCGACTCGCTGAGCTATGTCGGTTACTTTGGTTCTTCTGCGGATCTCCTCATTTCTGATTCGATCACGCAGAGATACTCCGAGCATTGCTCTTTCCATCGCCCGCTGAGTGACTCTGAGCCTTCTTATGAAGCCCGCAGTCAGCGACCAAGATTCGGATCCGTAAGTCATCACTGGCAACACGCACTGTTCGAAGACTCTCGTCTTCAGGCACTGAGGAATTTTGGACAAAAAGATGTCACGGAGTTTCCCGAACGCTGCCCAGCCGAGTTGGATTCGGCGGTTCACCTCTTTCTCGAAATTGGACCTACCTAACTGGACCATATGCCCTATAGTAGTGCCGAATTCGGCTGGGAATCGATGTAAACAAATCATAAATCATCACGTATAGGGTTGTCACACTTTTAATAACAAAAATGTTGTATTTTTATCATCATTTCCAAGTTTTACCTTAACTTTCGATTTCGACACTATTATCTATAATATAACATAAGCGCAAAATACGTAATATATATGAAACTATGCTTAAAAGCAAAGTTAACAATTTTTTTGTTACTACTGTACATCAAACAACCCTATATTTTATTACCGATCATGGGTTCCAAACATTTGGATAACTTTTTAATTAATCGTCATATTGAGAAGGTATACAACAACAATAGAACATCCTTGCTACTGAGGCCCTTCGTTTTTAGCCGTATTATAATGGCAGTATACCAATACCAAAATAAAAATCGTCAACGTTTCATTACACGCTTAACATTTAACTGAAATATTTATTTTTTTAGCAAAAATATAACACAGTATATTTAAAATGGTACTCATTTTAAATAAATATATTTAAACAATTTTCCATTAAACTTTTATCTATTTTCCTGCAAATATTTTATGAAAGTAATTGCAAAATAAATTATCATGATTTATTCAACACACTTCTTGTTGAACGAAACGTAACCTCTAACCGCCATGTTTTTGACTTGTTGTTGTGTTCGGAGTTGACAAGTGTTTGGTGTTTATGTTCTTTTGCGTTTATTTCATTAATTAATTATTACTGTTACCGTTGCGTTTTTATTTGTTACCGTTGAGTTTTCTTTATTGTTGAGTTTTAATTTGTTATCGTGTTGGTTTTGAGTTAGTTAGGATGAGTAATCCTGATTTACCCGGTCCGAGTGGGCTTGGGGAGTTGCGGTGTTTTCTTCGCCAAAAAAGAAACGCCAAAAAAAAACTGCATTGCGTTCAGCGGAAAGTTAATATATACAAACTTGTAGAGGAAACTTATCCAAAAAATGAGTTTATTTACCGGAAAGAAATGGCTCAAAAGACGGCCGAAACTGCAGGAGTTAGCCTATCTACTGTGTATAGAGTATTATCAGAGTATAAAAAGGAAAATCGTGTGCGCTCGCCAACACCAGCACCAAAACGTTTTACTAAAATCGATCAGCTTGATGACATTTTTTTACTTTTTCTTCCGGAATGAGCAACCTTTTTCTTCCGGAATAGCAAAGGTTTTAAATGCTGTCAACGAGGATGATTCTCTACCAAATTTTAAAAGAACGACATTTCAAAGCCTTTTAAAAAAGCTAAATATAAAATATTTAAAACGCACAAGAAGAAGTATGCTAATAGAATAAACTGAAATTTGTCGATGGAGGTGTGACTACCTTAAAAACATTTTAAAATACTGTGAAGAAAAGTGGAAAATATATATATAATATACCTTGATGAAACATGGCTCAATGAAGGTTGGTATACCTGTTTAATAAACACTTCTTTGGTTCCGAACTACTTTCTCTATTAATCTTTAAACATCAACCCATTGTAATGTCACACTGCAGGGCCAAGCATCCCTCCTTTAGTGGTGTTAAGACCTACCACCCTACTCCAATGTGGGTTGGCTGGCTTAGGGTATTAATGATTGAGTTCATAACAACCAACATTAGTTGTTGATGGTACATAATGGCCATGATGTAATAAAACACCACGATATTCCTACAGACTCAGTAGGTAGATTGTGGTGTTTCACTACACTGGCCCGAGCCCGACCCAATACTTCAATCCAGGACCTCAAGATCCAAAGCCACATTGGCTGACCACTGGGCCCTACAAGAGTTAGTTTGTACACAACACAACATTATTTGTTGCATTTAAGCCTTTTCATACATGTTTCCTTAGGATATCATTCCTTGCTATTTCTATTTTAGGGCACACAAGATCAAAAGTGTGGCAAGATCTCAGTATACAGTCAAGTCGGGAAGCGTACAGAGAAGGCTTATCAACAGGACTAACAACTCCGTCAGGAAAAGGGCTTAATAATACTACATATTGGTAAATACTTTACGAATTTTTGATTTTATCCATATATATGTATATATATTGGCTCACAAGTGTTAATTGGAGTGTCTCTACTTTTAACACCGTCACCCCTGTGCCTCAGTGTTAAGTTGTCAGTTGCATCATTCTCATTAATATCTGATAGTGATTGTTACAAAGGTAATTATCATTTATCATCTTAAGCCCGCCAACCTGTATTGAAGCAGTGTGGTGAGTCTAAGCACCATATGCTACCACTATAGACCATTAAAATAGGCTGAACATATTCAAGTGGTTCCATAGGTATAGTATATATAGGCCATAGAAAAGTACCTTATTTTGAATGGTGCAAATAGTAACATTTTAAAGACAATATTTTCAAATATGAATTTATTGCTGGCAACTCTTTGACACAGTTGAGGATATTAGTGTCTGGGTGTTCCTCTATTATAATTCTCTTTATATAATTGTTAAAAATATTCATCAGCTAACACAAGCAAAGCTTACTTTGGGGCGAGCAATGTGTACTGTTGTAATATATTTATTTATTTTACCATCTTTGACTGCATTGTCACTAACTTACTAGGACTAACATACCAATAAATAGAAAAAAAATTTATTTCAATAAAGAATTCTATTCCATCATTTATTTTATATTATTTATTTTACAGGCAATGAAGATGGATTTCTTAATGGCGGAGAGCTTATTTTTGACAGCAACAAAGAAGGAGAGAGAGAAGGATTACCATCAAGAAATGAATTCTTCATTATTTGAAGAATGGTTCACAAAAATAATTAAAAAAATTGACTCCAACTCTGTCATCGTATGGACAACGCGCCTTACTACTCTCGTCGTTTGGAAAGAATACCCTCAATGGCATGGTTAAAATCGGATATCCAAAAATGGCTTACTGATAAGGGTATCTCTTTCCAAACGACAATGCTCAAAAGAGATTTAATAGATTTAGTTAAGCCAGAAATACATAAATATATGGCATATGTAACAGACACTCTTGCTAAAAATAATAACATGGAAGTCCTTAGATTGCCTCCATATCATTGTGAATTAAATCCAATTGAGCTGATATGGGGGCAAGTAAAAGGTCATGTTGCAGGGAAAAACAAAACTTTTAAAATGGGAGAAGTGAAAACATTACTCCAAGAAGCAATAAAATTAATAACACCTGCAGCATGGCAAAAATGTATAAACCATGTTATAAAAGAAGAAGAAAAAATGGCAGAACTTGACCACATAACAGATAATGTTATTGACAACTTTATAATTGAGGTAACCGACAGTAGCACTTTGAGTGATTGGTCAAGTTCTGAGAGTGAGCAGAGTGTCTGAAAATCTCAATTCAATAAATATTATTTAAAACGTTGTTGTATTATTTCATATACCATTAATTCATACCTATTTTGCTACATATACATTCATGAGAATGCTTGGTAATCATTTTTCTAATCGGGATCTACGCGGGCGAAACCGCGGGGCACCGATAGTATTCAATGGAAAGTTATAAAATAAGTGAATTTCTTATTATTATTTGTAACTGTAGGGTTCCAAGTATTGAAATGTCTTGTTTATTTATATCTAATCAAAAACCTATGAAACGAGTTTCAAGCTTTAAAATGATGTAATTTCCATACAAACTTTCATCTCCTATTTCAACTGTAAAAGCCCTTTTATCGCTTTCAAAACTATACCCTACAGCAGGCTTTAAAATATCTCTATACCAAATTTCCTTTAAATTGGTTCAGTAGTTACGCTGATAGCGTAACATACAGACAGAATTACTTTCGTATCTATATTATATATTTATACATATAATTTAATATATAGTAATAAATTTACTTTAAGTATTAGGTACAAAAATGCTTAAAATAAATAGAAGAAAAAAAATTAACTAAATAAATATCAAAAATGTTGTTAACACCTGCCATGCTTTGGTTGCTAAGCAACGGTTTGTTATTAAACATTCTCAGCCGCATTCGACTCTAGTATAGGTATATATACTCGTCTACAATTTCGAGTGCAGAATTTTAAACAATTACTGGGTGGAGCGAAACGTGAGCATTGCACATGATCTTTGTCTTGCTCATGTTCATTTTAAAGCCCACCTGTTGAGAAACTCTGCTGAGGTCATTGAGCATAATGTTAAGGTCATCTAGAGATTCTGCCATGATCACTACATCGTCGGCAAACCGAAGTTGAGTGAGGTACTCGCCATTGATGTTGACGCCAAGTCCGTTCCAGTCCAAGAGCTTAAAGACGTCTACCAATGCGGCGGTAAATAGCTTTGGGGAGATAACATCTCCCTGTCGCACTCCTCGCTGCAATTGGATTGGCCTCGTAGTCTCATCCTGTATACGGACTGACATGGTGGCGTTTTCGTACAGGCACTGCAACGCTTGGATGTACCGGTAGTCGATTCGGCACCTCTGCAATGACCTTAACACAGCCCAGGTTTCCACCGAATCAAAGGCTTTCTCATAGTCCACAAACGCTAAGCAAAGTGACCGGTTATACTCTTCGGTCGTTTGTATAACCTGCCGCAGCGTATGGATGTGGTCTATGGTACTAAAGCCTTGTCGGAAACCGGCTTGTTCGGGAGGCTGGAAGTCATCAAACCTACGAGCGAGACGATTCGTGATGACTCTGGAGAACAACTTGTAGACATGACTCAGCAGCGAGATTGGTCTGTAATTCTTCAGCAAGGTATTGTCACCCTTTTTGAAGAACAGAACAACCACGCTCCTGTGCCACGCCTGAGGCGTCTTGCCCTCGTGAATGACGGAATTGAACAATCGCTGAAGGACTTCAAGTATCGGTTTACCACCCGCTTTCAGGAGTTCTGCTGTAATTCCGTCATCACCTGGCGCCTTTTGTTCTTTAGGTGTTCGACTAATCTCGTCTCGGCTGACGTCCGGGATATCTTCGGTATAGTATCGGGTCAATTTGGCTCTGGGGTCTTCAGCCAAATTGTCAACAGGCTTTCTCAATCGAGTTTGGTTCTAGTATAGTATGTGAAGTCACAGCAAAGAAACTGCATAGTCCAATCGTACTATGATCAATATAAAGGAAGAGAAGACCTACTCCAAATATTTAACTACCTCTCGTTTTTCGTTAGTTCGATAGAAGAGTACTACTTCAAATATTTAAATACCTGTAATGTTAAATTATGTGTGTGGTATTATCTAAATCATTAAAATATTTGCTTCACGCCGCATTACCGAAACAAGCAAGGTGTCATGACTAAGGACCCCGTATGGGTTCGACAAGCAAGCTCATGACTAAGAACCCCTTATGGGTTCGACAAGCAAGCTCATGACTAAGAACCCCGTATGGGTTCGACAAGCAAGCTCATGACTAAGAACCCCGTATGGGTTCGACAAGCAAGCTCATGACTAAGAACCCCGTATGGGTTCGACAAGCAAGCTCATGACTAAGAACCCCGTATGAGTTCGACAAGCAAGCTCACGACTAAGAACCCCGTATGGGTTCGAAACTAGTCGGGCATACTCCGACAACCGTGACGTGAGTTTCAGCCGTTTATATTTTAATAAAGTATGTGACGAATTTAAATTTTATTTGCAGTAGTCGTAATGTTAAATGGAAAACCATTCGTCTTCCTACTATTATATTGTCAACGAAACTCGGCACTGGACAAGAGTACTGCCACTTGGTAGCAGAAATAAGTATGGCAGCAGTACTTCCACAGATGAGCTCATTCACAAAGTGTGATACTAGGAATACTGCTAATTGTAAATTTTATATGTTGGTGACTTTTGTTGGTTTCAACGAATGTATTGTTTTTTAACCGACGAAAAAAACAGAGGTTCTCAATTCGACACATATATTTCTTTTTTTTATGTATGACCACGCATATTTTTTTACAGAGTTGTCCAATTTTGATAATTCTTTTTTTATTAGAAAGTCGCTTCCAATGTGGACCATCATGTTAGGATCTGATAATGATATCCTGGGAAAATTGAAGTAACTCTTCAAATTTTATAGGCACACTTGCAGCGATTTCGGTTTTGTGTACCGGTAGCTTTTTGGCTACTAGTGAATAATATACTATGAGAGTATAGTACGAGTAGGTTACGTGTCGATAAATCACTTAAAAGTAAGAAATAATTTTTTTTTTCAAAAAAAATAACCGACTCGAAAATAGAACGCAAAAAGTTAAAAAAACTGTGTCTCTTAGTTGAAGTTTAATTTACTTAAGCATATCTAGGAGTCGGTGCCAACCAAGGTTTCTACTTTAAGCACATTACCTAGAACCCACAAACTGCTTTACTATATTAAATAAATATTCCTTAAACTTGGCTGGCTGTTATTTCTTACTTTTTAGCGTGTTTTGAGTCGGTTCTATTTTTTGTTATTTTACTAACCATTTTCATTGATCTCAGCCAGTATAATATGGTCTCGATCGATGCCAGTGTCGCCGTGCAGCGCTGTCCGGAGGTCGTCCATTGTAGAGTTGGGAGGCAACTCCACGCCGATGCGAACTTGCCGAGGTTGCTGATTTACATACACTACCTACAAGAATACATAATATGTACATTTTCCTTATTAATTAAGGTCCTATTTACGTTGAGTAAAGGCACTGTTTTTGTAACATGCATTGTGTG
Source organism: Mycalesis mineus (assembly GCA_034621355.1). Lineage (NCBI taxonomy): Eukaryota > Metazoa > Arthropoda > Insecta > Lepidoptera > Nymphalidae > Mycalesis > Mycalesis mineus. The sequence continues at coordinate 8,352,533 of CM067891.1, forward strand.
TTAAGGGCCTGTATGCGAAAGCGAGTATTACCAAAAATCTTGTCAGATTTTTAAGAATGATTTATTTATTTTCTATTATATTGTTAGCTCGACAAATCTAATCCCATTGCTTGTGCTGTAATGCCAGTTTTAATCCAAATGGAATTTGTTTACAATTTAGAATTTTGGTATGATTATTTAATTAAAATTTTATAAGGTTGCTTTTGTATTATCTTAAAGTAGTTTAAAATATAACGCGAAAAATATATTGGTTTTAAAAAATTGGCGATATTTTGGAATTTCGCAATTTAGTAATAACATACACATCTACAACTAACAACAATATGTCAATATATGGTTTTATGATATAATGCTACATTTAAATTCAGGCAATAAAGCCGACTGTGACTTTGCTTGCCAGAATGTATTGTATGTATTGCTTTGTTTGTGACAGTGTTTGCCGTCGATCAGGACTAGTACCCTCAAGCTTGTGAACAAATTGTTTTAACCGTTACGTTGCTACTCGCTGAGCTGCACGGCGTGCATGTAAACGCACAATAACTGTGATTTTCTTTCCTATAGCTGTAGTATGAACTTACATTAACAGGTAGCGGAGAGGGCTGAGCTGTCGCTGGTTTGGTGGGTAGCTGCACACTCACACAGTGAAACGGATCAAACGTACACGACGTGCGATCACATTTCGCACATGTTAGCGCTGATCTGCAAAATTATATACATACTTATTAGTGTAGGGGTTAGGCAACGTGATGCAAGATGAAACCCTATTGTATTATATTCATTGTAAAGCGAGGCTAACTTCAGTTCTCCATTGACACTCACTAGCATCGGCCGCGACTAATTGTATTCACCATATTTACCCACTATAGTCATTTAATAAATAGTTAAAGGTGTCTCACGGTTTAACCTGTATAAATGTGTTAGCAGGATAAGAATTAGCTCTTGTGTTATTCCAAACTATAATCTATATTTATGCCGATTTTCACCCATACATCCAGCTAAGCTGAAGCTGTAAATGGTGAAACTAATCTTACATCTTTAATTTGTAATTCTCTGTGCCAGTTTTTGTCTAGGTTTGTACCACCATTCTGCTGTTGTAAATGAGTTTCACTACTTACTAACAGGTTAGTAAGTTGTCTTTGTTTTATAATTATTGTTTAGGAAATTAGTATTTATCAAAAATTCTATAACAAATATTTGTTAACAAAATATTCATTCTTGTATTCTCAAGTGATCAATTACTCCCAACTCTTGAATAAATAAATCTTGAATAAATAAATCTTAAAATAACTACAATTATGTATGTTAATTATTTTTTTGTTCTGGCAATTCAACTACATATCATTATTTATTCACTGCATTGAACATAAGCACAATTGTGTGCAAATGTGTTGAGTTTCCAGGCAAAAACAATTTAGATCTATAATCTAAATTATTATCAAACATTATCTTATCAAATCTAATTACTATTACGTATTTAACACTTATAATTTACAATGTAATTTAACTTTTTTGAATACAACAGTCATTGAATTAAGCTAACAAATTTTTAAACTTTTTACACATTTTTATTTTATTTTATCAAAAAAGATTATATTACAGTCAAACTTTAACATATCTATCCTGATTTTGCTTTATTTAGTAGCAATCATTAAATTTTAATATTATAAGGATAATATTTACCTATACTGTGCTTGAAAAACGGCCTGAACAAAGGAGCTGTTTCTCCGAGCATGATTTGCAAGTGTTTCAGCTGCTACAACCTCATCTGATTTTCCTACAGTATTCTGAAACAAATAACAACAAATTGAAATATATTCCCTACCAACCTGCATTGAAATATCATGTTAAGTATAAGCTACAAATTGCAATTCCTATAAGGAGAGAGGCCTGGCTCCATAGCTTAGTCAATAAAAATAGGTCAACTCTATAGTCAATGACGACTTAGAAATATTGATTGTTTATAGGGCAATAACCATGGCTGAATCAGATTAAACATGAAACAAAGCTTAAAATATATATGTACCCAGAACTTATAGTTTATACAGCCTGGTACCAATCAAGCCAGGTATAATTTTATCACATGCAGTGCTGTAACTAGGGCAGTGACAGCTGTGCCCAGGCACAGGGCACAGAAATGACCAGACCATATACGAACAATACCTTATTTAGAGTCAGTTACAAGTCTGTAGGGCACAGTTACGCACACTTTCAAAGGGCGCATAACTTGCTGGTTACGGCTCTGATCACATGAACACATCTTTGACTCTCATTACCACTCTCGCCTCTCAAGATAAATTTGACAGAGCATACATAATAATTAAAAACTTATAAATACAATTCATACTTTTATAGTTTTATATTTTTTCTTTGTCGCTGTGTTGAGGTCCTCATGTACTTTGTCTAGCAGCCAAAATAGAAACTCCTGGGCATCGTGTTGACTGTTCCCTCTGTATTGATTACCATGCCTTTCCACAGCAGCCTGGAATTGTATAATCAGCTTAAAAATTAACTAAAATATCTTTCCACTTAAATTTTAAACAGAATAACTGGTATAGACTAACAGTTATCTCTAAATAAGTGTAAAGTGTTGTGGTTATCTGAATATTCAATTCAATTCTTCTTTATGGCTTTCATTTGTGCCAACTGGGCACAGCTTATCTCGCCAGTGTCACGTGGATGGAGAAGGCACGAAGGAGATATTGTAATCTGAATATTCAGTTGGATATGCAGAACAACACAAGAGAGAAATAAGTGTGAGTGAGAATGGGAGTGTCAAAGTCATACAAAGGAGTTTTTTTTACACTTAAACTCGCATCACAAGTCTCAGGCTCTGTTTAGTTTATCTCTCTGAAACATGATACACCCATCATCATTATCAGTCTTTTAACAGTCTACTACAGGGCCAGGCCCTCCTTATAGGAGAGGGGATATGGAGCGTTGACCCACCACGCTGCTCCAATGCGGGTTGAAGGGTTCAGGGTGATAATGTTTCATTTATTAACGATCACTATCAGATGTTGATGACAGTGACGGGGACCGACGGCTTAACATGCTCTCTGAGGCACAGGGGTGTAACGCCACCAACTTCCTGACTCCAGGTTTGGAATATACTGAGAATTTCATAGAAGAATAAACAACGAAGAATTATTCCTCATGATCAAAGCCAGATAGGCTAACCACTAGACCAATGAGGCAGATACACCCATGCCATGAAGTATTTGTCTCAGTATATGGTAACTATATATAACTATATATACTACTGTATATATATAATTACTATGGGACAAGCTGATTTGTAAATATATATATGCAATGGACTAGAAATAATGTATCAGCAGTTGGTTTTCCTTAATAAATAAATAAATAAACTATATACTACTATATATATATAATTACTAAGGGACAAGCTTCCCACTTAGTAATAAAATATGATTTGCAAATATTTTAATAAAGTTTAATAGCTTATTATCTACATCCGCCAACATTAGCTTTGTAAACGGAAGCTTTGGCTTATCAGTTAAACATTTAGCAGCTTAGTAACAGTTGCAATAAATTGTATTATTTCATCATATTTTTATTATATTTGTCAGGAATTCCCTATTTAACCCACTAGGATTAATAAAAATATTTTGAAAAACTTTTGATCCTTAACCAATTACAATTCAGATGTTTGTCATTAAGCCATATAGTATTTTTAAATTCAGCGGCATTACAGCTTAAAGATGGTTTTCATTAAAGAAGTATTAGTCAAAAAGTATATAAGATTGCTCAAACCTTGAAAGCTGTGCTCATGTCTGGTGTATACCTACAAGACCATAGAGCTTTGAGTAGAGCTGCCAACTGTTCCGTCACTTCTCCTCGAGTACCATACTTCTTAGAATTAATTTTATTCCTTTTTTGCAAATCAATCTGAAATTAAATCGATCCTAATATTATAAATGAGAAGTTTAATGGTACCACTTTTACACCATTTGGATGTTTAGAAAAGAATATAGATTGAGATCTCATTGAGAGAGAAAATATTTTTTCATAAGATACCAGAAAAAGTGTTTACTTACAAATAGCTGAGTCAAGGATCTACTAGTATTTCTCATTAATTTAAATTTAGGACTATTTAAGAGGCCTCTGGTAGAGATGTCTCTGATGCTGCAAATCCTTATTAATATCATAAAGGTGGAAGTTTATATGTATGGATGGATGTTTGTTACTCTTTTATTCAAAAAGTACTGAATAGATTTTGATGAAACTCACAATAATATAGCTTACATATCAGAAAAATGAACTATGAGGGTGAAAGGGTGGGCATCCTCTAGTATGGGCATAATCACTTAACATCAGCTGACCCGGTTCTTTGTTTGCTAGCTAATACAGTGATAAAGGCCAGTAATAATAACTAGTTTCAAACAAATTACAATAGCAGTAAATCAATAATCATCTTACATAATGACAACAGTGCATTAGCAAAACAAACACAAATTGTTATATAAAACTTTAGTAAGCTACAATACTAAACTGTAATTAAATTAGATAATCATTAGCAAATATTGAAGTCAATATATTTTTATTTTTTTGTTGGAAAGTCATTTATAATATTTATATTTATTTCCCCTGACCTTATAATGCTCTAAAACAAAATATTCGGCAATGACATCAGTGTGAGAAAGGCACTGCAGTACAGCATTCATGTAACAAGTATTGCCATGGTTCTTGATGCCTGTTGCAGCTGGAACTGTACCCGGTGGCCAGGGCGGCTCCCCGCTGCACGGAACACGGTCCCCGTTCACAGTAGCCGGGCCTGACTTCACCTGCAAGCCAAGGCAATGTCAGTGTTACATTGATGGAAAAATCTTCGTATTATACAACAAATCTGCGTCACACTTACACCAGATACGCTGACCGTGCTCATGTGTTGCGCGATCTTATTCAAAAATATCTTCCATGACGGCCTTCTAAACAACTTCCTTTCCAGGCCACCCTCGTCTTTTTGCGTAACGTTTATAACAGAACTTGCGCTCGAGGGCTTATTTTCACTCTCGGTGGTCTTACTCTTGCTTGAACTGGGCTTCGACGTCCCAAAGGGGTTGCGAGGCAAGGTAAAAGTACGTTTTAATCGGGATCCTTCTACCTGTTTTGGTGTCATATTCGCTTCCGCGACTTCATTTATTAGTTCACTTTCCGAACATGATTTTAAAACTGATGATAAATTATTTGTAGACATAATAAAAGTTAATTAGGGACTATCCTACAAAATTAATTTCATAAAACTAGAAAAAAACCAGAAAACCAATTAGAAAACATTGATATGCTACTGACATAAGCGCCATTTTGTATTCTATGTCATATAATTATTGTCTTTGCTCTACATTATACAATATGTCTCTATGCTAATTGAACATAGAGGATACAAACATTCAATTATATGAAAATGTTTATTACCTTACTTTTAGTGTATTTCCATAAGTAATTTATGTGTATTGAGGTGTCAACAGTGTACCTGAACCACCTTGTGTACAATGTACATGACTATTATAAAAATTGTCCTTACCAAAGTTTGGTTATTGTCTGTACATATAAAACTAGCAACACTCCATTCATTTGACATTCTGACAGTGACACTCTGAATATCAATGTCAATTAACAGGTGATTTTCAGTGTCACTGTCAGTGCCAGTTTCAGTAGATACCTATTCGCTCTGTGAATGTCGTCATTCGTCAGTAAAATCTGACTGACTGAAAGATGAATTATGTATCTATCAGAATGATATTGGCAAAGCAAAGAAATATTTAAAGTTCAATCGGATTCTGAATATTGCCTCCTCTCGGCTCGTTAATAAGTGATAATAATAAATAAAATATGTTTATGTGATTAGTGCGATAATATTTGGATTGCCGTGTTCAGTGCTGAAACTGAAGGATTTCTACAGGCGTGAAATGTACGGGTAAGCTATTTTTATGGATTTAGAGCTTTCCTATTTTTATGTATCACACATGCGTAAAATTCTTAGTTTTAGATACATAATCATTGTTACAAAAGTCGTCGAATTTTATAGCTTATTTATCGATCTTTATAGTATTACGAATGGCCTTTGTATGTTTGGTACTTAATTACATTTGAACTTTGAAAAATAAGTGCGTTTTATTTCAGCAACCTTAGAAAATGTCTTCATTCGAAAAACTAAAGCTTCTTGTTTGGAAGAATTTTCTTTTACAAAGAAGACATAAATGGCAAACTGCATTTGAAATAGCATCTCCTGTGATATTTTCTCTATTCTTAATATTAATACGATGTCTTGTCGATCCGGAGTCAAAACCACAAGTGTCCTATCCACCTTTCCGACCAACATATTTCAATATGTCTGGAAAACAATTGTAAGTAATTTTAACATTCTTTTACACTCATGATAATAAGCTCAGACAGTTAGTATGGAAGCCAACTCACGAAAATTTGATTAAAGTGTGACTGACTATATTCCTAATATTTTTTATCTCATTAGTCTAATTTAGCCTTAACAAATAAATAATGTAATTATTTTCTTCTGTACATAGAGGGAATCTCACAACAGCAAGGAGAGAAGGTACATTGGCTTTCTCCCCAGAAAATCCTCTCACCAGAAAGGTGACCCAGGATGCAATGGCCATGGTAGCTTTGGATAATCTTGATGGGTTCATAGCCCTTTTGTTTGACACTAAAATGCTCCCAGACCCCAAAGGGTTCAATGATTCTACAGCACTTGAGACAGCTCTGACACAACCAAATGCTATGAATCAAATCCTTGTTGGTATACAATTTGATGATAAAATGGCAAGTGAGTACAAAATATCATGTTTGTCTAATCCCCATTTTGCAGGCTTTGTACTTAGCAGATCTAAAGATGAAATGATGATGAAAGATGAGATGATTTATTTTATAAGAATTATTAAGTTTTTCTTCCTGAATGTAATTAATTTTTTATTTATCAAGTGGTAAAACTTATTGTATGAATTTAGGTTATCAGCTTGCTATAAAAATAATAAATTACTCAGTTGACTCAGATCTGTTATCCACTGCCCCAATTTGTAGATGCTACAGAGTGGCCTGATGACATAGAGGTGGCATTGAGATTTCCGGCAGTTATGAGGATTCCTATGCTTGAACATCCTTTGAGGATTAGCTGGAGGACAAACCTTCTGTTTCCATTATTTCCTCAACCAGGTCCAAGGGATCCTGAGGACATGTATGGAGGGAAAACACCAGGTAAGAAATACATATTTATCTATGTCCTTACATTTCTCATGAAATTTTAAAATTTCAGTAGCATTTTTGACATTGTTTATCATTGTCAATTGTAATCTTTGAAGCAAAGTTTGGCAATGAGTATGAGATAAGCTGATCTGTCTTTAAACTATCTCTAGGTATGTCTGTTTAGTAGTTTCTTTAGCAAAAACAAAACTTAGTATTTAATTATTTATGTATGCTGTACTGTCCTATATATAGTATAAAGAACTGTCCACTTTTAATAATTAAAATGCTAATTCAATACGAAAAAGTATATTTTATGTCTACTATATAAAATTTCCCTGTCACAATGTTAGTTACTGTACTCCTCCGAAACAGCTTTACCAATTTTTACCTTTTGTATGGGTATTCAGCAGGTCTGAGAATCGGCTACTATCTAATTTTCATTTAATTTTTTTTTAATTTTTAATGCAAAACCATGTTTGCCAGTTCTGTTAGTAACTATATAAAATGTACTTTTTCGTATACATAATACCTAAGCATATCTAAGCAATAAAGGTATATCTAAGCAAACTAACTAGTTTTCTTAGATATGTATTTAAGTTCGAACTTTATCATTTAACCAAAAATATCACTCACTAAGAGTTTTTGAAGTACACACTCTTAGTTTATTCATCAATGATGCATATTGTTTATACGATTTTTTCCGCGAAATAATTTACGTTGACGCGCGACGTGACTATTAGAATAACATTACGGATGACGCAGTGAGGTCGGTAGATACTATTAAACGATCGCCTAAAACACAAGGACGCTTAGATGTTTTTGTTACGGAATTCCATACTTGCTTTTTATCCTACATTGGCTTATTTACCTGTACAAGTATTTTATTTCTGTAGGTATCTTATTGCTGATTTTCGTAAGCAGTAGCGGGGCAAGATAGGTATACTCAGTAAGGCTTAAAACAGTATGAAAACTAATTATTTTAAATGAAAAACTTTTTTAAAGCGTCTGTTTTTGATATTGTAAAGCAAAAAGTAATATTTTCGTTAATTTTATTACTGAATAGAAAATCCATTTTTATTGTTATCGCTACATTTCAAGAGCCCACAGAGTTCAGACCTTAAGACCGTAAATTCCATGGCACCCAGCTCTACCTGCCTCTGCCTAATTATCAAATTTTCATAATAAGATATTTCCAGGTTACTCTCCAGAAATGTTTTTAGCAGTACAACATGCTGTTTCGCAGACCATAATAAAACAAAAGACCGGGAAATCGATAAACACAAAAGTGTTCCTCCAACGTTTACCCCAACTGCCTTACAGGAAGGACGACCTGTTAGTAGCAATGGAGAGATTTATATCTATGATCATTATGATGTGTTTTGCGTATACTTTCGTAAACACTGTGAGAGTCGTCACCGCCGAAAAGGAAATGCAACTCAAGGTAAGAAGTACTTATAAGACAATACATACTCGTTTGCCAATCTAGATAGCAACTTGATTCTATGTTCCAACGTGAAATATGCTCGTAGGGAAATACGATATTAAATGAAACACGTCCGTCTTTTAAGTTTGTTTTATCCCAATTAAAATACTCCTATACTTAAAATATTATTTCTTCCACTAAAATGAAATAAAATACAAATAAAATTGCTATTCCTCGTTTTCTCGGAAATATATCGCGCGATTTCCGAGTTAGATGGCTCTTTTGAGCGAGCGACTTCTAGAATCGAAACAAACGGTTCTCTATCGATGTAAATATCCGAAATTCGACTTTGGAGTATGATATACTTCATAATACGTACTGTGAATTCCAAAAGGACATATTGCTGCGCTAAGTAATTGCAACAAATAACGCGACCTGGTAACATAATTACAATGCCATAAAAGATATGAAAAGTACAAACGACTAAAAATAACCTGTTTTTGTCCAGTATCACCCTTAACCTTAATTTGTTAAGGTTATGATGATAGCGCGAACGACCACCGTTGGTCAAATCAACTACGAGTAGTTCCTACGAATTTGGAAAACGTAAAAAATTAAAGACAAACCTTAACGGAGCGTTCACTTTTGACTTTGAGTCAACTAATTTTAAAAATGTTCGTTTTTGCTATTCCCTCCAAAAAAATTAATACATACCTATAAACGACGACGCCAACCAAAATTAAGTTTTAATTGTTTTCCAAAATATTAATAGATTTTAATTTACCGTCACGAACATTACGCGAAAGTATGCCTATTCAATTATACTCGAGAGCTGCGCATTCGCAATCGTAAATGCAATTTAACTGCGAGATGCGAAAGTTTAACTTTCTTAAAGATACTACCTATGCCTAGAAACATGCTAGAAATCTACATATTACGGAGTAATAGACGGAAATCAATAGGCTTGCATGTTTAGGGGCAATCCATTCAATTACGTTACATTCAGTTCATGGGGTTTTAACCCCTTCCCTCTTTTCACAGCTGGGCACATTTATGAGACCCCTCTACGTAGTGAATTCACACAAATATTTAGCAATCGACTTAGCTTAGCAAATAAAATCGTCATAAAATCAAACATTTAAAAACATGTTTGATTTATGATCAAGAAACGATGCTAACGTGAGCATCTGATGTCCATGGACTTTGACCCGACAACCGACACCATAAATTTATATTAATTTTACAACTAGCAGACACTCGCTACTACTCGTGTAAATCAGTATGTATCGCAATTTTTGAACAACACCATTAGTTCTATATAGAACTAATGGGACAAAATTAAAGGAATGTCGTTTTTTAAATTTTTAAAAAAAAAGTTTTTTTAAGTATAATATGGAATCTCTTTTGATTGCAATAATAAATGTCCACTTAAATTTGAGAGCATCTATAAACATACCATATCGAATACAGCTTTGCTTAAATTGCACAAAACGTCTTTAAAATGGTATTGCGGTTTTTAATATAATTTTTTTCTATACTGAATAGTTTGCGCGAAAGATACTTCCAAAGTGGTAAAATGTGTGTCCCCCTGTAACTTCTAAAATAAGAGAACATTTTTTAGACACAACTACTACTTGGTTTTAACAACTTAGCTTTTGTCGCAAGGAACATTTTTTTGTTAAAAACAAAATGAAATATCAATCAAAATAATATAAAGTTTATAACTTATGTAGTATAAGTAAAGTCAAGAGCAAAAACTATACTACAGTACTATATAGAACTATTGGGACATAATTTGACAACACGGAAAATATCCCAACAGTTCTATAGAACTACGGTATGGGGTACTACTGGGATGCACCCTTGAAAAGATAGTTATGTATCTGAAGGTATGTATATGCCATTGCAGACTTTAGGTAGTCTTAATAAAAAGGTACAATCCTAGCCTGTTATAAACCCCAAACCTCTTGTATAAAATGATACATCCGAAGATGTTTCCAAAGTCCTTGCAGGCGATAGCACTTTTTGGCCAACGGTTGTACAGCGTCTGTGCCAGTAAAGACGAGATCCTCATTATCATACGTCTTTCGGAGGTGGATTTCTGCCATGGATACAGGGATCGCTGACCACAGTACAACTAAATTAACCATTACAATTAAATTGACCATGTCCTTTGTTTTAGGAAACCATGACAATAATGGGACTGCCTTCTTGGCTCCACTGGCTGGCCTGGTTTATTAAACAGTTCTCGTTCCTTTTGATTTCCGTTGTGCTGATGGGCATATTGTTTAAGGTAAGATTAATTTAGTTTTTACCCGATTGCGTCAGAAGGAGGGTAATGTTTTTCGAGCGTATGTATGTATGTGGGTATGTATGTATGTCCATTTCTATGGCACGCGCTACAGCCTAAACGGCTGGACAGATTTTGACACATGAGGTGTCGTTGAATTCGTCAGATTTGTGGTAGTGACATAGGCTATATAAATTTTCAAAATGGAGGCTGTAAGTAAGGGAACAAAGAGGGAGATGTATATTTTCTTTCTTATCTTAACAATATGGGTATCATATGAAAGGTCGCAAAAAGACCATTTCAAATATATATATATCATATCATGTTTATATTACAGTTTTAACAAAAAAATGTCAAAAAGTGTATCGTTTCTTTCCATAGCACTCACTAAAACTAAAAAGTCTCAAAAAAATATTATTATAAAAACAACAAACGTATTTTTAGTAGATCTTTCTTTGCCTGTAATAAAAAGTATTGTTTGTTCCCGCCTGCAGCACCATAATGTATATAAAATTTTATATAGAGTGATACTTGTTTTTCTCTTTTCAGTTCATTACTTCTAAGCAGTCGGGTTTTTGTTTTTATAATAATATTTTTTTTGTAATTAACATTAGAAATTACGATCTATACAGAGCTCTTAATATCTTATCGTTATGAAATCACGATAAGTTATAAAGTTACTAATAATATTAACCTTATGTTGTCCTTGTATTTTTATTTGATTACCTTTGGTTTAACTACTTTGACAATGTGACAAAACAAATGTATATCTATAAACTGTGTGTATAAACTATTTTTATTGTTATTATTACAATGTAGCCATTGACTGCATTCACACATGCAATCTAAGATGGAAGCGAGCTAATTTTTTACACGAATCGAACACGACATCGAACGCTAAATCGCCAGGCGGTACGTCTTTGCCAGTAGGGTGGAAACTAGCCGCGGCTGAAGCCTCCCAACAGCCAGACCTGAACCAATTTACAAAATGTTAGCTGAGCCGGGTATTGAACCCAGGATCTCCGTCGACGAAAATGATCGACAGTTTGCATTGTTTAATTATTTAGAGAGATACAGGCATGACATCGAAACCATCGGTTTATCAAAAGACACAGACAGCAGCACTCACACTTTAGACGACCCCCGTGGCGCAGTGGTAAGCGAGGTGGATTCCCCGCTGAACCGATTGTCAGTTTACTTTAATACACAATGTTAGATATCATACTCACAAACTCGTACCTATTTCATAATATTAACTCTGTTCTCACGCGCTAGTATACCTAAGAAAGTCTTATTTTAGTTTTAAAAATAAATTTTTAGATTACGACGAACTATAGACGAGTAATAAAATTTTGCTGAATAAATTAACTTAATATTAACTTAAATTAAATTAACTTAATATCATTACTATTGTGCGCAGATGCACATAAAAGAATAATTGAATTTTCGCGTAGTTTAAAGAACTTCCAAGAGAAGCAATACGCAAAATCAGGACAACAAAATGTCAGTGAGTTCAGTGACTGATGTAATGTACTACTGGCATCTTTGTTTAAACAAAGTCAAGGCTCTTGTATTGGGGTCAGTCCATCCATGTGAGTTGTAGGTACCTATTAAATATATCAATAAAATCTTTGTTCATATGAAGTATAATGGTAAACGGGCTTTGCTCGGTATTTTTTTTTTGCAAACTATACATCTTCTTAGGCTTGTGTGCACCAAGATTTCAGTTATCATATATATGAGGTATAGGTGTTACGCCTATTATTATCATTAAACTTGCAACAGTACCCTCCAGACCAAATACCGCCAGTAGACAGCTGAAATATCTTTGCGGCATTACTTCCTTAGTTCAATGCCTGATCATTGCCTAAAGTAAAAGTTGAATTTATATTATGAAATACGAGTACTATAGCAAAAAAAAAACTATTTTTATCGATATACCCAAGGGGACGGGATTTACACGAGTCATATTACGGGGCACAACTAGTATGAAATAATTATTTAAACTTTGTACATTGTACAGAATATTAAAATTAGTACTCTAGCGCTAACTGCCTATTGAATAGAAAATAAAACATCATAATTATTGTATTATATTCATTGTCGGGGTTTTTATTAATTGAATTACGTTACGTCTTTAAATAATATCTTCATTTTATAATGTATACATTGAAATAGTTAAGTTGCATCATTTATTTCGATTTCACTCTAAGGTTTTTTTATTGACTAACTTGCCAACCTGTGTTAAGTGATGATGAATAAAGCGGGTTAATGTTATGTGAATTCCACACCCCTTTCGGTGTAATCGTTTCGGAACGCAAATCCTTGGCGCAGTGGTATGCGCGGTGGATTTCAATAAGACGTTGTAGCGCATTATCCATCCATGTTTTCCGAATTCTCTTTTAATTTTACGCGACCTATAATATCTACCAGACATATCTGCCATTAGATGTGTAAGACTCTAGGGGCAAGCGCATAGTATCAAAGAGTACCTAAGACTTTCGTTGAAAAATATTTTTGACTATATTTCAACGCCAACAATCTCTGAAACAATTAGATAGCCCGTTTCATAAAGCAGATTCTAATTACGCATTATTAGCCATTTTATATAAATAACATAAAATCAAAGCCTTTACTTATTAACCGACGAAAACAAAGACGTACCTCTATAACTTTTTATAGAGTTGTCCGATTTTGATAATTATTTTTTTATTAGAAAGGGCACACTTCCAAGATGGTCCCATTGTCATTATGTTACGATCTCATGATAATGTCCTGGGAAAATTGTAGGAACTCTTCAAATTTTATGGGCACACTTGCAGCGATTTCGGCTATGTGTCGTATCGGTAAACCGATAGGGGTGTGGTTTTCATAAATCACTAAAAAGTAAGAAATATAAAAATTTTACAAAAAATAGAACCGTCTCAAAACGCACTTTAAAGTCAAAACTAACTGCGTCATTTAGTTGCTTTAATAGATATGCTTAGTTATTTTTACGCAGTTATTTTTTACTTTACATCAGGTGTAGAAACCGATAGGAGTGTGGATTTCATTCTACTCCTAACAAGTTAGCCCTCTTCCATCTTAGATTGCATCATCACTTAACATCAGGATAAAAAAAGAAATTGCAGGCGAAATGCATAAACCGGTTATAATTTCGAAATTCCACAGCGGATACTAAACTTGTGGTACTAAAAGAATACATAAAATACTTTAAATTTTACACATTTTAAAACGCAGTACCTGTTTGACTGAGCTTTGTTCGGTATTTATTTTTGGAAAACCAACTCAGGTAGATCGATTATTATATAAATTATTAAAAATAAAGACTAAACGTAATCGTCTTCGAAGTCTCCCCCATACTAAATTTCATAATAACTGTTCGAGCCGTTTCTGAGATTCAGATTATATGCATAGATATATATTGCTCTTTTAAAGGTAATAGATAGAAAGGGAAGAACTCTCTCACATTAACAAACTAACTCACTAACCCATTGGATTTTAGTTTTCGACCTAAAAAAATTACGCTCAAAATTATGAAACACGAAAATATTCTCATCGGTAATGGGTATATTATGTAAAAACTATTTAATGTATATTTATCTTTTAAACTTAACAAAAACTTACAAATTACTTATATAAATATTTATTGTGTTTAACAATTTTCAGACACGGTCCTACCACTGAATAAAAAATAATAAGCAAACTGGCTACTGTAATAGAACAAATAGCAATTTGCCTTGTTTTTGCCTCGTCGACTCAGATACTGAGGAGGTCATTATTTATTTATTTATTATAGTTATATACATCTGTCCTTCCAGACTAACCTAATTTGACAGTGTATATCTATATTATAGTCTACTTATAACTACCTTATACTGTAACACATATTATTCTAAATTGCAATATGAGATTGTCCACAAGGCCACTCTTTTCAGCTCATTTAGATTACAGTAAAACAAAACTATATATTTTCCGCTATAATATTGAGGGTGCGAAGTGCACGCGTCAGCGGCTTCTCGGAGTAACCTTGTGCAACCTTGGCACCTCCAGTAACGGTGGGCGGCGCCTTCGCTACACGCAGCCGTCTGGGACACACAAACTTGCATTAACATGTCGAAATAACATACCTTACCCCGTAGTACTTTAAATATATAAATCAGCTCATTGTATCCTACCATACCAAGTACAAATAACGTGGGATACATTGGAGGGTAAAATGGATAAACTCCATACAACTTCATGTATAAATATCTCACGAACTTGTTTTGGTCTCGTTCTAACATGAGTTTATATTTCGCTTCATAGATCGCGTTAGAAGGTATTATAATTTGCTGCATTGGCCAAATGATTGCATTACCTTCAAACTGACTCCTAACCAACGAGTTGTAAAGGCCATTACAGCGTTCATATTAGTGAATCCCCTTACTGTCCGAAGCAAAAATCCCAAATTTTGGTACGCTTTATGTAGATCTCTTACCGGCTAAAACCTTATAGAGTAACTACTCGTCACTTGATCAGTGGGCTTCGAACATCATGCTCTCCGTGGCGCAAGGGTATACGCGGTGGATTTATAAGACGGAAGTCCTGGGTTCAATTCCTGACAAGGCCAATTAAGATTCTTTAAATTGGCCCAGGTCTGTCTGGCGGGACACTTCGTGACTAGTTAGTTAACACCCTCCCGGCAAAGACGCACCGCCAAGCGATGTAGCGTTTCGGTACGATGTCGTGTAGAAACCGAAAAGGGTCTGGATTTTATCCTACTTCTAACAAGTTAACCCACTTGCATCTTGCAAATAAATAAATATAGGACAATTACACACATCTCTATATAGCCCCAAAGTAAGCGTATCTACTCGTAGGTAGCTTGTGTTATGGGTACTATGATAACTGATGAATATTTTATATATATTATACATAAATACTTATAATACATAGATAAACACCCAGACACTGGAAAATATCATGCCCATCACACAAACATTTTTCCAGACGTGGGAATCGAACCCACAGCCTAGGACGCAGAGGCAGGGTCACTACCCACTGCGCCACTCGGCCCTCAAATGACTTGCCATCAAGTCTGACTGCACTCAAGGGCTAATTTGTAGTGAATAAAAAATAATAATTTTTAGATACCGTTCAACTCAACTCAAGATGGAGAAGGATATGCAGTATTAACTTTCACGCCGTGGACAGTCCTGTTTTTTTTCCTGACTCTATTCGTGGTGGCGTCATTGGCTTTCAGTTTCATGGTCAGCGTATTTTTTACTAGAGGTAAGATCGTTATATAGGACTACGTCGTGATCCAATGGTTACCCTGGCTTCGGATCACGAGGTCCTGGGACGGGCATATGTTGAGCTTTTCTTTCTTTTAAGAAATCCTCAGTAAAATTACTCAGCCAGTGCTATGAAGTTGGTACTGTTATATCTCGTTCTATGTTGAGAAGCGAGAACGTTATACTTCTCACTACTTCAGTTCCGGTCTTTAACATTAATATTTGATAGTGATCATTATAAGAGTAAAAACTTTATCACTTTAGGTGATAATATTAAAACTGGAATTGATTTTATTACAAGTATTATTTACTAACTATAGTAGTAACTATACATACTCTTAAGTATAGGTACTTACTGTCAAAATGAGACTTGACTATTGAAACAGTTAAATCGATCCTATACATAAACTATATTATGTTACTACGAATTACTATATATTGCTTGTACAATACTACTAAATATAATTACTATTACTACTGCCTTATAATTAGTTACTTGTAATTACATTAATTATTAAAATAGATAACGAAGTTAATTGTTATGAAACACATTGCTTTACACATGGTGTTCTGACACCACGTTAGATTTAGGATAACTACAGTAATAGGAACGACATGATCGCATGTACTATACTTTTATAATATTATCTCTTGCGAGATCGGTAACCTATTATTCTTCAACCTTGAGGATAAATACACGAGTAAAAACATGAATGACTTGGTAATATTTTGGGGTTCCGTAAGTACCTAAAGGGTAAATATAATCCGTCTCTCTGACTGTTATTAGATTGTATCTTATGACACGTGGTAGGTAGATAATTAAAATCTTTCAATGAATTGGAAAAAGCAAGCCTACCTTTTACAAAATGTCGAAAGTATTGTGCGACTCCCAAGATCTCATTTGGTTCAAGATATAGTGTTCTTAAGTATTACGTTTGGTCAACTCTTTTACATGGCTGTGAAACATGGGTCCTAAAGACGGAGTGCTGTCGTCGGCTCCAAGCATTTGAGATGTGGGGCCTAAGAAAAATGCTCAAAATTTCATGGAGGGACTGCATCTCAAAGGCGAAAGTTCTCAAACGAGCCAAGTGCAAACGCCAGCTGATGACAGCAAGAATAAAAAGAAAAGTTGCGTTTTGCGGGCATCTACAAAGAGGATCCCTCTATAAATATCCAAGGTTGATTATAGAAGGCAAGATAGGTGCCCGGAAAACGCGCTTCAGGGAAACAGCGAAGAAAATAGGTTGAAGTAAAAGAGTGGACCAAGCATACACGAAACTTAAAGCTGTTTCGCAGGACCGGAAGAAGAAAACAAAAAATTACTACTTATAATAAACAGAATAGAATAAATATTTATGTATACTATCTGATACAACAAACGTGATTTTTTTTTGCCCTTATTTTTCAACTACGTAACCAATCATTAGTAATAAGTACATACTTTATACGGAACCTTAAGGGCGAGTCCGACACGCACTTGCCCGGTTTGTTTATTCATTTTATTTACAGCGAATACCGCCGCGTCATTCATGGGTCTTATGTGGTTTTCTACATACGCGGCGTACATGCTTACTCAGATGCTATACGAGGACATCAGCCTGACGACCAAGTTGCTACTCAGTCTGATATCCAATGCTGCTGTGGGATATGCTCTCCAAATGCTGATTGTATGTGAAGGGACTTCGAGAGGTATGTATCTATACTAATATTATAAAGAGGAAAACTTTGTTTGTTTGTTTGTTTGTTTGTTTGTTTGGTTGTAATGAATAGGCTCAAAAACTACTGGACCGTTTTTAAAAATTCTTTCACCATTCGAAAGCTACATTATCCACGCGTAACATAGGCTAAATTTTATTTTGGAAAAAATTAGGGTTCCGTAAAATATTTGGGTTTTTCGGACACAAGGTGTAAAAAATCAACCAGAAAAGTTACTTATTTTGCGTACGCTGCGTAAACTATAAAAGATAGAACCATAAAATGTTCTAATTAATTGGAGATCTTATAAATATCTACAAAAAAGTCCGCGACACACTATATCTATCTATGTCGAGTGAGGCACAACAACCATTTTTTTATTTAAAAATCTTGATTTTTTTTTGGACTATATTTAAACGCATTTATTTTACTCATGCTATTAATCCTTATCAAAATAAATAATTTCATCACTAAGTACAGTTTATGTAGATAATATTTGGTATTTAAAAGATTAAAATTGGACGTTTGGTTTAGAAGTTATGGCAAAATTAAAATATTACTATTTCTGCGTTGCGAAGTGAGCGTCACCAAGGCGGGGGTGCGCGTGCGGGAGGGGAGTTTAGATCTATGTTATATATACGATGATGAATTAAGAATTCGATCTTTGTTCAAATATCTATTTAGTACACGGAAGAGTTTGTTCGTTTGTTTAAACGGGCTAATCTCTATCTGCGTGTCGGATTGTAAAATTATTTTTGTTTATTCTGAAGGCTAGACTCAAGAGTGAAATATACTATTTAATATCAATTTATACCCATCAGCTTGCCATAAATATATATTTTTAATGTTAATGTACTGAAATGTCATACAATGTTTAACAAAAATGTAGACCTTCTGCTTCACGGGAAACTATAAAAAAATTAAATTGAGAGGGGGAGCGGGGAATGAGCATACTATATGTGCCTTTACACATTTTGTATGAAAGTCTGTCTTTAAAATTAGAAGGATACCTAAGAGGTTTTCACGCGGACGAAGTCGCGGGCGACTGCTAGTACTTAAATACATGTACAAGTACTAACTAATACGCCTTTTAACACATTAGTAAGCCGATAATGCAGCAATGGATGTCTCGCTTACAAAAAGTGACACATTATAGGGTCTATAATATCTCTACAGGGTGTGTAAAATATTGCTCTATCAATAGCTATTTATGGGAAGAAATCCCATAAGATATCGCTCTCTTGGTCTCTTTGCGTTGTTGCGATGGTACGAAGGAGAGCCATATTTTCGATATTGCTCTGTTAGGCAATAAGTCGGCAACAAGTATCTTTCCTTACCACATCCTAGACTTGCATAATTGTTTAGTTTCATTGACACATCACACTATACAAGTTAAATAGACACACATCACACTGTACAAGTTAAATAGACACACATCACACTATACAAGTTAAATAGACACACATCACACTATACAAGTTAAATAGACACACATCACACTATACAAGTTAAATAGACACACATCACACTATACAAGTTAAATAGACACACAACAAGTTAAATAAATACACTATACAAGTTAAATAGACACACATCACACTAGATAGACACACATCACACTATACAAGTTAAATAGACACACATCACACTATAGAAGTTAAATATTGACACACATCACACTATACAAGTTAAATAGACACACATCACACTATACAAGTTAAATAGACACACATCACACTATACAAGTTAAATAGACACACATCACACTATACAAGTTAAATAGACACACATCACACTATACAAGTTAAATAGACACACATCACACTATACAAGTTAAATAGACACACATCACACTATACAAGTTAAATAGACACACATCACACTATACAAGTTAAATAGACACACATCACACTATACAAGTTAAATAGACACACATCACAAGAAATAGACACACATCACACTATACAAGTTAAATAGACACACATCACACTATACAAGTTAAATAGACACACATCACACTAAATATTATTTTATTCAATTTTAATATATTCCTAATTATTTTATTAAACTTGAAAGTTGTCATTATACAACTTTATAATATGTTTTCGTCAAGCCAATTAATTGCTATAATTACATTCATCGCCTTCGTTATTATACGAGAATCAAATCTATACCAATATTATAAAGCTGAAGAGTTTGTTTGTTTGTTTGTTTGTGTGGTTGGAATTTTAAAAAAAATTTTGTGTTGAATAGACCATTTATCGAGGAAGGCTTTAGGCTATATAACATCACGCTGCAACTATTAGGAGCGAAGAAATAATGGAAAATGTGAAAAAAACGGGGAAAATTATTCATCCTTGAGGGCTTCCGTTGCGTGCGCTGCGAAAACGGTTAAGATACCAAAAATATATGTATAAAAGAATTATTCCTCTTGAAATGATCTAAACAAATGTCCACGACAGTATATGTCTATCTTTTAAAATTAACTCACTAGAACCGTTTTTATGGTAATCAAATTTGGTCGAAATTAATATAATATACAAGGCAAAACAACGTTTGCTGGGTCTGCTAGTACATTTATATAGCTCAACTTATTCAATCATACAATATGGTCTTCACTACAATAACTATACTGTAAAGTTTTAATTGATGTCGCTTAAAGCAATCGATGTTTATTAAGGACTAAATTGATACTGCGTCGTTAAGGCCCCAAATGCTTAAATAATATGTGTACATACAGACAATTGAACAACGCATTCCAACTAACCTATGACCGTGGCTCCCATTGTATAACATACAATTATTTAGGGTTGCCAATTTTAACTTATCATATAAAATGTATATGATTAAGTTAAAATTAAAAAAATAAATTATTAATTTTAGTTAAAGTCATATATACAAAAAATATTTTACATAGGTAAAAAGAATATTATGTAACTATTGTACTACTTATTACTTACTACTCTAGTTACACTATGCAACTGCGACGTCGAAAGCCTCCCACCAGCCAGACCAAGACAAATTAAGAAAAATCTGCCTCGCCGGAAATCGAACCCTGGACCTCCGTCTTATAAATCCACCGCGCATATCACTGCGCTACGGAGGTCGTCAAATGAATGAATGAAGAAATACAATGTTTAATTGCGAAGACGGGAATATTTCATAATTTTTTTCGTTCATTACAAATAAGCCTTTGACTGCAATCACATCTGGTGGTAAGTGATGACGCAATCTAAGGCTGAAGCGAGCTAATTTGTTAGGTGAAGGATGAAATCTACACCTCGTCGGTTTCTACACGACATCGTACCGGAGCTCTAAATCGCGTGGCGGTACGCGAAAATCTTAATCAACCCAGTTGGGAATCGAATCTAGGACCTCTATCTTATAAATCCACTGCGCATACCACAGCGGCACCGAGAACTCTACAATTAAACATTGTAGTGTCAACATCTCCTAAGGATGCCCTGGTTTCGGAGTGAAACGTACTTAGAGGGTTTTCTTTCGGATCTGGGTTCGCTTGAATTTGTCTATTTTTTTTTCGGAAAATAATTAATTTGTTAACTATTAATTTTATGTTTCAGGCTTACAATGGGAAGACTTTTTCAAGCCAGTATCCTATCACGACCAGTTTCAACCCGGTCATGTAGTTTTAATGTTAATTTTAGATACTATATTATACATGTTAGTGGCAATGTACGTGGAGAAAATACGCCCGGGGTTATATGGTGTTCCGTTGCCATGGTACTTTCCTTTCACCAAGAGCTTCTGGCTGCCGAACAAATCTAAAGTTGCTGGTAAGTTCTAATAACATAACGGCCTCATGCGGTTAAGGAATGGGATTATAAATGGCTGCTCATTAAATCGGTACCGTCAGCATGCTACGATGTTATCGAAACAAAATCTTACGTTTTTAATTTGTATAATTTGAATTGTTTTTGCGCGTTTGTATGTTTTTATGCCTTTTGCTACAAGTGTTTGATTACTTAATTAAATTTTTTGTGGCGTTCAGAAAAAATTAAAAGTATGCTTGTATATTTTGACGACCTCCGTGGCGCAGTGGTATGCGTGGTGGATTTATAAGACGGAGGTCCTGGGTTCGATTCCCGGCGGAGTAGATTTGTCTTGGTCTGGCGGTGGAGGCTTTCAGTTACCACCCTACCGACAAAGACGTATCGCTAAGCAATTTAGCGTTCCGGTACGATGTCGTGTAGAATCCGAAAGGGGTGTGGATTTTCGTCCCACTCCTAACAAGTTAGCCCGCTTCCATCTTAGACTGCATCATCACTTAACATCAAGTGTGATAGCAGTCAAGGGCCAACTTGTAGTCGATAAAAAAAAATATTACTTTTATAATCTATACTAATATTTATAGAGTTTTTAATGTTTGTTTTTATATTTGAACACGCTCATCTCAGTATGACTCGTATTGAAAAATTATTTCTTGTGTTGGATAGTCCAGTTGTCGGGAGAGGTTTTAAGCTACGGCCCATAGAAGCAAAGCATCCATGAAAAATGTTGCAAAAACGGGGAAATCGCTCATATTTGAGGGCTTCCCTTACGTGCGCTGCGTAAATGGTTCAAGTTACCCAAAAATATGTTTGAAAGTATTATTCTCTTCAAATTATCTAAAAAAAGACGTGTGGCACTCGGAGACTGCCGCGGTAAAGCTATTGCATAGCATTTTTTATCAACTTATGTTCACCTTCCGACGTCATCGGGACCGAGGCCTAGCGGTAAGGCGCTCTAAGTGCCCGGATTGCCAAAGAGACGCGGGTTCGAATCCCGTCGGTTCGTTGCCGAAATTGTACTTTTGATATTATGTTTTTGATATTCAGGGGGTGTTGGGTTTTTTCGTTACGGAATTTCTGGATTCGGTCTCCACGCTCAAGGCCCGCGATAGAAGCTATGCAATAGCTTAAAAATGTCCGCGCCAGTATATATCTAAAACATGACTATAACTAAACTTTGTAGCGCGGACGAAGGCGCGGGCAACAGCTTCTTTTCAATTATATAGAGATCACGAGCACGAAAAACACAAAATTAGGTTCTAAAATAAAGTTATTTACTTCTTAAAACGGTAGAAATATAATTTGGAGAATTATATTAGTGTGAAATATGACATTTATAATCCTGTTCTCTGTCCGGGGTACTTTTGCGTCATAGCGTTATAAAAAGTTAAACAAATTAATTAATTATTTTAGTGTTAGACATTACGAAACTCGTACGCTCATGGCTGCGTGTTCATTGTACATACTAAGCTAATCACTTGACATCAGTTGACCTACTTATTCCTCTGTTTATAAAATATGCTAGGTATTTTATTCAGATTTGGTTATTTCAAATAAGGCTTAGTTAGTAGTTAGACAAGTAGTTATAATATAAAGATCGACTCTCCTACCGATCCGGAAAGTACTCGTAGATTCTATTAAGACGAGACTGAAAACTTCAGCAATTGCTCATTTAAAATAGTAATAGGTTACTAATTACATTCGGTTATATTATTTGTAGTGTCCGCCCGAAAGTTCGGTTTCGGCCGAGTTTCGGCCAAAAATCAGGTTTCGGCGACAGTTTCGGTTTCGGCCTGAATTGGCTGAAACTTTTGCCGATTTCGGAAGTAGTCGTGCGCGCTTGCCTAACTTCGTTTCTCGCGGCGTCACTATGGCTGATGCTGGCGGCCCTGTTCGGGAATTGTCGTGCGACATTCGGATTGCTTCGTAGTAACAAAACGTATTCATTAATGTAAAACTTAATTAATTAATGCAGCATAATGTGTAAAATGCATCAAATTTCAGTATTTTAAGGAATTTTATACTTGACCACATGAGTTTCAGTTTCGGTTTTGGCCGAAACTGAAGTCAGGGCCGAATATTCGGTTTCGGTTTCGGTTTCGGCCGGAAAACCAGTTTCGGTCGGACTCTAATTATTTGTCGTTTTGATTGAAATGTCTACAAGCACCTTTGTCGCAATTAAATTCATTAATAGTAGTTATTGGCCTTGGCCTGATTTTGTTTAATATATTCGGCAAATAATCGTTATAAATCGTTTAAATAAACACCTTCTTGTTGGCTCGTTTAAGCAGATTTTGCCTTCCAACTCGGAAGTAATCACTGATAAATAGGTTTTACTATTCAAAAGTGTTTGCAAACTAAGCCTAATTGAATTAAACAACATTTAAAATCTTCTAATACGAAAACTCTCATGTTTGTTCTCGAACTCCTTTAAAACAACTGTTTGACAGATTTTTATGAATCTTCTTTTTGTTTTTTTTATTGACTACAAGTTGGCCCTTGACTGTTATCGCACCTGATGTAAAGTGATAATGCAACCTAAGATGGAAGCGGACTAACTTGTTAGGAGTAGGATGGAAATCTACACCCCTTGCTTTCTACACGACAACGTACCGGAACGCTAAATCGCTTGGCGGTACGTCTTTGCGGGTAGGGTGGTAACTAGCCACGGCGAAAATCCCAACCACGCAAATTTAGAAAAATCCACTGCGCCACGGAGGCCTTCATAGGAGGAGGAGGAGATAGAGAAGTTCTTGTAATAGATCAAAGGCAATGTTTACAACCTCTGTGAAAATAAACCTCTACATAATTATTTTTTAATTTTTTGGGCATTTTTATTTTTCTAATAATTGGCATCAAAAAATACTTATAACTGTAGTTTTGCAAGAAGGCACTATGGTTTACACATTTCGTTATTCATTTATAAGTTATCGATTCGTTTGTAATACTATCGATGACAACTTCAGTTTGAAGGTTCAGGGCCACGCGTGTTGAATTCCCTTTCCTATTTCAGTATATCATGTTTTTATCTAGCCGTTCAATGTTTTTTTTTATCTCTGATATTTTTAGGCGTATTTTTATCGATATTTTCGCGCTAGATGCAACTATTATTTTATTATAGTAGGTATAATTTGGTTTGTTTATAAAACTGATGTCTTTTTTTAACCGACGAAAAAAAACGGAGGAGGTTCTCAATTCGACACGTATATATATATTTTTTTTTCAATGTATGACCACGCATAACTTTTTACAGTTGTCCGATTTTGATAATTCTTTTTTTATTAAAAAGGGTACACTTCCAAGGTGATCCCATTGTCATCATGTTAGGATCTGATGATGATATCCTGAGAAAATTGAAGGAACTCTTCAAATTTTATAGGCACACTTGCAGCGATTTCGGTTTTAGTGTAAGTATCGGTAGCTTTTTGGCTACAAGTGCCGTATAATATACCCTACCTAACAAGGTCTTTAAAAGGTTCTAATTAGTCCATCGGGACAGCACATTGGCTATACTAGATAGATGTCATCAAAATTTGTTTAACGATTTTTCTGTAGATACTTGAAACTAAATGACCAATGACTTACAGTTTATCAATATAAAGTTATGTTTAATAGATATATAAACACTAAATAGGAACTCTTTGTTGTAGCTGTCACAAATGCAAATGGCATAGATCAGGAATACAAAAACGCTCTACTGAAGGTCGTTCATGACGAAGAACCGAAAGGTGTACCGATGGGCATTAATATCGAAGTAAGTATAACTTTATACATTACTTTGTAATATAAGTTTTTGTCTACACTTAATGTTGAAGACAAGACCCTCATAATGACTTAAGTCGTTAAGTCATGAAAAATACTTGCACTTATCAAGACTATAAGACTTGTCTTTCACAACACTACATTAGAATGGATGGCGAATTTTGTGTGTATGTATTGATATGAATATTCGTAAAGTATGAAATTACACATAAATATAATCTGCAGACGAAATTATTTACGAAGACAACATTATTAAACTATAATCTCCCGTCCTGTAACTAAAAATAATCACACATCTCAGAAAAGTTAAGAGTTTCAGGTTTAAAAATAGATGTACATGCCTGATGCGGATCTCACACAAATTAAATAAAAGAACTGGCTTTGAGATTTTCTGTGTCGACTTATGCAATTATATAAACTATATACATATACCTAGTATGTTCTTCTGTGGTATAATTCGTCTATTTCAACAAGACGTGTAGGCTTTAGGTGTAGTAGTAAAGTAACAGCTCAAACGTCAAATTAATTACAAATTAAAAGTTAAGGTGAGCACAGCAAAAAAGCATTGCTAAAATATTTAGTATGTTACCACGGAGGCGTGTCTACCTACCTATATTTTTTTAAACAATGGTTTTTGGAGAAAATATAAAAATATTGTGCTTTATACTCTAACAAATTATAAGTTATTATATACTCCTTCACTACCTGTTACCTAAGTATCAGAACCCAAAACGTGGCCTTGTATTCTTCTGTATAGGAGGCATGTACAGAGAAAATTTCAGCTTTTATAAAATAATGAAGGTCTGGCCGTCGCAGGCTCTTGCTCTACTATAAATACATACAAAGGACATGGCCAAAAATTGTATGGAAGTGTACCCCAGGCTGCCCAGTAATGACATGTATGTCATTAAATAGTGCAGATTTTCTATTTTATCGCAGGAAAAAGTTATGAAGGTTGAAAAAGTTGACTTTTCATACTACGACGACGGTCACGTGATTCAGAACACAAAAAATCGATTGAAATTTTCATTTTTTTGATATATTTTCAAGTGATTGCTATGAAACATGGGTAGTTGTTTAAAATTTATTGTGTATTTAAATAAAACAATTAAATATGAGCATAAGTTTGGACAGCCTGGGGCAAATTTTGGCAATGTCCTTTTCGCCTTTATAATATTTGTAAAGATTAATGTGTTTCTCATATGGTAGGTAATAGGTATACAATATGATTTTGTTTGTTTCAGAATCTCACTAAAGTGTACAAAGGACGCAAAAAGGCTGTAGATAATTTAAACCTTAGGATATATGAAAATGAAATAACAGTATTATTAGGTCATAATGGTGCCGGGAAAACTACTACCATATCGATGCTAACCGGTAAATATTAACTGCTTATTCCTAGTAATGTATTGCATAAGCATTACGAGTAAATACATTATTTAACGAAGGTTAGTAATTGAATAGGTACTGTTTTATAACCATCGATATCTTTACGTTAGAATATCGAGAATTTTTAAAAATTGTATGAAAAACAATAATTGATTATCTGTAAAGTCGGGCTGGTATGAGCGATAATTTTTCGTGACATCGTCATCGTAGTTCGCTAAGAATGCAGTGAGTTGTCATCGTTCGCCGGCCTCCTAACCAATCAAATCGCGCGTCGCGTTCAAAGCTATGCCTTCAACAAGTCACTGTGAATTTGACGTTGTAATTTGCATAGATTTGATTGTTTGGGGAGTGGGGTGGTGAGGCTGGCGCTCACTGCATTCTTAAAAGGAGTGAACTATAGAAAAAATTGATGAAAAATTGCTTACGCCACTAACCGAACGCTTAGACCGATTGAGCCTCTACGCTCAGGCCCAAAATGACAATGAGTAATAATATTTTCGAGCGTGCTTAACAAAAGCCTCTCTTCTAAGAGGGGAATCTGTATTTTTGTTTTAAATTATCAAATAAGAGAGACGAATATCTTTATAAAGCATACAATGATTCATTGGGGGCCGGAACCATGCGTGGCTGAGAGAACAATTCCAGCCAGAGCGTAGTGACACGATGTATTTAAGGGTACAATCTTTATGATTCGGATACTTCTTTAATTATTTTCCAGGCAAAATTGTAAGGAAAGTGAAAGATTATACACTCGTTTAGTATTTTCACTTCTAGTAAGGCCAAGGTCTTTTAGCAGGTTGTAGAGATACCATTCTTTATAAAGTGTAAAATATTAATTGGATACCTAAACAATATTTTACACTGATCAATTTCAGCCAGAGCGTAGTATATCTTATTAAATCTACAATTTTTATGATTTGGATACTGCTTTAACTAATCTACAGGTAATGAATTGTATTGAAAGTGAAAGATTATACACTCGTAGTATTTTCAATCGTCAAGTTACAATGCCAATGTCACGGGCGCGTGTTGTACGTGATTGTTTAGCGGGCGAAAGTATTTCAACTTGACCTAGATCTTACTGTGCTTAGGATTACAGCCTTACATTTGTCCGGTTTCTCGTTACTTTAGATGTAAGGTCTAAGACATTGAATAATTCTTTAAGCTAAACAAACTGTAATGTATTGATAATTTTATATATGTATTTTTGAAATAAAAACTTTTTTAGCTGCGTTGAGCACTTTTAGGGAGCAAAAATCATGGAACTCGTTCATCTGCGTCACCGAACGCTTTCACGATAAAATTCACAAGTTACTTAGTTCACTTCTGTCATTAAATGAAATGTAAATACACTTAATTGTACACCACAGTAACTATGAAAAGTAAAATAACAGGAAAAACAAAAATATGTACATGAAAACCAAAACATGTACAATAGGCGGCCTCAACGCTAATAAGCGATCTCTACCAAGCAACCAAATCTAATAATTTTATCTACAATTTTTGGCAGGTTCTATTGGAAATTATTATATATTTCAAAATAGGTTATCAGAAAGTCCATTTAAATAGCTTTTTGACGACCTCCGTGGCGCAGTGGTATGCGCAGTGAATTTATAAAACAGAGGTCCTGGGTTCGATTCCCAGCGGGGCAGATTGAGATTTTTCTTGTCTTAGTCTGGCTAGTGGGAGGCTTTTTGCCGTGGCTAGTTACCACCCTACCGACAAAGACGTACCGCCAAGCGATTTAGCGTTCCGGTACGATGTCGTGTAGAAACCGAATGGGGTGTGGATTTCATCCTACTCCTAACAAGTTAGCCCGCTTCCATCTTAGATTGCATCATCACTTAACATCTGGTGTGATAGCAGTCAAGGGCCAACTTGTAGTCAATAAAAAAAGGCTCTTTATTGATTAACTCGTCAAGTTCGAAAAAATGTTTTTTGGAATCTAACTGGCAAAACCCCAGTTTAAGTATTAATTTTCGAAAACGAGTCTTATTACTATTACGTGTAATGTAACCCTTATACAAAGTAAGGTTAATTTCGATTATTATAACTGTAACTTTGTGAAATATCAAACATGCTCAAATAAGTCGTTTCCCTTAGTCGCCATTTACCTACCGTATTAACTGCCCTTTGGCACGAAATATTTTCAGATTATGTCTAACGTGATAACGATATCGCGTTATTATTTAATTGAAGGCCTGAAGGGTATTTTTAAATGTCACAAAGAGTTTTTGGAAACTAAAAGTAAATAATATCCAAAAAAACTATCTATTCGATATCCGTAAGACGCGTAACTTGTGACTGCCTCGTTGGTCTAGTGGTTTCGATCACGAGGTCCTGGGTTCGATCCCTGGTTCGGGTCGCGGAATAATTCTGAGCTTTTTCAATCTTCTATGAAATGTTCAGTACATTCAAAGCCCGGAGTCTGGAAGTTGGTGGTGTTACACTTCAGTGCTTCGGAGAGCACGTTAAGCCGTCGGTCCCTATCACTATCATCAACATCTGATAGTGATCGTTAATAAATGAAACATTATCACCCTAAGCCCGCCAACCCGCATTGGAGCAGCGTGGTGGGTGTACGCTCCATATCCCCTCTCTCGTAAAGAGGGAGGCCTGGCCCTGTAGTGGGCCATTAATAAGCTGATAATGATGATAATGATGAAGACGCTTAAAAAAATTTTGGGACTGTTAATTCCGGTTTCTGCACTGAAAATACGGCTGCCTGCGGGCATACTTAATTCACCAACTTAATGTATATTATCCACCTAACACCTATCGTTAACAAAATTTTCGTCGTTAGTAACGAAAATGACGTCGTAATGAAAATTGACGCTAAAACAGCCTATAGTATATGCTCTTTGCAAATAGGTATGGTCCCACCGACGTCCGGCTCGGCGACCATCAACGGGTACGACATAGTGACCGAGACGGAGCAGGCGCGCAAGTCCATCGGCATCTGTCCGCAGCACAACGTGTTGTTCCCTGATCTCACGGTCGCCGAACACATCATATTCTACTCACGGTTAAAAGGAGTGCCCAAGTCCAAGATAGACGATGAGGTCGATCACTTCGTTAAACTTCTGGAGTTGGAGGAAAAGGTTAGTAATATAAATTGAAGATCACAATCATTGCAGGAATAAAAAATCGTCTGTTTGCCATATAACGTGTTGTTCCCAATGTCACCGAATACGTCATATTTTATTCGAGGTTAAAAGCAGATCCCAAGTCGATAGGATATCTTCGCCAAAGTCCTAGAGTTGGAGAAAACGGTCAGTAATCTTTCTAGAAGACCAATGTCATGAGATGTATATCTATATATCTCGCATGTATAACTCGAGAGGCACAGCATCGGTTTTAAAATTAAAAAAATCTAAAACCAAAAAAAGTTTAAATTAACGTGATTATTCTCGTCTAGCTAAGGTGGGTCATTAATGTAAATAAGAAATATACATGGTCCTAATATAGATCCTTAAAGGACTCTTATTTTTTAGGAGAGAACCGGGAGATTCTATTTTGTTGTATTTAAACGCTGGTCCTTTTGATCTCTTATAGTTATACGTACGATGAAATAGGTTTTCGTAAAAAAAGATATATAGTAAGTAACTTCACTTCCTAAATAAGGAGATAAGTCCATAACTCTGTGACAGAATAGAATTTCGCTATCGTAAATAAATATTTTTGAATAGAGGGACGTGGTATCAAAGCACCTATCGGGCGGCCAGAAGCGACGTCTGTCTGTGGGAGCAGCGATGTGCGGCTCCTCTCGAGTGGTGTTATTAGACGAGCCTACATCGGGCCTCGATCCGGCTGCGCGGAGATCGCTATGGGATCTTTTGCAAAAAGAGAAAAAAGGTACCATTCAGTTTTATCAATATATACTCGTAAAGCAAAACATCTATATAAAACGCATAAACGTAACAGAAAATCTCATATTCCCCAAAGTCAACGCCTATTTCTCCAACATCAAAAAATCTTCGAGAGGCAGTGATTCAAAGTGCCACATGAAGTCATTATTTTTGCATAAATTTCAATATGTTGTTAAACAATAATTATAGTGTAGTAATAAACTACCGTAAAGTCTGTTTCTGTTCAAACATGCGCTACTTATTTATACCGTTATTTCTTTAGATAGTTTAAAATGTTGTTTTAGGTCGGACTATGATCCTAACAACACATTTTATGGACGAGGCTGACGTGTTAGGTGATCGTATAGCTATCATGTCAGGCGGAAGATTACAATGTGTTGGAACTTCTTACTTCTTGAAAAAACACTATGGAATTGGGTACAAATTAACTATAGTTAAAATGGATCACTGCAATGTACAGGAAGTCACGAGATTCTTTAAAAATTACGCACCAGATATTAAGGAAAACACTAACATTGGTAGGTATAGCCAAACATAGAATACTCTTAAGTAGGTATTTAATTATAGTATAAATGAATATCTGTTTGATTTATATTTTCAACTGATTTTAGTAAAATATTTTTATATTCACACAATTTTAGCTATAGGAAATTATTTTCAATTTGTGTTTCTACTGTAGCACGCAAAAGCCGTTTTAATATGTTTTTATTTATTCTCCAATTTTTTATAATATATCTAATTATTTCGGTTTCCAGGATCTGAGTTGACATATATCTTACCAAACGAACATATAAGTAAATTTCCAGATATGCTTAAGAAATTCGAGGAAGAAAAAGAAAATCTAAAAGTATCTAGCTATGGTTTATCGATAACGAGCCTTGAGGAGGTATTTATGAAGTAAGTTACCATCAATATACAGCTTTTGTATATGTTAAATTTTTATTTAAATTTGAAAAACACTAATTCTTGGTATTGATATTGTTTGCCAGAGCGGGCGCAGAAGACAATGAGGTGTCATCCTCAAAGAAAAACAATTACAAAAATTTGTACAACGACTGTGCCATACTTCCGATAGATGGACACCGGAATAATATAAGTATGAGCGATTGTTTATTTAATTATTATAATTGCCATAACCCTTATAACTTATCAAAAACATTTATTGCAGTAGACAACGAGCCAATACAAAAAGTACGAGGGTTCAGACTGTTAAGGAACCATATAAAAGCGATGTTCTTGAAGCTGGCATATAATACGATGAGGAATAAATTGGCTTCATTGATACAGATAATTACACCCATCATAAACATAACGATATCTGTATGTATAGCGAGGTCATGGCGATTCATGACACAACTCCCATCGTTGGAACTTAGTTTGGAAAGTGGGTTTAGGAAAACAGAAACTCTAATATCAGAAGGAGCTAATTTGACTGATAATAGTATAGAACGGAGAGTGATGATGGCGTATAAGGATTATTTTAAAACTATTGATAATGCCAACATGCTGTTGACGGACATTGGACAATTAGATTTAGCGAAATTCTATTTAAAATTGGTACGTTGGAAAATGTTTTTGACCCCGAAATTCCTGACCAAATCTCCCAAGTTAACAAAGTAATTAAAAATAGTTTTTAATTATACATTAATAAAATGTTGACTAAGCATATTTTGTTAAAAATTTATGTAGCATGCAAGTTCGATTCATTATATTTAATTTCTACAGAAGGTTTTTTCTTTAATACGAATAATGTGCCGTCCGCAAGGCTGCAGCATAGGCACTTAATTCGAAGAGTCGATGGACGTTGGGCTTGACGGCAAAGAAATCTTTCAAGCCTCGTTGCGTTTGGAATTCCCCACAAAAATATGAACATGTCTATCGGATGAATAATGAAATGTAAAAGGTTTGCGAAGCGAGACCGGTTAATCCATAGGGTTTGGAAGTCCTCATAGAAAGCCTATATCCAGCTGTAAACATCCATGGGCCGATAATGATGATAAACGTCTAAAATGTCAATCTAGTTTTCTTTACCCAAAATAATTTTTAAATTAAGCAACATATATTGCATATTATATTAAATATTGGTTTTTTATTTGATCGAATTTTTGGCAGAGTGAGGCAGATCAAGCCCGCGTTCGCTATGAGAACCTAGTGGGTGCCACGTTCGCCCCGCACCGTATCACCGCCTGGTTTAGCAACTACGGCTACCACGACTCAGCAATATCACTGGCGCTTGCTAATAACGCCATACTGGACGCTCTCTCGCCAGGCAGCACGTTGACTATAGTAAACCGTCCTTTACCATACTCGATTGAGAATTTAGTAAGTACTTTCATTTATATTGCATAACGCGCAATTTGCCTTTTTATTGAAAAGATGAGGTTCCATATTTTGGAGCCATATTTACTTGTACATGGGCTACACATAGGACTACCATGACTCGGCAAGATCATCCTTAATTGGTATCTGAGGATTCCAGAGATGGCGAAATCAATGTTTTGTGGATAGTCCATTTGGCTTTTGATGGAGTGGAAACTTGACAGCGCCCTTTTTTAGTTTAACATCCTAATGCGCCTGTGAAACACTTTAAAACTACAAAGCCATAAGGACTTCCTTGAATAGACTGTACCTATACTCGTCAATAACACCATTCTTATCGGTGCTTTCTCGCCACACAGCGCATTGTCTATCATAATCCGTTCTTTGTCATACTCTATTCAAATTTTAATGTATACAACTACACTCAATATAAATCTATTCGATACACAAGTTGTAATTTGAATTTATAACTTTTGAAATGCTATTTTAGGTTAAAGTAATGGCAAGTGGAAGCAGTATGGCATTCCAATTCGCCTTTAACATTGGATTCTGCATGGCGTTTGTCACGTCATTCCTCGTCCTTTTTGTCATCAAAGTAAGTCAGAAAAAATTACCTTAATGTGCAGCTAAATGTTTTGTCTTGCTTTGGAGACGAAAACATTGTATTCTTGTCATAAAATTTTTTTAAAAAAAATAATTAAAAGTACAACAAAGTATTTATCTAAAATGTTCTCCATCTCAAATAGGCAAACCTAGGTAAAATATACATTCTTTAATTTATTACCAAATATTTATACAAATATAACCACAACATCAACAAAACGATTAAAGTGTCAAATGTATTTTACATGCCAGGAGCGCACAAGCGGCGCAAAGCTCTTACAGCGCGTGTCGGGAGTGCGGCCTGCGATATTGTGGACCACTTCGCTAATATGGGACTGGTTCTGGCTCCTGATGGTCTTCATCGCTATAATCCTCACACTAGCCTTCTACCAGGAAAACACGTTGGCCACACCTGAGGAATTAGGTGACTTAAGTTTTTTTATCTACGTTATCAGATTTTTCTTTTCTTATTTTGAAAATTTTAGGATCTCCATTTTCACCGTCTACGACGTGGGTATCTATTTATTCTTGTTATAGCAAGGCCTATACATTCTTTACTTGATTTTTCATTTTTAATGTCAATAATAACAGATGTTATATTGCAATGTATATTTTTCGCAGGCAGAGTGTTACTAGTGTTGGTAGTGTTCGCTTTTGCAATGATACCGTTACACTATCTGGCAGCATTTTATTTCGAAGCCGCTGCTACGGGGTTCTCAAAGATGTGCTTCATAAACATTTTTTCAGGTAAGTGATTTTTAAAAACTACACAGAATTATTTAAACTGGTTTAGCACTTTTACGTCCGTAAAATAACTTTATAAGCTATTGATGTTGGTTCAAGATCCTACATAATTTTTAAAGCTGTAAATCTTATTTGATTCTATACCGTAAAATATAAATTGTTCTTCTTCTACCCAGGTTGCATGCCGTTCCTAATAACTGAAGTGTTAAGACTACCGGTAGTTGGCAATCCGTATTATGCGCACATTTTCGACTGGCTGTTTTCACCGCTGCCAATCTATTGCATCAGTAGAAGTTTCAGGTATGTATAATAAATAAATAATCTTATAAGTTGGCGACATTTCATTTGTGTTTAAATGTTATGATATCTTATAAATAGATTCTTAAGTATGAGAGTGACAAATGTCTTAGTATTTCCTGGATTCACCGTGCGGGTGCCGGGTCTATCGCGTGGCTGAGAAAATAACTCCGAACAGAGCCCGAGACTTGTGACACAGGTGTAGGTTTAAAAGGGATCCTTTAACATCAATACTCACCTCTGTTCATGTTATTCTCCCTGCCCAGCCAAATTTGGCAGCGAGGAAGCGCCAGCCCTTTACATACGAGACACAAAAGAATTGATAAAGATAAAATAATCTTGTCGGAGTTCTGTTTTTCTCGGAATCTTAATATCAACTCGCTCTCACTGAGTTCTTTTGTTAAAAATTCACAACAAATACTAATGCGAAAAGATCTGGCTAATGATGAGATGCTAGTGGGTTTAGATAATGACCCATTTGGGAGGCCCTACAAGGCTGTACGAAAGAAACTTCGGCCTTGGGCCCCTCCCCTTACGCAGACTCTCCAGCCTCATATATTAGGAGGTTCCTCAAATGGTGCCTCCTGATATGGAGGTAGATCAGAACCCGGATATCCCTCCAGTTACTGAAGGGGAATTAGAGGCGGCAGTGCTACGCATGCGCAGGAAAAATACTTCTCCAGGCCCCGATGGTATTCCTGGCCGTGCATGGGCTCTGGCATTAGGGCCGCTAGAGCCATGGGTTCGGGCATTGTTCAGTGCCTGTCTTGAGCAGGGCCAGTTTGGAGAGGAAAAAGGTAAACTGGTTCTGCTCCGGAAGGATGGACGTCCCACACATGAGCCGTCGGCGTATCGGCCGATCGTGCTGCTGGACGAGGTGAGCAAGCTCTTTGTGCTCATTGCTGCTCGCCTCGTCCATCACTTGGAGACGGTAGGGCCAGATCTTAGCGCTAACCAGTTTGGCTTCCGCAAGGGCAGGTCCACCATAGTCGCGATAGCAAGAGTGAGGGCCCTAGCGGACAGGGCAGTGACCCACGGCGGAGTGTTGGTGGCGGTGTCTCTTGACATTGCTAATGCCTTCAACACCCTGCCCTTTAACTATATTTACAACGGATTGTGACAGCCTATCTCTCAGAGCGAACAATCGGGTATCCGACGAGTGAGAAATGGTCGGAAAGGGTAATGTCGTGCGGTGTCCCACAGGGTTCGGTTCTTGGACCCCTCCTGTGGAACATTGGGTACGACTGGGTGCTGCGCGGAGCCGTTTTGTCCGGTGTTGACATTACCTGCTATGCTGACGATACCCTCGTGACGACTCGTGGCAGCACCTTTCGAGAGGCTCGATGTAGGGCTACAGCGGGTGTGGCCCACATCGTAACCAGAATCCGAGCACTGGGTTTAGAGGTGGCCTTGCACAAATCGGAGGCTCTTTGTTTTCATGCGCGTCGAAGAGCGCCTCCGGCCCGGTCCGAATTGGTGGTGGGTGGAATTAACATCAGTGTCGCGCGTACAATGGTAGACTGTCCTTGACAGCAGATGGACTTTCGAGGAGCACTTTCGACTTCTTGTCCCAAAGCTCGTGGGAGCCGCAGGAGCTTTAAGAGCTCAAAATTTCATACACCGGCGTGGTGCGATCAATGGCACTTTACGGAGCGCCCATTTGGTCGAACACCTGACCACCCTAACTCGGGCCCTACTGCGAAGGCCGCAGAGGGTCATGGCGGTCAGAGTGATACGAGGGTATCGCACCATATCGTGTGAAGCAGCCTGTGCATTGGCGGGGACGCCCCCTTGGGATCTTGATGCCGACTTGCTTTCGCGTATGTACTGGCGGAGAGTGGATGCCCGAATTCGGGGTGAGCACCCTGCGCC
Organism: Mycalesis mineus; assembly: GCA_034621355.1. Classification (NCBI taxonomy): domain Eukaryota; kingdom Metazoa; phylum Arthropoda; class Insecta; order Lepidoptera; family Nymphalidae; genus Mycalesis; species Mycalesis mineus. Next base: position 8,389,081 of record CM067891.1, read on the forward strand.
AGAAAGAAATCAAGAGTGGCGGCGAGCGGCAGATGCCAATCTCGTGATGTTATGGCAGGAGCGGCTACTGGCCCCTACTGCTGGCCACCGCACGATTCAGGCGATCCAGCCCATCCCTGAGCTCTGGATGAGCCGGAAACATGGTCTTCTCTCCTTCCGCCTTGTGCAGATCCTCTCGGGGCATGGCTGCTTCGGGAGGTAAGATTGCGAGGAGAGAGCCCACTGAAATATGCATGACTGCGGCTACGCTGTAGACTGGCTTTGGACTCGTGTGTCCAATGGACAACTCAGCGCGCTGCACTCGTGACAGTAGTGGGACATGACCTCTCATTGCCCACCGTCGTTCACGCCATGGTGAGCAGTGAGAGGTCTTGGAACGCCGTGCCTCTTTCTGCGAGGAGGTGATGGCGCTGAAGGAGGCGGCGGAACGACGGCGGAGAAAGGGATCAGATCCGCCGTCGAAGGGTAGGACGCAGGCGTCGTGCACACGATCGTCGCCTGCCTCCCTAACAAGGTCTTCCAGGCAGTGGGTTTGAGGAACCCATCGCCGTTGAGACGGGAATTCATTGATTCCCCAGATGAGGTTCTGCCTCGGCGGATGCCGCTGGCTGGGTTGCGGACGATTCATAATGCTCCCGGGACCCAGTAACCAGGCGGCGTGAAGGAACATCGCTGGGTTTTAGTGGGTATTTCGGCTGCTTCACAGCCGGGGAGTCCCACATACCCCCCCGGAAATGGCGTAGCTATGACCGTTCTGTTTCCGGAGGGGATGCATAAACGCATTTCCCAGCGTTAAAAAAAAAATACTAATGCGACATATTTATCTCTATAACATTAAACAAAAAAACGAAAACACATAATTACCCACATACATACGCACACACTCCCACAAAAGTATTTCAGTTGTGTATTTCTGATTAGATTTTGTTTTTTTTTCAAATTCAATTTTATTCACGTATATTTAACTTGTTATACTGTATTCTTCTTTTTTTAATTATCTATGTGTAATCTTATTTGGCCTTATTTTTCTACCTATTTGTAACTGTATGTATTTCTAACTGTACGCTGTTGATTACAATAAAATAAAAATAAATAAATAAATAAAATAAAGCTAATTGCACTTCTAGTAAGGCCATGATCTTTTAGCAGGTTATGTCGCACGCACTTCTACTGGGTATAAACTAACCGTATAGCCATTTTTAACCGACGAAAAAAAACGGAGGAGGTTCTCAATTTGACACGTATATTTTTTTTATGTATGACCACGCATAACTTTTTACAGAGTTGTCCGATTTTGATAATTCTTTTTTTATTAGAAAGGGCATACTGCCGTCCCATTGTCATCATTCTAGGATCTGATGATGATATCCTGGGGAAATTGAAGGAACTCTTCAAATTTTGTAGGCACGCTTACAGCGATTTCGATCTTTGTCTTGGTATCGGTAGCTTTTTGGCTACTAGTGCCGTATAATAATATACTATGACAGTATAGTACGAGTACGTTACGTGGCGATAAATCACTGAAAAATAAAAAATAAATTTTTTTAACAATAAATAGAACCGACTCAAAATGCACTAAAAAGTAAAAAATAACTGTGTCATTTAGTTGCTTTACTTTATTAAATACGGGGCCAGCCAAGGTTTCTACTTTAAGGACATTACCTAGAACCCACAAACTGCATTACTACGTAAAATAAATGTTCCTTAAACTTGACTGGCACCGACTTCATAGATATGCTTAAGTAACAACAACTAAATGACACAGTTATTTTTAACTTTTTAGTGCGTTTTGTGTCGGTTCTATTTTTTGTTAAAAATTTTTTAATTAGTTCATTAGTAAGGTCATAATATTCATTCACTTTGAATACCATGTATTCAATTAAATTCTTTATGGATCTTTGCTTCCCACGGCTCTGTAAGCTCAACAAGTACTATACGTTAAGTACTATGCGTTTGATTTGTTTAGAAAAAAGAAAAATGTCCGGTCTATATGTCAAAATAGCTAAGTCAAAAGCTTAAGTAGATACGCGTATTCTACCAAAATTCAGAGAAAATTAATATTTGAAAAAAGCTAAGCAAAAGCTTTATGTGCTTCTGACTGTTGTCTCTCTGCCACGCGATAGACTGGGCATTATTGCGGTGAATTCGTTAAGATATTCGCATCTTGATAAAGACAGCCTTCAGAACCCTGTGCGAGATATCTACATTTCTATCGTTTACCTTTGGATGCAGGGACATGAGTCACTCATCGTTCTCTCTGCTGGCGTGCGACGCGCTGTGCAAGCAGTTCGAGAACATCGACAACTGCACGCGCCTCACCGTGTGCCACAAACTCAACGTGTCGGTTTGTTGTAGTAAGTGAGTCTTGTATCACTGTACCTTTGGTCGCAGGGACATGAGTCACTCATCGTTCTCTCTGCTGGCGTGCGACGCGCTGTGCAAGCAGTTCGAGAACATCGACAACTGCACGCGCCTCACCGTGTGCCACAAACTCAACGTGTCGGTTTGTTGTAGTAAGTGAGTCTTGTATCACTGTACCTTTGGTCGCAGGGACATGAGTCACTCATCGTTCTCTCTGCTGGCGTGCGACGCGCTGTGCAAGCAGTTCGAGAACATCGACAACTGCACGCGCCTCACCGTGTGCCACAAACTCATCGTGTCGGTTTGTTGTAGTAAGTGAGTCTTGTATCACTGTACCTTTGGTCGCAGGGACATGAGTCACTCATCGTTCTCTCTGCTGGCGTGCGACGCGCTGTGCAAGCAGTTCGAGAACATCGACAACTGCACGCGCCTCACCGTGTGCCACAAACTCAACGTGTCGGTTTGTTGTAGTAAGTGAGTCTTGTATCACTGTACCTTTGGTCGCAGGGACATGAGTCACTCATCGTTCTCTCTGCTGGCGTGCGACGCGCTGTGCAAGCAGTTCGAGAACATCGACAACTGCACGCGCCTCACCGTGTGCCACAAACTCAACGTGTCGGTTTGTTGTAGTAAGTGAGTCTTGTATCACTGTACCTTTGGTCGCAGGGACATGAGTCACTCATCGTTCTCTCTGCTGGCGTGCGACGCGCTGTGCAAGCAGTTCGAGAACATCGACAACTGCACGCGCCTCACCGTGTGCCACAAACTCAACGTGTCGGTTTGTTGTAGTAAGTGAGTCTTGTATCACTGTACCTTTGGTCGCAGGAACATGAGTCACTCATCGTTCTCTCTGCTGGCGTGCGACGCGCTGTGCAAGCAGTTCGAGAACATCGACAACTGCACGCGCCTCACCGTGTGCCACAAACTCAACGTGTCGGTTTGTTGTAGTAAGTGAGTCTTGTATCACTGTACCTTTTGTCGCAGGGACATGAGTCACTCATCATTCTCTGGCGCTTCTGTTTCCTTTTAACCTAATTTATTTGTTTTAATAAATTTATTACATGTAAAGATTAAGGAATAGAAATATCTTATAGTTTTACATTACCCAGGACAACCTAATGACACTGAGCCAGAACTTTAGGCGCTCATTTTTTCCTTGCCTAAAACTTGTGCAATGCTTGACTTTGCTATTTTAAATAGCCTAAAAGTTGACAGTTGTAATTACAATGGTGTGCCGAGGGAAACAAGAACATAAATTTAAGAAAGTATAGCTTAACATTGTCAAATCTAGAAGGCGCTTTATTCATTTCAATAGCCCTATCGCGCTAGTGCTATGCGCTGCTGTGTTGCTATGCTTGAAGGAAACTAGTCAGCTTATTATAGAGTTGTGAAATGTCAGCTGGACACATGAAGTTGATCTAGTATATTTTGAAACTGGAAAAAATTACTATTGTCTTCTGTGTTTTAATGAAATCACAGCTGCCTATTTCGAGACTGTATAAACAACACTGTCAAGTTTTTATTTGTGTAGTCGAAGACGACCCGTATTTGAAACGTTACGACTATAAACGTTACGAGATATGTGTCCTGTGATAGTAGATAAGGATCATTTTAATATTGATTGTTAATTTATTTGTTTAGTCGAAGACGACCCGTATTTGAAATGGAGCGAGCCGGGTATCGGCAGATATCTGTTTATGATGACGATGGTGGGAATCCTCGGCTTCACTGTGCTGTTAATCAAAGAATATGAAGTCTTGAATAAAGTAAGTTAACTTTCTCTTACTTGTGTTTTGGTAATCACGTTAGAAATTATGAAAATAATCGTTTTGGCAATATTTTATTCATAATGTGTATTAAAAAGCATTTTAACTTTATTGATGAGTCACAGTTTGATGATACGACGTGACTAGTTTTACATAAGTTATGTAATGAAAGTGTAGTGTAGATATAACAAATTCTGATATTAAAATAGACAAAAAAAGGGATGCAATAACGCTTTTCACAGACTATTTAAAATGTAGCTGTTTAAATATGATTTTGGCTATCTTCACTGTTTAAAAGATTTTTGCATAACATAAAGTGCCAGCTGTATACAAGAAATCCTGATAATTATTTGTTTCTGTAATCACAATATTTTTTGCTGTACTTATTTATTGAAGTGTTAGTATATTAACCTACCATGTTAGGTGTTCTACTCGGAAAGTCCGCACCGTCCGCCGGCACCGAGACCGGACGAAGACAGCGACGTGGCGCGGGAGCGTAACACGGTGCAGTCTCTCACACGCACCGAGCTAACGCAGCACAGCCTCGTCTGCAGGGACCTCACCAAGTTCTACAAGGACTTCCTGGCCGTCAACAGACTTAGCTTTGGTGAGTATCTATATGTACTGAGATTAGCAACCAAAACTTATGTCATTGAAACCAATTCCACCCTCACCATCTAGGTGACAGGCCAGTGCCGACCCGACCAGATTTACGTTGGAGTAAAACCAAATTTTGGCCGCTACATCGCCATTGAAAAATAAGAGATTTAGCAGCTAAAATCCTTTCATAATAAATTAAATCAGCGTTGCTTTTTACTTAAAGACCTACGCTGTATTCTTGGCTTATTCGGTACCCCCTGAATTGGTGCCTCTAGTGATTGCTCCGTTTGCGATGTGTACGGGCCACATATCTGGTAAATCTAAAACTAAATTTACCAGATCGTTTCTTCCACGCAAATATGAAGAAACCGCTTTTATATAAAAACCTGTACTTTCCTATGATCAAATCCCAATAGTTATCACCATTATCTTTTCAGCTGTGAACAAGGGCGAATGTTTCGGCTTGCTCGGCATCAACGGCGCGGGCAAGACGAGTACGTTCCGCATGCTGACAGGCGACGCGCGCATCAGCTGCGGGGACGCGTACGTACATGGATTGTCGCTCAAGACAAGGATACAGGATGTCTATACGCTCATTGGTACGTACTCGTAAAACATTCTTTTTCTCCATATGCGGGGAATATCTTCATGGAAACCCTTCTTGTTTAGTGCAAGACTCCTACCGGCTTAAAACCCCCACCTATCTTCAAAACATTGGTGTACCTGCCCTTCGACCTACCAAGAACGCAATGTGTTCCACCTCTCTCTTGTCTTTCGTCTTTTCTTTTTGATCTTGATTATGTTTTCCAGAAACTCTGCAATCAACTCCTATTTCTCAATATAAAGAAAACGAAACAAATTTGGAACCTTAGCACCTTCTATTATAATTCAAATCTTTTGGAATTCCATTATAACATATTTAAATCACTACTTTTTTCATTTTCAATTGAATTTTTTTGTTCAGGATATTGTCCGCAGTTCGACGCATTATTAGACAACTTGACGGCACGAGAGACCCTCAAAATATATTGTCTTCTCCGCGGTATACCAGTCAAAGTGGGCTCAGTGAGGGCTATACAACTGGCCGAAATGCTGGGCTTCATGAGGCACTTCGATAAAAAGGTAGCTAATTTATTCGGTTCTATTTGCACCCCGCGGTTTTAACTGCGAAGACCTCATTCGGATTCATCAGATCGGAATAAAATGTAGCCCATGTGGTATTCTAGACTATAGTTTATGTCTAATATTTATGCAGATACTTTAAATCATTCTAAAGTTATAATTGGTGTAACTAACTCACTTCATTTTATATATACTCGTGTTTTAATGGCACATATATGATTTAATAACAATCCTTATAATATCTGTGTTTAACTTATGTTCTTTCTGAATGTAGGTGCACGAATGCAGCGGTGGCACCAAAAGAAAAATTAGCACTGCTCTTGCACTCCTCGGGGATTCACCATTGGTGTTCCTTGATGAGCCTACCACAGGTAATTCTTAATTTTGATAAATGCTATTTATCTGTATAATATGGGTGGCCAGGGTTGCTTTTATAAGACCCAAAGTTTTCAAATGAAGAAATTAGTTACTAAGACGCAGGTACGCAAGCTTGAACGCAGTTGTGAACGCATATCAACGAATCATTTTCTACATACCAATATATCGAATCACGTCTATGGACCCGCACTGTCGAACTGTTATCAAGCGTCCAAACGTTTAATTTTGTAAAGCAGCATATCACATTGAGACAGACCGAGCGTTCATGTGTTGAATTTGCAAGAAATTCTACTTCAAAATGGCATGTTACATTATAGGTATTATAGGCGTTCAACTTTGCAAGAAGTTCCATTTCAAACTCAGCATCCTAGCGTCATAGTTTTTTTGTAGCTTTAGACCTGGCGTCTTAGTGTTTAATTTTGCAAGAAGTTCCATTTCAAAAGCGGCATGTTACATTACAGGCATGGACCCAGCGTCCAAGCGCCTGGTGTGGTCCTGCATCAGCGAGGCGGTGGGCGGCGGGCGCAGTGTCGTGCTCACCTCGCACAGTATGGAGGAGTGCGAGGCGCTGTGCTCGCGCCTCACCGTCATGGTCAACGGACGACTGTTCTGTCTGGGCCCATTACAGCATCTCAAAAATAAGTTTTCTCAAGGTAAACTATCTTTCAAATAAAGCTATTATGTATTACATACATACATAAACATCACGCCTTGTTCCCATAGGGGTAGGCAGAGACCACATCCCTCCATTTGCCACGGTCCTTGCATACTTCCTTAGCTTCTTCAACTCTCATTAATCCTTTCATACAAGTTCGTCGGTTTAGGGTACTCTTGACCTGGCCATTATTTAAAATGTCCTGAATTTGGTCCAGGAACATTCGCCTAGAACCATTCACCCTCGCCTTGTAAATCTCTTTTGTTAATCTTCTTTCATCCATTCTCTCTACATGTCCAAACCATCTAAGCATCCCTTTCTCAATTTAGTCACTACATCCTCTTTTACACCACACTTTTCTCTTATCACACTATTTTTAACTCTGTCACACAATTTTAACCCGCACATACTCCTCAATGCTCTCAATTATGTATTGATTACAATTATGTATTGATTACAAGTTACCCTTTGGCTGCAATCAGACCTGATGTTAAGTGAGGATGCAATTTAAGATGGAAGCGGGCTTAGGGGAGTAGGATGAAAATCCACATCCCTTTCAGTTTCTGCATGACATCGTACCAGAGCGCTAAATCACTTGGCGGTACTTCTTCGCCGGCAGGGTTGTAACTAGACAGGGCCAAAGTCTTCCAACAGCTAGATCAGGACCAATTAAGAAAATCTTAATTGGCCTCGTCGAGAATCGAACCGAGGACCTCTGTCTTATAAATCCACTGCGTATACCACTGCTTCACGAAGGCCGTCTGTCTGTTTTTAACTTATTTTACTTAAATCTCACCTTCTGTCTTAATATGACACAAATGCTTAATAAAATCATGTTATTGTTCGCAGGATACACGTTAATAGTGAAATGTAAAGCGGGACCGGACAGGGACGCCTGTGTAGCTAATATAAACCAGTATGTCATAGACAACTTTGCGGATGCGAAGCTTATGTGAGTATTTCTTGTTGATATATATGAATTTTATAACCTTTTTAGTCGTTATAACACACATTGACAGTCATAATTCAGGACCTCAGTCTACAGTAGCGCCACCTGGTGAAACAAAAAACAATAGTCCTCGTTGCCACATGCATTTGTTCCACAGATGTCGTAAAAAGAGTAGGCTATCCGAGCTTGTATTGTTGTAATGGTCACTGACGTCATTCTACATCCAATATGGCGGAATCCCAAATGTGATAGACTTACTCTACTTATTTTATGGACTGATATTTGCGTGCGCGCGTGCGTGCGTCCGCGTGCGTGCGTGTGCGTGTGTGTGCGTATTGCTCACGCTTCGACTATTCCGAAATTCTCACGAAAACCACGCGGATGAAACCGCAGGGTGTCGCTAATAAGTAATAATAATATTACAGAGAAACCTACCTCGGGATAAGCACATACTACCTGGACGACCGCGGGCTGCCGTGGTGGCAAGTGTTTCACCGAATGGAGCAGGCGCGCGTGTCCTACTCCATCGAGGACTACTCCGTCTCGCAGACCACCCTCGAGCAGGTGTTCCTGCGCTTCACCAGGATACAGGGCCAGCCTGAGGAGGTGACCACCGACAACCATGTAAAGACTTAAGGTAGCATATTTATTGGTCAACCCGACTAACTGTGTCCATTAAGTTCTGAAAACGATCTTAAGACTTAAGGTAGCCTTATTTTTAAGTGACTTCCAAAAGGAAGTTTTATGTTCGGCTATATATGAATGCTATATAGGAATGTCTTTAACTACATTTTCCCTCAGGAAATGTACCTAAAAACGTCACTCGGATGCCTCTTGAGTTTTGCCTACAAAGGATGTTCATAATTTAATCTGTATGTTTTTTTTATTAAAAAAGAATACATAAGAAACTTAAGTTAACTTAACTGTAAGATATCTCGCGTGTGGCTGAATTGATTATTATGTGGTTTTCATAAAAATGTTTGTCCATTAAGGAAAAGGTTTTTGATATATTAAACTAATTTAGAAAAAGAAGATTCTCTGGTTGACTTGTTTGGTTTACTGTATGTTATACTGTGAAGGCTGTTCGTAGTAGTAGTTAGTACTACCACATTGCTTATTTCTGCCACCAAGCAGCATTGCTGTGTTGCAGGGTTAAAGGGCAAAGTTTCCGATAAAAGAGGTTTAACACTACGCCTCAGGTTGATCGACACCTGACGGCTCTTTGTAGGACGTATTCCTTGCATGACCTGAAGTGTTGCTCGGTTTATAGACGATTGTTTACCATCGGGTGGACCATCTTGGTTTGTCAATTATTCCTAAAAAAGGGTAAGTTAATGTATACCTTTATCCGCACTGGCTAAGTATAAGATTTTTATTATTATTATTTGACCATAATATGACAAATCTAAATAATTAGAGTAAGTAAATTTTCGTTAATTTGTTGAATTGATGGATAGTACCGATTCACAGGTTTAAATGTAGGTATAAACTGATGTCTGATTTAAACAAAAATATCTATACTACCTATTAGTATTAAAGTCGTCGTTCAGTTCTGATGCCGATGTAAAATACATGCTATGAAGACCCAGTATCGATGTGATGTTTTCAACTAAAGCTCACAGCTCATTAGAGCCAACCGGCACTAAAATAGCACCGTTTCATCTATAGAAGGCTTTCGAATGAGACGATCCGTTATTAATGGTCAATACTCAAATTAACCTTGAATATCGGGCGGAGGAGCGGCATTGAGATAAATAAACATTTTGCCGGGAAAGTCCTTTCTGGAGACTTAGCTTCCCTGATCATGTATTATATGTAGCACCTCCATTCAAGCCTGTTGCTCTTAAAGCCTGTTCATAAGTGTCATCACAGGGAATCGATGCTGTTCGTATTTGGTGTCACTACTGAGTGAATGTAATAAGCCTAATAATAATTATACGTTGCAAGTCCTTTAAAAGATGCTAACTGCGCAAGGCGAGGCGGTGCAAGTCGTGAACGATGTCGCTCTAATGAGCTATGGCTGTTATTTTATACGTGTATTAAATGTTTAGACGTGTCTATGTTAGTGTTGTCATGTTATTTATACTGTGTATCGTCACAAATGCAATATGTGTCGTTGTTCTATGTTAGGGTAATTTATGTACTTATTCAATATTTGTGGCGGATAGAGATAAAGAGCCATCTTTATATATAAAAAAATGTTCGTCGTAATTTGTTCCACTTACGATGACATCTGTAGCAAGAGACTTTAAATAAAGCACTAAAAGTAGAATCACACAATATATTTAATGCCAAAACTCTAGTAGGGATATTTACATTACACACAAAAAGGCTGAGTATTTGCAGTACATACACCCAAAATCAAACGAGACTTCCCGTAATAGAGTCACTGTATAAATTTAAAAAAGGACAATAGATGAGACGAATCTTAGCATTCCATGGTTCACCGTGCGAGTGCCGGGTCCATCGCGTGGCTGAGAGAAAAACTTCGAACAGAGCCCGCGACTTCTGACACGAGTGCAAGTTTATAAGGGATCCCGTGGTATCGTGCGTCAACACTCACTTCCTACGTTCATGTTATGCCTTTCCACATTATTTTTCCAAATTTGGCTGGGCAGGGCACAGCCTGCCAGAGCTGCCCAGCTAAATTTGGAAAGATCTTATCAAAACAGCTATGGATACTCGTCCTAATATGGACCTTGCAACATTTCTTGTAAGGTCTAGATCTTTAGATTTAGCAGGTTATTGAGTGATTTTCTTTTAGTAGGTTATAGATTAATTTACTGTACTTCATAAATAATTGAAGATTTCATACAATAATTTGAATAATTTGGAAACTTTTTATCTCTACCCTCCAAACTCATCTAGACTTCTACCGCAAATCAAATTAAATAATGAATAAAAGTACTTAACAAATTTAATAGTGTTTTGCTAGCGATGGCGTTCGTCTAATTTTTAATTCGAAAATGTTATTGCTATATTTTTATTTTTTATCGCTTTAGCGGGAAATCTAGCATAGGAAGTCACATGATATTAAGTGATTCCCGCCGTCACGATTTTCACAATACGATTATTTTTGTTGATAATTATTACTAGCCCTATTAAGTTGTGATATTAAATGATGCCCCAAAATTAAAAACTTACTACATATTAATTGAGAAAAAATAAACTTTTCGAATTAAAAATATTTCAAAGTACCATAAGAAGATCTAAGAATACTCAAAGTGTTCAGTATAATATTGTAGTGTATGAATTTCTCGAACTAGTAACTTACTTTCCAAGACTGAAAGTTTAGGTACCAATAAACCTTACAAATTAAACTGAGTCTATTTTACTCGCATATATTTTGTACACGTGGTGTTCGGCTTAAAAATAACAATATTATAATGTACTTATATATAATTAAATAATTTATAACTGGCACACATACGCTACGCTTGTATGTTATGACGTGACGTCACTTAAAACTGATCATAGTGACAAATTGTATGCGTTCATAGATGTATTGTCTATGGACAAACACAAGTATTAAAGTTCCAGGTGAAAATTATTTAAATATATCGATATTTTTCTTCACAATAACTACTAACAGTAGGGCAAATAAAATTTGGTCACTTACTACTAAATATAATAAAATAAAATCGCCACTGTGTGTCTGTTTCTTCACGACAAGCTCGAAGACTAACAATTTTTAAGCTGATTCCTGAGGAAAATTTAAGTATTCAATTTATTGTAATTTAGCTCAAATATGACAATAATTGTTGGAAAAGGCGCGCTACCTTGGAGCTTTCATTGAAAACGCTGCCTTGACTTCAAGATATCCCAAAACAATGTATGGAAGGTTTGCTATTCTTTATTAATACTACAAAAAGTCCGCGATGACTTATATCCAGCTTATAACAATAGCTTGCTATACACTTCTTTCTATAAAAAATATAGGTTCGTTTTTAATTTTTTTTTTTTTTTGGTATCCTTGGACGCTTATACAACACTATTGGGGTCACGGGTGAAGTCGCAGGTGTCTGCTATAGTTGACGCGTTTTAAACTAAGTCGTTAATCTGTTATTTGGACAAGTGATATGGAGGCAGTGTTATAATTTCGAGACTCCTTCCATATGCCAGCTCCTAACACGCGGGGTCGATGTGTTAGCAATATTATTAGTACACGAAGAGTAGTTATTGTGAAGATTGACTGTAATATCCCTATATGTATAGATAATTCTTCTATCTAGCTTTGCTAGCTAATTATATTTTGATGTTTCAAATTGAAATATTGCATAGTATTTCTTGTAAATGATGTAGTATGGTGCTTGGCATGACGTTATTTAGATATAAGTTTAGTTTCAGAAGTGGGATGTGTTATATTTATGCTATATTGTATATTTTAGTTATAATTGGAGTTTTAAAAATAATTTGTAAATGATGTACTAAAATATATGAATAAATTTTTTAAATGTTTTACGAATACTAAAAAGCTTTTGCAGATGTTTGGGTTTAAATGAAATGGCCGAAAAATGTGCCTCTGTAAAAATTTTGTCATTTAAATATTTATATTTGTTTCAAAATTTAATTATATTTTAATTTTATTTTAGTTAAATAATATTTTTAACATATTTAATCCAATGACGAAATTTTGGTTAAAAATCATATAAAGGCATTAAATATATAAACAAACCATTATATGTTTTAATATTAGGTACTCCGTTACAGTACTTAGTGCTGGGCTATGACTGCAATATTCTCGAGTATTATTTATATCCTTGTAACTTATCAAATGTGATCGGTATTGAATACTTACTTTTACGAATACCTACCTAGTTTTCATTATTATATCTAACTATCGTGATAGTTTCTGTTAGACGTATTTAGATATTCGCCAAGCACTGGAACGGCGTAGTTAGCACATGAGTAGATAAAAAGAACAGAGGCAAAGCTTCATACTACCGCGTGAATCGGTTACACTACTACAAGCACGCGGGGTATGTGTGAGTGACCACCAGCCGCTTGTCGCGTACGCGGCGAGACTGGAAAAAACCGGTTTACGCTGGCACAGTTAGTTGACAATTTTAGGGTCATTTCAGTGCGACACGTTGTTTGTTTGATTGTTTAATTTGTCTTAACCTATTATTACAACCCTACCAAAATAGGCAACAATTTGCACGTTCTTAAGAAGCTTTGCCTCTGTTCCTTTTATCTACTCATGTGGTAGATAGGGAATTCAATATATAATTAATTACATTGTTGTTATGTAGCGCCATATACCATAGTATTCTTCAAAAGCGTCCCATATTAGGTACAACCTTGTATGTGCAAAGATCAATCTGAGTTTACCACTGTATATTTGTGTACAAAATGTAAGTTCAAACCTGATACATAATCGTATTATTATTATGATGTTATACCTCGTATCAATCAAGTCCCCTTTGAAGTTGCTACACGACAAACTGCGCAGGTAATAGCAGTGCTGGTAACTATTTTGTACAACAAAATCAATTGTGTGCAAGGATAGCGGACTTGATGATTGGTACGTGGTATACCGTTTACCAGACTTAATTGTGATATTTTTTGTGATCCGTTGTAATATAATTTTAAAAAGTACAGCTAGCATCTAACTTCAATAAATCCTATAATTGGGTACTTGCCTCTTGCTTTATAAGAGAAATTAAAAAAAATAAACATACGTAAAAATATTTTTACCCATTTTGCTCTTACGTACCTATAAATGATATGCAAATTAGCAATCCCGTATTATAATTCGTAATATGCTGGCTGTACATATTATATTTTTTAGGCTATTTTTAGCGGTTTTTTTTTTATTAAAATCCAATGAAATAAATATACTTAGTTAAATATTATGCACATATATTTATTACAAAGTAATTAAATTATGTGTTTTAAAATTAAATTATATTTTTGATGATTGACTTATCTACTTATATTTATTCAAAATAATTTGACTTTCGTGTAATATATATTTATTAATTTTTAAATTAAAATTTATAAACACTAAAAAAATTGCAAGATAAGGCTTTTGATGTTTCACTTGTGTGCGATATGTTTTAAGCAAAGCGTACGCATGTACAGTCCACGCCAAGCTTCTAGTCCGCTTTGAAGCTGCAACTCGTAGAACTGCGCAGGTATAATGACCGTGTTGATAACTATTTTCCCTAAAAATCAATTTGTACACTTCGCAGTCACACGCCTCGTTTTCAGAGCGGACTACATTTTTGACGAGACTTATACCTACCTACTTTAAGGTTTACAATTTTTTAAATAAAATATCTTTATGGAAGTTTATTTTGTTTAATTCAACACATACATTTCAATAAATAAGAATACGGAAAATCGTAATATGTATAAATGTATCACAATATTTTATAATCTAATAATATTTAACGCTCTAAAGACTTATCTACAGTTATAATACAAGTTTTAAAAAAATTAAATAGTAGATGAAACAAGCACATGGCAGTAATATTTCCTCGGTCGAGCTGTGAAAGTTTCCAAAATAAATATTTATTTTTTTTTTAACAAATTTGATTAAAATAATACGTAGGTAATTGATATTTTGTTGACTTCTCACGAAGCGAATTAACATTTTAAAATAGTTTCTAAAATGAGCCCAACTAAAATAAACAAATTTAATTTATACGTAACGAATTTAACTCATTTGTAATAAGTGCAATTCTATCACGGCTTACGCATTAATAAAACAACACAACACGGAAATTATTAATATGTATTTAATTTTCTCTTAAGCAATTATCAAATAAAAAGTCAGATACGTGATAATAAATGTTACTAGAACGGCTGGTAATTAATGCCATGCCATGCCAGGGTACGATTTTCGGCTTGGGTCTATTTAGGATATTTTTATTAAGTAGACTAACCGATCAGTGATGATCAGACTTTGGGTTATCTTGACCGCGGCTAGTTAAGTTATCTATTGGAAATAGATAACCTATCACCAGATGATTTGAAAATAGTACGTAGACTTCATTTGTAAGTATACCTGTACCAATAACATACAGTAAACTTGATAAAAATATTTTTTATTAAGTATATTTTATACATATACATACATAATAAAATAGCTATTTAGGCTTAGTGCTGAAACAAACACAAGTTATAACAAATATTTACACAAGTAATATTTGAACAAGAAATGCAAAATATTGCAAACTAAGCTTAACAAACGACCTTAATGGAAATACCAGAATACCGCTCACCCTTGACATAGTGATAATAACTGATAACAGTTTCATCTTTATTTGCCATAGATTATATTTGCCCCAATTCACTAATGTCATGTTAGTATCAAACGTACAAACACATTTTGTTTTTGTATATAAATATATTCTGGATCTAGAATAGATATTATTTTTTACACTTTTTCTCACATTTATTATTATTAACAATTTTTTTTAATTTTTAACAATGTGATATAAAAACACTATTAAAAATTTATAAAAAATATTTGCTCCTTCACTTGCGGAGCCTTTGAAGGCCCAAGCAACCTTTGCATTTTTAATTATTAGTATAGACATTTTAAAGTCTCTTCACAATGTATATATTTACAATTGAATTGTACTAGCGTTCTAACTGCAACTTGATATAACGATTCACATACTGTTTTTGAAACATTTGGAACCTTCAAACAACGATTAATTATTATTAATTATTAAAGGTATGTACGAACCGTAAGAATTGATCACGTAAATACTCTTCATTATTTATTCGAAGAGTGAAACTAATTTGACTGAAGAGAACAAAAAAAAACACCTTTTCAAAAACTTAGAAGTGATATTGATGTTTCAAAGAGTCGCATATTCGAATGGCTATACTGTAGCTATATATTATAACCCTTCGCGTTGATATTTGGTAAATTGTAAGAATATTTGCTCTAATGATGTTTGCAGGATGCTGTAATCTTCTACTTCCAAATCTCGTTTGGCTCTCTCCATGATGCCGAACATTTTGGACCAAGGCACGCTGCGGTCCGGCAGGTAAAATGTTATTAGTCCTTGATACTCCTCCCTGAAAGACAATTTGGTATGAGTTTCGCCAAATATCAAGTCTGCTGTCAATGAGGCGTATGCCTGCATAATGAACAAATTTATATTTCGCATCGCAATTCAACGTGTTACAATTTCAGTGCGGAGTTCAAGCTTGACACGCGGTACATGTTCGAGGCATCGTGTTCTTAACAGACTATTAACCTGTTACACAGACCACACAACTAATTTTTTAAGAAATCTTTTTTCAGAAAAAAAAGTAAAATGAATGCGGTAGAAATGAGCACATTGAGAAGTATGAGTGGAGTAAAACAGTGCCAGAATTAAGGATAGTGTGATAAAGCAGCAGTGTGATATAGAAGAAGATGCAGTGACTAAAATCGAGAAAGGTATGCTCAAATGGTTTGGTCACGTAGAGAATGAATGAATAGTCTTACGAAAGGGATTTATTAGGCGAAACTAAATGGGAATGTTGGAAGAGGAAAACAAAAGCGGACCTTCCTACGTTTGCGTTCGCTCCGATGCCAAATCTTGTATTATCTACTTACATTAATTTAGGTTCTACATAATTGGTTTGCACATATCGCTTCACAGTTTCTGTTCTCGCGTCGTTTTCTAAACTGTCTCCTTCCTTCAGCTTTATCTTCACGGTTAGTGTGAAACCTAGAAACAAAAAGATTTAGATTTGTCTTACTCATTGCTAGCACAGGCTATTCACTAGGGAATAACTGTCATGTTACAATGCGCCTTATGCGTTCTTTGTGATGTTAACACCAAATCACAGCTTTAAATATACTTCGCTACCGATAGAGCTTTACCTTGAGAGAACTTGTTCTTGAGATGCTGCGGCGAGCCGAGGCACTGGAACCGTCCGTTGACCATGATAGTCAGCCGGTCGCACAGCGCCTCGCACTCCTCCATGCTGTGTGACGTCAGCACGAAGGCGCGCCCCGCCCGCCGCGCCGCCCGCACCGCGCGCCACACCTGCCGCTTGGCCGCCGGGTCCACGCCCGTGGTCGGCTCGTCCACGAACACCAGCTGCGTGCGCCCCAGCATGGCGATCGCTGTACTCAGCTTGCGCTTGTTGCCGCCCGAGTATTGATCCACCTACATTATTTATGATGACATTAGAAATATACCTAATAACGAAAAGTGTATTAATAATTTAAATAGACAGAAAAATCCTAAACATATTTAGTAAGTAGATATAGGTTATCTCCCGGTCGCACTGTCTACACAAAATAAGAAGGTAACAGTGGAGCTGGTGTCTATTCTGATTGAAACAGGCAATTCCACCTGAGAAACACCGGGTCAAAAAAGCTTAGAGTCCTCGCTCAAAATATTTTTGAAAATTGGTGTTTTTAAATAGATTTGCCGCTCGCACTGCCATATTAGAAAAATGGCGTCAATTAAAGTGTTAAAACGATATCTTCTTTCCGAAGGCTACGCATTTCAGTTGTAAGTTATTCAGCATGGGTGATGTAAAATGTATACAACATTTACCCTTTTATTCAGATGTTTTGTAAATCCGAGAGCATTTGCGAGTGTTTCAGCTCTAATCAAAGAGTTGGCATCCTTTAGACCTCGGAATCTAGAGAACAAATGTAGCGTTTCACGTCCGGTCAACTCGTTAAATATTGCGTCGAATTGTGGACAGTAACCTGAAACAGTACAGCGAAATTAATAGACATATTTTTCGTTTAAACTATTTTTGGCGCGTTGTTCGTTGAATGGGACTAAGACGTAATGCTGGTTGGAGTCTAATCAGCTCGCATCGATTAAGAGCGGTACTCAGTCTCTCGGTGGCCGTTACTTCTAAAAGCGTGACGCATCATTCGCTTCTTTTCAATATTATTTCCTCACTAACGTCGCCATGGTTAAGCTTTCACTTCGGTCTTGTAATCTTATTTATTTGTACCACATAACATGAAATTAAACATTCAGACAAAAATTATTATGAAGGAAGTACAAAAGGCACAAAAGGCGGCCTTATCGCTTAGTAGCGATTTCTTCCAGGCAACCTTGGGCGTAGGAAAATATCAGGATCAGACTGCAGGTGGTATAAAATACCTTATAAGATACATAATACATACGTAATATGCCATAAAGGATATAGAAACCATGAGTCATCAATACTACTCGTGTTTTAGATAGTATGATTTAACAGTTTTTTTTTTAAAGGATCAGTGATTATGACTGTTGTATGTCTACTAGGAGAGCGTTCCAAAGCTGAATTGCATGCACAGCAAACGAATGTTTGTAAAACTTACTTCTATATACATACCGGTATGCGCAATGTTAAATCTTAAATATCAATATATTTTATAGTCTATGGTATCATATACAAATGGAAAAGTTTACCAATATTCTCGTGGACTTTCGTGATATTAGATCCAACTGAGTAGCCACTAACAAAAGCGTCTCCGCTAGAAATAGATTCGTCGCCCATCAGCATTTTGAATGTGGTCGTTTTACCAGCACCATTAACGCCCAACAGGCCAAAGCACTCCGCTTCTCCTACAGCTGTAATAAATGAAATTACTTAGAAGTTTGATTAATTAAAAATTAAAATTGAAAATATTATTTCCTTCAAACGTGACTACTCACAATGGAAAGCTTTAAGCTTATAAGCACTACAAAAATTCCCTTTTTCTATATAGGTTATTTTTTTCTCAATTACGTTACTCTAATGGAATTACATTTTACTTATGCTGTACCCACACTTTGTAAACCATCGGATAAGAATTTTAGCTTCATCTACGTCTGGAATTTAAAAAAACTCTTTCGCTCTAGTTCGACTTCAAGAAATACTGAGTCTGTCATGATAGACATGACGAAACTTCATACAGTTGACAAACTGTTGTCATGAGCATAACCAAACTAATTTGTAACCCCTTTTTTAAAATAATGAAACCCAACTTATCAGATTTTATCTAAATACGAGCCCTAATTAGCCACAGCATTCTATTGTCATCCATCGCCTGTTACAGTTTAATAAATATAATCAAATAAATAACTTACTAAATGAAATCTGGTCCACAGCCAAGTTGTTGCCGTAGTATTTCGTGAGACCGCGCGCCACGAGTTTTATGCTTGGTGTGTTTGTATCCACCTTTTCGGCGTGTTGCATTTCCTCTGCTACGTCGGGATCTAACGACGATGCGTCTAGAGTCGGTGCTTTCTTCTTATTAATACATAGCTATACAATTAAAGTTTATGTTATTATCAATCTATAGGTATACTATCTGGAAGTTATCTTAACTTAAACGTAAGCTTCACGGACTAGATCGACGACAGTAAGAATTGACATTGATGAAACACTATTACAGTAATAAGTAGTATTACTTTTTCTGAATTTTTGGATACCTATATTCTGAATAGTTGAGTTAGAAATTTAATGATATATTATCATCCATTCAGGAGTTAGAAATTCATTTTTATTTTAAACTAGATCTTCAAACGGCTAACAGCAACAGTAAGCTATAGATTAGGTATAGGGGTATAATCAGGTATAGAGAACTTAAGACAATGATTAAAGTTTAGACAGTAGAAATGTAGGTACGCTACGCATTTGCAATGATAAGGGCGTGTAAGGTTAAGTAAGGTCTGTATGAGGTCTGATTTTTATACATTTAAGATGGATTTGTTTTGAAATAACTTTCCATGAAAATATTTCTCATGTGTTATCTAGGTTATCTAGCATGTATATTTTCTAGGCGGAACTATAGTTTGACAAGAAGTGAATTCTTAGCTACTCAATATCAAACTGTTATCTATATGAAGATGTCTAGTTATTATCACTATCGGTCTTGCCATCAATAACGTAATGTACTTAATGATGATATTGTATCATCTTGAATGTTAAAGATTTCTAATTTTGATTAAGCAGTGATTGATTTTTTTTTCGTTAAATTCATGAAAGACTTGACTGATTTGTATGATGACTATTTAAAGATTGATTTGTCATTCGTTAAATGATAAAATTTCACTAATGTGTCCTGAATAATATCACTTCGATTTTATAATTTATGTTTGATAGAATGAATTCTTTAAGATGAAAACCACATCCCTTCGGTTTATACACGACATCGTACCGGAACGCTAAATCGCTTGGCAGTACGTCTTTGCGGTAGGGTTATACCTAACTAGTCACGGCCGAAGCCTCTGACCAGCCAGACCTGGACCAATTTAGAAAATCCTAATCGGCTCAGCCGGGAATCGAACCCAGGACCTCCGTCTTATAAATTCACTGCGCATTACCATTGCGCCACGGAGACCGTAGACAATGACTTAACAGCGACGCGTCGTTCCCATAAAAATGCATAAATAGAGGCCAGTAGTGTCGCTTCAACAGATCATGTACCCACCGCTGTTATCTGCTGTCGGCTTCGAACTCACACCCTTATGTCAATAGTTTATGGAAGTCTTGATCTTCGCCACATGTTACTGAATATGTGGGCATTAATGTTTTAATTCTTATTATGGTTCTTTGTCTTCTAATATCATTTAAAACATTTCTAAGTGACTCCAATTTATTATACCCAATTGGTAGCTGTAATTTTGTACATACCCTCTGAATCCAGTTGTATTCCAATATCATAAGGAGCGACCATAGAACGGCGCCAGTGGCCAATGTACACACAATGTAGCGCATTATGCCTGGCTCCTCCCACTCGAAATATGGGTTGTCACGAACTGCCGACCAAAAGAAGGATTTTTATAACTGCATAAAAAACAAGTAGTGTATTGCAACCTTCCAGAAACACCAAAAATAAATATGTACATAACCATTTTTTTAATGGGTAACGCAAGTTATCCTCTAAGGACAGGTGTATGCCATCGCGGACTTTTTGACGTCCTAAGAAAGAGATACAATTCTTGCATACACAGTTTAGCAGTTTTGAGTTTATCGCGAATAGACTAACAGACAGACGCGGCCAGGGATTATATTTTATAAGACAGTCCTTGACATCAGTCACACGTGGTAATTAATGATAGTATCTAGAATAGAAGCAGATAGAGGCATATTGTTAGGTTTAGGATAAAATTCACACCTCTTCCGGGGCCTACACGCCGCACTGGAATAAAATATCGCTTGGCAGTATGTCTTTGTCGGCAAGGTAGTTACTTGCCCACCAGCCTTACCTAGGTCAATTGAGAAAATTTCAATCAGCCTATCAAGGAATCAAAACCATGACCACCGTCTTATAAATACAGCACACATATCGCTGCGCCACAGGGGATGGAGACCGATCAAAAGCAGCCTTAATTATCACACACATAATATAACATCGTATCTTTTAACATAAAGCAATCTTTTTATATTAAGCTACACATGTTTTGATAGGTAGATACTTACCGCAGCATTGTCGGGTTATATTCTTGCAAAGGAATTCCATGTTACACTCTTCCAAATTAGGCAGCACTGACGTCAGGTAATCGCAATACTCAAGGCAGGAAAATCTTATCAACCCCACTTGATTCAGCTGCCTGTGCAAATGTAACGTGGACTTTTGTAATTACATTTTATGAGATAAATTCGTGGGATAGGAGAGTCATAATCAACTTCAACTATATTTAAATACATATCTACGAGCGGGATCCGTTTTTTTCCACTATCCGCTCAATTCAGCAAAAAGCTTATGTTAAGAGTGCGTAAGCTAAAAGTACCTAGAACGGTAGCTATACTCGTATATAACGGCTATAACGGGCATCCAAATCTTTCAAATTTCATTCGCCACCTTTAATTTTTGACCGATTCAGACAAGAATTGAGGATTTCCATTCTCAACCAAAAAACAAAATTTCATTCTCAAATAAATGGACCTCATTTGAAGTGAAAAACTATAACTACATACTTTAATAATGAGATAATACCTACCTAGTAGAAGTGACCAGACTGTAAAGCGGAAAGAACTGCAGGATATAATCCATGATCTTTGCCGCTTCCTGCGCTGACGCAGCTAGCGACGACAATGCCTCTACGATTTGAGCTCCGATCAAACCTGCAAACAGCAAGGAGCTATTAGTGTTTATTTATTGTAATTTTGTTAGTTAAGTCTAAGCAAATCTAGGTATACAGCTAAACTCGCACTGGCGCAGAGTTAAACCGTCGCGATGCAACGCATCATGTTTTTGAACTACAACGCACGACGATGCTACTAATTCGGTTAAGTTAAACATGTATTACAACAAAGGCCTCGATAAGTATTAGACTATTTAATTTAGATCAACAAAGAAACATTTGGTACTTGTTCCTCCCTTATCGTACGCCAATAAGTAACAGTTGAAACACCCACTCGAAGAATTGGATGTTATCTTTTAGGTTTCAGATACAACAATCTCCAAGTCAAAAATATAGCGTGAACAGGTTTTTCTATATAAAATTTAAAAAATTAAAAGTGTGATTCCGTACTGCACCTTTGAAATTTTCCCTATTTAGAGCAAAGTAATATAAAGATAGCTAATAGAAATATAGATACCAAATAGAAATATAGATCCTCAAAAGCAAAGTTCTAAGCGTACGTAAAGATCGGTGGATGATAAACTTACCGAAGAGAGTGTTAATGAAGAACATAATCACAAATCCAAGAGCTGGTCCGTTGAACAGCAGCGAGAACAGATAATGTAGAGGCAGCATCGCCGCACCGTATATCATCAAACAAAGATACAGCCGACCTGGCAAAATTCAAAATTATATTGTAAAGTCAAAACTTCACTGAAAACTAAAAGTTAATTCCTAATCGTCAGTAAATATTTCTATAATTAACAAATAATGGTTACACCTGAAATATCTATTGACATTAAGAGTTCGGGTCTTTAAGAAGAAGCCGCAACTAGGATATTTTTGTTATCATATGTTCATAATACTCATTTGTTTTAAAGTTGAAACATCGAAACGACAGAATAAATGTAAACAAAGGAACGGTATGCTATGTGAAAGCGGATAAGTATTACCTTTGTCTCTTTCTGTCATATGATGTAAGGATTTTTGATATATAAAAGTCAAATATTTAAAAGTGCCAACTTTTCTATTGTTATGGTATGGTTTTGATATAATCCTTTATTACTACATCGTACATAGGCTTTTGAGAGGCATGCACGTGATTTGTGAGTTTGTTATTAGTAGATAGTATCGACCTATCACTTAGGACGTATCTATTGTAGATAAGGCTCGATCGTTTATTCACAAAGAACTGGAAATGAGTTATTTACTTTAATTAATTCCTTAAAGGTATTTTCACATCTGACAGAAGATACGTCGAGCGTTCTACGGTCACTTACATTCGTACGTTCAACTCACAAACACCATTGACTAAGTTTGGAAATACTTTTGCAAATTTTGTGTTTTTGTTGTAAATGTATACTTTGTAATTTATCTGTGTAAAACTAGGCAGTAAACCAAAAAAAAATTGATTGCTCTTATGTTACGGGATACCAATTATACGAGCATGTGACGAAGATATATACGAGTAGTTATATCTCACCGAGCTCGTCCACAGAGCTCATGCCAGTGACCTGGAAGGCCGCGCAGGAGATGATGATGCTAACACAGAGCACCATGAACCAGAGCCAGTCGAACAGCGCCCCCGCACCCCACATTATATACGGCTGCATGCCTGCCGCCCGCTGCAGTAACTTCGCACGTGTTACGCGCTCCTATACAAACGTTGGTTTATTAAAATTCAGTTTGGCTTATTTACAAGCACTTTTCGTGGTGAGTCTACCACCGGCTTGGGTGGTAGTTTTTACTGTGGAGGGCCGGTAATTAAAATGAATAGGTATTAGCCATATCTTCATTATTACATCATTATCCTTTTAATGGTCAATTTCAGGACCAGGGATACTTCACATCCTCCAATCCATAAGATTGGAGGATCTGAAGTAGGCCTATCACGCTGCTTCACGCTCTCAGATTTGAGTTTGGACCCAAACTGTGCAGCTATTGAGGCTTTAAATTTAACGAAGGATATTATTATATAATTTAAAGAAGGATAAGGATTGCCAAATCGGCAAAAATCTGAAACTACATAGGACTGAATAGTTGGAATTTATGGCAGGTTGGTTCTCACAATGCGAACCCGGAACCACCCAAGGATGAACAGTAAATTTAAGGTTATTTTATTTTATTTACACCGTAAATCACTGTCGTATGTGAAAAGGGAGATCTGAATATTAATATTTATAAGTTAAATAATGTCTCTGGCAAATTACATACCTTAATATAAAACATAATAAACACTGCACTAACGATGGCAAGACTATTGCCAATACTGTTTGCAACTTGCACTGATAATAGGGACACCATCAGCTGAATGTTGGTCTGTAACAATAACAGAACAGAAATCAACTTTATAGTTTAAAAAAAATAAACATTAGCAGCAATAATAAAAGAGCAACAGACCAAAAAAAAACAATTTTTTTAAAATAAAACTTACTTCATCTCTATAGTTAGCTTGCAATGGGTGATTGAATACGTCGAGGCTGGCCTCGGGGTTGAATCCTTTGAGCAGAGCTGAGTGCACGGTGGCCAGGGCAGTGGCTACGTCGTGGTAGCCGAAGTTGCTGAACCAAGAGGTGGCAGTATTGTCGTCAAACGTGGCGCCGATGAGGAATCTGTTGCGGTATGCGCCCATTATCACGGGGTCTTCTGTCTGTGTTAATAAATAGAACATTTTGTTTAGATATAAGAAAACTAAGTTTTATAGATCGATCTTATAAGATTGGTTTATTTTTTAACCGATTTAAAAGAGAAGTTCTCAGTTTGACCTGTATGTTTTGTGTTTGTCCACGATTATCTCGCGTTTGGCTGAATTGAAAATCATTAGTTACATACAGGTAAAGATTTAGTATTTTAACGTACCTACTTAAAAAAAGGATCTTGTTTGATCTTTATGTTTGTATGTATGATATACTTTGAAGGCGATTCGTGTTTCTTTAAAAACAATTATTGTTTCATTGGTATACTTTGAAGTTGATCCCATTTTCATTGAATCTGGACATTTTTATAATTTTAAAGTCGGCTGGTTTTTTTTATTGCTAAATAATTATTAAGATTCAGCCTATCAATCAAAAGTGGCTAATGAAATAATAATCTTCTGAGTAGGTTTAGATATTGGGCCCAAGAATAATTTAACATGTGAATAGGTATCCTAATAGGTACATGGTTATTATACTTAAATATCCTAATTTTTTATATCAATATCAGATCTTATTTAATATTCGGATGAACTAATGAGGAAACTCACTCTTTGTAAATAGTAATCATCGATAGGCTGGCCATCAACAATCGTTAACACCATGGAGTTGATATTAGAAGCATTAAACAGTTCTTCGTACCCTCGTCTGCCCAAATTACCCCACGACGTCTGGTTGGTGCCGTTGTAACTTAAGAACGTATTTGTAGTTATATATCTGTAAAGGAATAATTGATATGACGAACAATAATTAAAACACATCTAATGGTTACGCCATACCTATAGCGGTGTAGACAGGACAGCGATGCCACGCTGGCGCGACATAAGCCATTGTAATGTATTAGTTAATATAGAAACGTTACGACAAGCACGGTAACTCGGTGGGCGTGTTTTTTTTACAATCTAATAATTCGCGCCTATGTCAAATTGCCGTCCCATCCCGTCCGCTATTTGACGGAACCTTAAATACACTACGCCATCTTCCTGTGAAAACCGCAACTCAACTCAACTATTCACTTCCGTGAACAGTAAAATATAAGGTTACTTATATTAATTTTTTTCTTAAGTTATGTTCCATTGCTATACTTTATCCCTCCACACTTTATGGTAATTTAATTCATTGAATGTCTTCTCGGAATCTTGATCGAATCGGATTCTTGTAGCTAGGCATTAATTTTAACTTGCATATTGTATTTAAAAGTAACAATAAATTGATTCTCAATTGGTCTGGTCGGTCTATGACATTATTCCCACAACTAAATACATATTTCTATTGAATTTAGAAGGTCAAAGAAACAAGAAATAATATACATATTTACTTCATTATCTAACAATTTAAAGTATTTTTTTATTGAATGGAATGACGCTAACATCGCTTACACTTATGCAAAGCGTGTAGTAGATTGATAAGGGAAATCTTTGGTAGGTAAATACATACGAGTATCTAAAGATAAAACATATTACGAGCAGCTAAGTATTTGTACTTAGATAACTCCAATTTTTAAATCACATTTTTAAATCACACACAATAGAAACAATTAATTCTACATAAGCTTCTGTATTACTTACCCTTGCGTAAGCGTCAACGCTCTGGATATAACCGTTGCACTTTTACCTAATAAATATTGCAAAATGCCCAAATTTGTATTGATCTGGAGGATAGGCACCAAGACTTGCAGTAACAGTAATCCCCATGAACGAGTCCATACTAAGAACAACTTTAACCAGACTCCGCTGACACGTAGCCAAAATAAACGAATTCCTGTCTCGTTCTCATAACTATTATCCACTGAAAGAGTAAAATTTTGCAATAAGCCAATGGTAGACCCAATAATAAAATCTGATGGTCCTATAAAAACAAAGATGAGACAGGAGAGCAAAACTATATATAAGTATACTTA
Organism: Mycalesis mineus; assembly: GCA_034621355.1. NCBI lineage: Eukaryota > Metazoa > Arthropoda > Insecta > Lepidoptera > Nymphalidae > Mycalesis > Mycalesis mineus. The sequence goes on from CM067891.1 coordinate 8,415,523, forward strand.
TGTGTTTCAAGGCTTTGACAAAAGATAGTTATGTTAAAGTTCATTGAAGCACCCTGCAATTCAATGATTTAGTTTTCATAATTGTCATTGATTATTAACAAAAAACAATTTCATATTGTAGTATCGAAAAGTGTTTGTAGCAAAAAATAAATAATTTTATTCATATACTTTTATTTGTGATTAGGTATAGGTAGGATTAACCATGAAATATTTACGAACCATGCATAATTTCTGTTGTACTTTTATACATACATAGCGTCACGCCTCGTTCCCATAGGGGTATAAGAAAACTATCAACTTTTGCCACTATCGCAAAATTTCTAAAATTTAACGTTTATCTTTCGTTACTCATAAAATGAGTCATGAATAATGAATCATTTAGATCTTTCAATAAAATATCAACTTCAGGTCAAATAAGGCTTATTGTTATCAAAGTATACTCCACAAATGATTAGAAGTTAGGATAGCATAGTCAACAACCAATAAAAACATTGCTGCATGTTTGATGTTAAAACTTCTTCAATGAAAACGAAACTTACAGGCTTCCAAGGATATTTCATCGGAACAGCTGACATCCTTGTCATCAGACAAATCAGTGGTCATTGTCATGTCATCAGATTCTGAATGGAGTTCTACGTCTGATCCAACGCTGTAATAATAAAAGTGCATTATTAAACCAAAGGATCATCAATTTGCTTGGTATGGTTATCTACCTATTTGCTACAGTTATGAAAAAATCTAAAAAATTAACAAAGGACATCATTCACGGTCCATACAAAAAATACCAAAATTTCAAAAGTGTCGCCGGCCTAACAAAAAAAGTAGTTATTTGAAAGTTTGAAGGTATTATTTTGAGCAGTTTTTACTATCACAGCAATGCTGTAAAACTTTTACTTTCCTTGATATTGCTGTGATAGTAAAAAATGTTTAAAATAATAGCCTCAATCCAAATAACTACTTTCTTTTCTTTGGCCGGCACTTTGAAATTTTGGTACGTTTTCTTTTTTAAAATTCACATTGAGCATTCCACCCTACTGGAGATAATAAATGATTGAAGGATAACAAAGTCAAAATTTCTTACGACATGAATACATCTTCCAGCGTCGTAGCAAGCAATCCGTAGTCCTTAAATTGTATGGTGTCTATATTCCTCTCAAGATCGTTAAGCATATCTTCAAATACGTGTGAATAATGGTTGGGCAACTTGTATGTCACTTCCATGCCTTAAAATCAGAAATTCCGTTAACATGATGCATTTTGGTTTTCTTTATTTAGAGCAATAAATTTTTATCTATTTGCACTGTCTGTATTCAAACAAATGAAAATGTATTTAACGTTATCTAAAGGGAGTGTCAGTAACACAGTTTTTATTGTGTCTGCCTTGCCTTTATGTTTTTATTACCATTATAAAATCCATTAATGTACCAAGATACCTTAATACAAACTTACCTCGATCTTCTTTAACAGTTGTCCCTGGTATGTATTCCCCAATAAGCGTAGTGCAATAGTCAACTTGAAAATGTTCAGTTTTTATGACAACCAAAGTGTATCCAATTCCATAGTGATGTTTCAAAAAATATGGAGAACCGACACATTGTAAACGGCCACTTGACATGATTGCGACTCTATCACCGAGAAAGTCTGCCTCATCCATGAAATGGGTCGTCAAAATGATCGATCGGCCTTAAAACAAAACAATTTTAAAGTTAGAATTCGCAGTAATTTCTGTCTTCATTCCTCAAAAAAATTATATGCTTCGAATTTCAAGTAGATTTTGAGTTCGCTAGTGACAAATATACTAAGTGATAAATATACTACACCTTTCTTTTCCTTATTCAATAGTTCCCAAAGTGCTCGCCGTGATGCGGGGTCCATGCCTGAAGTGGGCTCATCGAGTAACACTACGCGCGCACCGCCACATAATGCGATACCCACACATAACCGTCGCTTTTGACCCCCTGACAGCCCTTCAGCTAGATAATGCCTCTGTAAAAATCGACGGAAGAATTCATTTTCCCTAGTTTATAAGGTGGGTAAATTGATTACGAATATGTTTTATTTTGTCATCTGAAATTCCCATCTAAATTATCTATCGATTTTGTTCACCAATTTTATACCCTCTTAATAAGGCTAACAAAATAAAAAAAAATATTGCGATTGAGCTACGTGACTAACCAACAGCAAATTGTAAGAAGAAAGAATCAAAGAACTCATTAAAAAAATACTAGGAAAATGATATAACCACGATTTACGATCTCAGTGAATATTATCTGGTGGACACGTACTTTCTCCTCCATCTCAAGTCGATCGATGAGCGAATCAATGTCTTCATCGAGTTCCTTTCCGGTGAACCCTTTGAGTCTAGCGAAGAACTCCAAATGTTCGCGTACGGTGAGCTCATTGAACAGTACGTTATGTTGCGGGCACAGGCCCAGGTGAGCACGGGCGTAGCTGGTTTGTGTCGTCACGTTATAGCCGGCCAGCCATACGCTGCCTCGAGTCACTTCCACGTTTCCTTTAACAATTCATTAATTATATATTACTTAAGACTGCCTCGTTGATCTACTGGTTAGCCTATGTAGCTTCGATCACGAGGTCCTGGGTTCGATTCCTGGGTCGGGTCACGGAATAATTCTGAGCTTTTTCATTCTTCTATGTAATGTTCAGTACATTCCAAAAACGGAGTCTAGAGGTTGGCGGTGTTACACCCCCGTGCCTCGGAGAGCACGTTAAGCCGTCGGTCCCGGTCACTATCATCAACATCTGATATTGATCGTTAATAAACGAAACATTATCACCCTATGCCCGCCAAACCGCATTGGAGTAGCGTGGTGGATGTTCGCTCCATATCCCCTCTCCTATAAGGAGGGAGGCCTGATAATAACGATGATATTACTTAATGGTTCATTGGTCCAGTGATTAGCCTCTGCGGCTTCGGATCACGGGTTCCAGGGTTTGTGTTGGTCATGGAATAATAACGGAATTTTTCTTTCTCCTGAGAAAAATTGAAAGCCTGGAGTGGAAGATTGGTGTTCATCGTACCTCAAAGAGCACGATAGTTATCGTTAAACATAATGTTTATCCTATGACCAAAACCGAGTTGGTTTTGGTCATCATTTGGAGCAGCGTAATGAACACTTTGCACCCCCTCTCCATGAAGGAAGGCCTGCCTAACCCATTATAAGGCTGATGATGACTTACTTTTAAATTCGATTTTAAAAAAATTATTATTATAAAAACAAAAACTGAAAAGAGAAAAACAAGGATCACTTTATCTGTATAAAATTCTAAATACTTTATGGTGCTGCAAACAGGGACAAAATATTTTAACCTGCGGGGAAAGAAAGATCTACCAAAACTACGTTTTTCTCTTTTCAGTTCATAACTTCTAAGCAGTCGGGTTTTTTGTTTTTATAATGATAATTTTATTTGAAACTTTTTAGTTTTAGTTTATGGTATAGAAATGAGACGGTACACTTAGTACACTTTTTGCCATTTTTTGTTAAAAAAGTAATATGAACATGATATGATATGTATATTTTTGAAATGGTCTTTTTACGACCTTTCAATTGGTACCCATATTGCTAAGATAAGAGAAAAAAATACACACATCCCCCCTTTTTTCCCCCACTTACAGCCGCCATTTTAAAAATTTATATAGCCTATGTCACTACCACAATTTTGACAAATTCAACGACACCTCACATGTCAAAATCTGTTCAGCCGTTTAGGCTGTAGTGCGTGCCGAAGAAATGGACATACATACATACATACATACACACATACATACGCTCGAAAAACATAACCCTCCTTCTGACGCAGTCGGGTAAAAATAAATAAAAGTGAATGAAAATTTCCTTTACTTTTTTTCCTGTTTCGTTATTCTACCATGTTTATGCTAAAAGGTCCAAATAGAATAATAATAATGTATTAGATAACACGATAATTTTTGATGTATGAGGTACCATACATTTTCCTACTCCAAAATATGACGCGGAGGTGATCATCAACTTCAACCTTATACCGATTTAAAATAAAAAATACCTGGTAAAAGTAGGTGCCTTTACAAAAAAACCATGGTACTTACCTGTTACCATTGATATTGTAGTGGATTTCCCTGCGCCATTATGTCCTAGCAGAACGGTGATTTGGTCTTCGTATATGTTTAAGTTTAAATTATTGACAGCAATATTATTTTTGTAAACTTTCGTTAAGTTCTGAAAAAAATGTTAATAATCGCTGCGTAAGTAACAATACACAACAAATCACATTTTAAAACCCCTAAGCTTTAATACACCTTATTAAAGCTTTCTCTATTTTTAATCCTCTACCAACTTATCAGGGCAGTAGGGGAGAGCGGGGTTGAAAGTGCCGGGGGTGAATTGTGCCGATGCGAATATCTCGAAAACAGTAAGAGATAGAATACGATCGTATTGTGTTGCGTAATGCTTAACAGACGAGCACAAGCGGCTGTCATTTTAGTTGCGCCAGCGACGCGGACCAAGGAGCAGTGCATGTTAGAAAATATTTTCATCTCAAACGTCACGTTAGTAAATATTTTCGCTTCAATATGTTTTGGTCACAAGCTAGCGTTTTTTGTTTTTTTTATATGAGATTTTTATTAAAATGTTTGTTATTTATCCTAGTTTGCTATGCAGTATAATTTGAATGCTTCGAGCAGGGTGATTTTTATATATGAGCCAAAATTTCAGACTCTATTATTTGGGGTAAAATGTGCCGTTCAACCGGGGTTATTTGTGCCGCGGCACAACCAACTCCTAAGCAGTAAACATTCTTTATACATTGCTTATGTTTACGAGAACACTTATGAAAGAAAGAAAATAGTTACTTTTTGACATAATAAATGATGATGTACTGCATTTATTGTCTTTGACAGAATGAAATCGACAAAATTTTATGTTTCAAACGAAAACACAAAGGAGTACAACATCTTAGGTGGACAAACCCAAAAAAGGGCTGCTGATGCAGACATCAAGGATGGACGTAAACTAAAAAATGTTGCACGTGGCTCTTATCAAACATTCTGGCTTAAAGCTCAAAATAACTGGCAATTTGTGATTTATTTTTACTATACCTGGTGTAGTAAAATACGCTTTACCTTTGGCAGCAATACGCGCTTACATATGCAATGCATATAAAAAGCCTTATGATTCGAACGTATTTACAGACAAAGATCATGCAGAGTCTTTTATAACAGATCGCCCGATGCCAGACAATCAACCTTCACAAGGTACAAGAAACTTGCTTGTCCCTCAAAATAATCGAGAAAAAAGCTCTTGAATATCTCGATGAGTCAAATTACGTGGGCAGCAATGTTGAGATGAGACTAGTCCATCATTATTAAAGCTTAATGTTCTTGGGCAAAGTGACTGCAGCGTTGATTGTACGAGCGAACCATCAGGTAATAAAGAACACGAAAAGAAAGACAGCTATTCTTACAGACATTCCAGAGATAAATGCTTTGGCCGAAGAACAGGCTAATAAAAAGAAGAAGGAAGAAAGTGAAAATATATAAAAGGTTTAAGGAAAAAGGCAAGGAAAATGGTAAACAAACAAAAAACCGACTAAGATCTCCGCTCAGAGAAGAGTTTTGTAAGATGACAACAGTTCTGATAACGAACAAGAATGGTACTGCATCATATGTTGTGATGCCTATTCTAACTCTGCCCCTAAAGAAAAGTGGATTGAATGCAGATAGTGTAAGGAATGGGCCCATTTGCAATGTATTGAAGATCAAGAAAACCTGGAATGTGTATGTCCTCATTGTTGTTCTGATCATTCTTCTAGGGAATAACTAGTTTTGATTTGTTAAAGAGTCAAGAGACTGATGTTATCATTATTTTTTATTAATAGTACTAAATAACTGATATTTTTAATAATTTATCATATTCGCATTAAAATAAGTACAAACTTTCGATTAAAACAAAGTTTTATGTTTTGATTATATAATAAAGGGCGATTAGTTCTTTTTTATTATAACGTATTATAATTATTATCTACTAATAAGGTTGATTTATAGTAGAAATAATAACAAATAAATATATTAATACCAAATTAATGTCTTCTACATTTGAAATTAATTTTCGTTAATGCAAAACACCTGGCTTTATTACCGGCACAACCGACCTCAGCTACGGCACAACTTGCCCCGAAGGTGGGGTTGGTTGTGCCTTTCCGCCGCAGTATATAAAAATCACTTTTTCTAACAAACTATAAAACATGTGCAAAATGTATAGGTTAATTCATATTATTGAATAAGTTTTACGTAGGATGAACGACTACTTTCAGATTTTCAGTATTTGTTTTACCCGAAAAAATTGAGATTTGTCAAAATCGGCACTTTCAGCCCCGCTCTCCCCTAAGTAATTCGTTAGAACTCATTATAACAGTAAAACCTCAAATAATAGAGTTTTTTTACTGAAAGTAGAGACTGCAACAGCCCGAAAAATTTAAAACAATATCGCGATTATATTTGTTATTAAAAAAAATATTTCTTACTTTTTAGTGATTTATCGACACGTAACCTACTCGTACTATACTATTATAGTACATTATATGGCACTTGTAGCCAAAAAGCTACCGACACTTATACAAAAACCAGCAAGTGTGCCTATAAAATTTAAAGAGTTCCTTCGATTTTCCCAGGATATCATCATAAGATCCTGACATGATTATGCGTGGTCATACATAAAAAAAAAATATACGTGTCGAATTGAGAACCTCCTCCGTTTTATTTCGTCGGTTAATAAAACGCATATCTGTGAAAATATTTATTATACGTGCTCGTAGGTATATAAAAAAAAAATTTGCCGGGCGATTTGAGTCTACTTACAGTAACCAAACTAAAGTATAAAGATCATCTTACCGTCATTTTCACTCCAATCGGAAGGTGAGACGGATCTGCTTCTTTAATTGTTCCGTCATAATCTGGATCGCTGAATCTATCATCTACAAAATCAATAGGTACATTACATCTAGTTACTTTGAAATTGAAAAACAACTCTTACAAATTATATCTTGTATGCGCAAAATGGTTTTTGCCGTATCTAAAGTAAGAAATTCGTCATAATACAAGAAAATACAAATTCTAATCAAGTATGTAATGATATTTCTGTACCATTCGTCATCTGTTAAGAGCACTTATTCTTCAACAAGATGTTTGTATGACTCATAGATAAAACTTACCGTACTCAATCTTTGAAGAGGGGCACCAAAACGACTTCTGAAACGGAAAGTACCAGGGCTTAGGCGCTCCGCAAGGCCCTGGTAGCACTTGCTCTAAGTACAGTGCGATCAACATGTACAACACACAGTCCACTATGAGGAATATACAAACATGGCCAAATAATAGCCGATTCGATTCCAGGGAATGTGTTGCGAAAAACTCTCCCCATTGCATTCCTATAACATAAAAATGATCATACTGTTATAATAACTTGAAGAAAATGTTAGAGCAGATTGAATTCGGTAAAGAGATTTCACTAACCTTCGGTACTTTCTTTTCCTAGGATCAATTGAAATCCGTAAGACATTGCTGAATTGATGCTAAAGCACGTTATAGCTTGCACCGCAAGTGGTACTTCCACATCCATACCTAACAGTACAGCAGGAACAAATGTAAGGAACCAAATAACACCTCCAAACAACGCTGCCGTGCTGCCTGAAACAAACGATTCCAGTGATAGTCACTCTTCTTTTAATATAAGTCTGACCAGAAAAATAAAAAGCCCTGCAGGCGCCACTATACACTATTCAAGTCATAAAAATTTGTTTTATTACTTATAATTATACTAATGGGAAATGTTTACCTTTTGAGAACAGCCCGCTAATCATGAAGCAAAAGAAAATGGTGCATGTTAAATATAGTGTGATGTAGAACAACATTACAGTCCAGGGAGTGTTAGTAAACACAGCGTATTCACTGAAACCTTGCTCATTTGTAAACCAGTTTATCTAAAAACAAATACAATATTAGTATATAATCAATTGAAATTAAGAAGGACTTGAAATAAATTTCAATAACATTTCTCTACTCTTACTCTATATTAAATATAAGATTAAGCAAAAGACGGAGATACCAACTACTAAGCAAATAAAAAGTTCTACATGGTGTTAGTTCTACGCGTACAAACCTTTAATAAAAGCGTAATAAGCGCACCTGTGAAAAACAGGTATACGAACTGCTTGCAAAACCAAGCCGTCCAATGTAACCAAGTTGGAAGTCCCATAATCTTCATAGTTTCCTATAAACAAAGTTTTAAATAAATTAAAAACAGTAAAGGCCAGTTTCAACACCTTCTAATTTGTTATTCATAAATTTTGTCTTCTTCATTGACACAAAGTAAGAATCAGAAGTTGGTGAAACCGGCCCGAAGTATATGCCGTGGGATCTAGAAAAGTAATAATGTGTGTGTTTTTTTTCATTACCTTCAGCTGTAGTTCCTTTTCTATAGTAACACTCCGAACAATGTTAACAGCTGTATAGCTGAAACTGAGCATCACAAACAGGGGGAATATGAACAACAGTGCCTCTACAGCAAGATCTTCCACGTACGACGGGTGAGGGTATCTCTGCAAGTTCACTCGAAACGTTTGTAAGTTTACGCCCGTCAGTCGTGATACTAATTCCATTGAGATTGCATGCTGCAGTGCTATGAACATTTCATTCACATAACCTAAAAAAATTTAAATATTAAAACATTGGAATATTAATTTAGATCTTTGTTTCACAGACTTATTTGAAGCGAATCTTTGAGTACCTTTCCGTAAATATGTACGGAATGTTGCTAGGTAAAACGAAGATAATCTCGAAAACTAATGGTTACTGGCAAATATAGTCGCAAAGCCGCAGTCAAATTTGTTGGTCTCATAACACTGGACTACATTACCCTCGACTACTCAGTTTACAATGCTCTACAAGAAGGAGATAGAGTATGATGGCTTGACATACTAACAGATAAGGTCGGAGGTGGAAGAAATTCGGTTGCAGGGCCGCAGTCTAATGCGTTGGTCTGGTTCTGATTATAAACGTACCACACTCGACTCTACGGTCTACAACGCTCTCCGGTTTTATTTTTTCATAAAAATAGCGAGCAATCGAGCATGCGGATCACCTGATGTTAAGTGACTACCGCCGCCCATGAACAACTGCGACGCCACTGATGCGTTGCCGGCCTTTGAGATGTTTATTAACTCTCCCCTTGAAAATCCCCAAATTGTAAGAATGTGGAAACACCGAGGATGGAAGCTCGTTCCATATCTTAGAAGTGCGTGGCAGAAAATACTTAGTATAGCGGATGGTAGTACTGTACCAGGTATCCCGATGGTGAGGATGAAATTTGTTTCTGCGGCGAGAGGTACGGTTAATCGTAGATGGAGCAACATTGCGTGATTAGGTCAGCGAGGAAGGTGGTCCTGACCCTCATTAATGAGGAAAACGACTCAAGATGTTTTCGAAAGATTAAAAAGTTTAAGTGTAATACCTGGATCATTTCCTCCTTCCCACGAAAACGGAAATCTAGGACCAGGTAATTCAAAAAATGGAAAAGTCAGATCTGTTCGCCAGGTACGTCCGCCTATGCCAAAAAATGAACTCTGCCGTGGTCTTTCAGGAAACCGTAAAGCATATGTCATGTTCTGAGGTAATTCCGTTGCGCCTAAAAACAATATTAGAATTAACATTATCATTTAATTACTCGCTAAATCAGAGTCTGGGTTTTTATCTATATATTTATAAGTGTTATAAGTGTCCATAAGACAAGCTACTCTTATTTTGAGACTGGTTGGCGTGTGTCCTATAATATTTTATTAATTAACAAACCTAGTAATCCATCGTCAAATTGCACTGCAGCCAGCACTTCACGAATTGATTCCTCGTCACTATAAATACGTATTAGTTCTGAACTATGATTATATTCCTTAATCCTTACGAATCGCTTAGCTATTTCTAATATATCCGTAGAATTAATTTGATCAGGGTCAATAGGCAGATCGTCTGGAATATCCGGAAAGTCTTCGTGATCTTTTATCATGTCAATAATGTCTCGTATGTTGTGAGCGAACAAATTTACAACTGCACTTCTCACAACACTGTCTAATACGTCGCTTGTCGGTGAATAGGCAAACGAAATCTGTGTTCTGTTAAGACCCATACTGAAAGAAAACACGCATTCAATAAAATAAACAGTTATTGAAAAAATCACTTTAAATAAAGCAACCACCACCACGTCTGATTGTAGCGATAGAGTTATTCTTGACTTTGTTATTAACTGTTAATTTAAAAATTACGATAATAATTGTTTGTTGTCAAAAAAGCCAAGGCAACTGAGGCTATTATGGAAAATTCTGCCTAATCTTTTCCTACAAAGATCATGAAAAAACCGCAAACAATTATTAAAAAATAAGTTGGGCCCTCTTAGTTAGCCCTGAAGTGGAGGACTGATATATCGATTTTTCCATCGATTCTTATGATCGATTTTGTGACTGACTCAGGGAGCTCGTCTACCTGCGTCAGTTCTTTAGGTAGTACCAATAATCGGACCGATGTTTTCACCGATTTCGTGACTAACTAGTCTCAATAGCTTCACAGCTAAGTACGGGGCCGGACTGACTACTATACATACTCTCTATGCCCACTATTAGAATTATTGTCTTACCCAATACTATCGCAGTCTTTACGAATGAAGTAAAAGGGGAATATTCGTCTTTAAAAATATTGTTTTAAAAAAGAAAAGGTTATAACTTACAATACTGTCCGTGAAAAATTGAGAGAATGGGCAGGTATAGGCGGGTATCTTATAACGTCTCTTCTGACAGGCTCGATCTGTTGTCGTAATATAAGCACGAGCGCCATTGTGACAACGGGCAGTAGCAGTTCCACCACCGTCTGTCCTTTGTGCCTCCATTGCTGGAGGAAGTTCTTCCACATCAACAGACGGAACTTCACCCAGGCGTTGGCCTCTTGTGATTGCTTTCTCACCTTCATCACTTAATCTATATAACAAAGTATCATCATTGTCATGGTCAGCCTAATAATAGCTCAATACAGGTCCAGCTGACCTATTCGCTATCTTTAGTGCATTATGAACTAGGTTTTGTTTGTAATTCTTAAATCACGTTTTTTCGTGTTCACTAGTTCGTTATTGTGATGACTTCGTTTTCGGTCATGTCGAATTATCAATGATATATAAAACATCATTAGCATTAATTATATTAGATGGCTAAGTTAGAAAATAGGCCTCCTTGTAAGAGGGGTTATTTATACCATTAAATCAGAATAGCTGCATAAATGTAACCAAAATCTGGCACAGAATATCTGGACGTCTACAGATTTTTAATCTAGAATCCTAGTAAGAATGGTGTAAATATTTCTTGGCAGTCTTCGTCTCTAAAATACGACTGAATATCACTGGCAATATTTAACGTTAAACGGTTTAAATTGAGTTAGTTTACCGAGGTATGTAAAAGAGCGGTTTTGAGCATAGCAACCGTTACGTAGGCCGGCTGAATATGTGGGCTGAATACCTAGATACTACTATAGTTAATATACTTATTGACCTAGACACGAATACGGAAATGTTACAGACGGACTCTACTCCACTTACCTAAAGACATCTACATCACCTGTTCAGTAGCAATTAGGTGTTATTAGATATTCTATTTTGGGAAGACCTATATCACTTAAAGTTATTTAATATGGGTAGGTTAAAGTAAAAATTTGCTTATATTCCAAAAGTTTAAAAAAATAAAATCTTTGAACTCCACGAACGAACTGTCCTGGGTTCGAATCATCGGTCGGGCTACGGAAACTCGTCTTCCTTCTTCTAAGAAATTTTCAGTATAATTTATATACGCGGACTTATGATGATTTGTTGTTAAAACAATCCCGTGTCTAGGAGAACACGTTGAACCTTCGGCTCCGATTGTTACTTGTCATCAACATCTAATAGTGAGTGATAAAAATTACATTTTATCTCTCTTCAATCCATATTTTATCATGGTGAATCATAGCTTTATATCTCGTATAAGAAAAGCCTAGCCCTGTAGTACCGATAAAATAGGCTGATACTAACAGAATGCTTAAAACGATCAAGGTTCTGGGTCTTTGAGACCAGCTACCTACTAAAGGTACCACGATTTATACTCCATAATTTCTGATCATACTTAGCTAAGTATAGAAGGAGCATTAACTGACAAATCAACGTTTTCTTACTATATACTTAAACGCGAAAGATTATAAGTATGGCTGGATGGATGTTTTTTACTCTTTCAAGTAAAAACTACTGAATGGATTTTGATGACACTTCACAATAATATAGCTTACATATCAGAATAATACATAGACCACATTTTATCCCAAAATTCCCACGGGAAAGAGAACTACGCGGGTGAAACCTCGGGTGTCCTCTATTAAAGAATAAAGCTTTGACTATCACAGGCTTTTAAGCCATTGCTTTAACACCCTACACTTAACCTATATACATACATACAAGCGTAATAAATTAGAGGTAGGTACGTAGGTACTTTTGACATTTTTGGTTATCTAAAAAAGATAACAGAAGTAAAACGATAATCCTGACCGATTAGTCTATGAAAACATTTTACATAGTAAGTACCTACAGGTATTTGTAACGTTTCCGCAGTTTTTCCGAAAGACGTATATAGGTAGGTAGTTAGGTACTAAATAAGAGTAGATACCTTTCTATTCAAATCGTTTAAATTATAATAGAGCTTTTTGTGCACAAAGCTAGCCAAGGGGATTATTGCCGCTGTTTTATTTCAGCCGCCAATTACTTTTTCGGACAACAAGATATGTAAATATCTGATATCGGTCAGAAGGGTGATTCCTGGTGTAATTATAGGCCTAAAAAGCGCTATAGGTTAATTGACACAGGGCGGGACTTGTAAGACGAGTTCCGTGCATGCCTTGCAAATAGTGGCTCTGTATATACGGAGACTGTTTTCCACGTACCATCACCATATTTCAATAGACCTCATCCCGACTTAAGTACCTTTTCCTTAAACAATATTTATTAAATTAGGGTGCAAATGGGTATTTTTTGTTTGATATTAGGACATCCAATTAACTGTATTGTATCATAGTCATCATTATCAGCCTATTTACGGCCCATTACAGGGCCAGGCCTTCCTTCTTAAGGAAAGGCGATATGGAGCCTACACCCACCACGCTGCTCCAATGCGGGTTGGCGGGCTTAGGGTGATAATGTTTTATTTATTAGCGATCACTATGAGGTGTTGATGATAGTGACCGGGACCGACGGCTTAACGTGCTCTCCGAGGCACAGGGGTGTAACACCACCGACTTCCAAACCCCTTGGAATGTACTGAGCATTTCATAGAAGAATGAAAAAGCTCAGAATTATTTCATGACCCGACCCAGGAATCGAACCCAGGACCCTCGTGATCGAAGCCACATAGGCTAACCACTAGACCAACGAGGCAGGCAGATCTCAGGACTGACCCCTGCTGAGCACCAGTCGTCGCTCTTTCGGTCCATCACGGCCCCATCGAGTATATCTTTCTATGCCGGTGTTATTCGTCCAACAGCCCGTTAGACTTCGTGTCCCGGTCGTATCATAAACATCATAATATATAATGATAATAAACACCTGCAGGGCAAAGCCTATCTTCTTATAGGGGACGATGCGATTGCGATATCATAATCAACAGCCTATTTTTATAAATATCAATTTTTGGGTAAGTATGTGATTAATACTGATAATAATCACAATGCTGGCAGAAATCAACAAAGCTTTTACGTAAGTTCTACCATTCGAGAGCTATTGTTTCTTCCTAATAGATTCCTAACTATTTATTTTTAGATTTACAGGTATTTTGTTGTGATTTTTGAAGTGGTAGCATTATAAATCGATTGGTGGTGAGTCATAATTATCATAATGAAAAAGTATACCTAAGTACTACTCTACTTGAAATAAATTAATTTTATATGATTTTATTATAAATAATGAAAAACAATTTAACTAGTTTTTAATTTATTCTTAGTTATCGCTTTATAAACTACGAAAGTTTAACAATAAATAAGTAAAAACGTCATTGGTAAAATGTAAATAAATAAACCACCTACCTGATAATATCAATATATATTGATTAAGCGGGCGCCAAAATTAGATATTGCTCTATCCTAGAATTAACCAAGGCTGGCATTGATTTTTATAGTATAAAACTTGCTGTAAATGGAAAACTTATGTTGATAGTTCCCCCTTATAGAAATATAGTTCTACTAGGCATCTATAAGTTGCACATTGTTTAATTACGTAAACGAAAGCACAGTAGATATTGCTATAGCTACGTTGGCGTAGCGCTTTCTACGTCACTTTTTTTAGTAATTCGTTCTCGTAAGCACAATCACAATTTCACACCGTTTTTCACCACTTATACCTACGACTTTACAGTGCACTGCGCGAAATCTCACTGAAAACTGTCCATGCTATTACGACTGTACGCGTATCTAACCAATCATCAACAATTCGTAGAAGTACCTATATACGTACGCTTCTTATCATTGTAGATATTAATTTAGTGCAGTACGTAGGCAGGTGAATATTTAGTCAGTGTGTGAAAAATTGAAATCTAATAAAGGGACGATCCCTTTACTACGACTAATTGCAAGAGTGTACAAAATACTGCATTGTCACTTAACCGCACAATGTGTTACGTATAAATAATGCGGCAATTTTCTATGAGGCATAGAAAATTACCGTACCTACGTACCACAATGATTTTTCAGTTTTGATTTACTGTAAGCGTGTCGAGTGTCGAAGGTAAAAGCCCTGCCTGAGGAAACCTAAGTGCTAGGTGAAGAAGGATGAAGAAAGGAAACAACTGTCTAAGTACGTCTCTTGTGATTGGACCTCGGCTTAGTGGACGTACGGCCTCACTGTGCATTATGAATGATTAATAAGGGGATAGATACTGCAATTCCTATACATACGCCGATTCTGTATTGAGAATAGCTGAGTCATATAAAAAGTAAAGATAATGCTACACCGATGCGTGATGTTTCTTTTAAATTATTCTCTTTCTTACTTATGGTTATTAAGTAATTATTGAATCATAACATACGTTTATTAAAATTTCACAGCAGTCCTGTATTATTAATGAACGAATTACCGGAATACACAGATCACGCGAGAGCTTTTTACTAAGCAGGCAGGCCTTAGTAAAAATTTTAATATCGTTTTTCGATTTTCAGGTAATGTCCTAGCAAAGATACAATTAAATAGGTAGGTAATAGGTAGTATGAATCGAAATTAATAATATTTAGTACGGTACTCGTACTAAAAGCTCTGTTTGTTCATTGTCCACATGAAGTTTACTGTCGTCATATAATAAAACTCTAGCTAGCAGTCGCCAATGTGGAAAGCCTATGTTTTTTTGTCTCACACATACACACACCCCAGTTTAGTGTGCTTCCCAACAGAGAATTTATTTTCCCATTCGGTACAGTACCTACTTTTGGAGCTTATTCAATGCAAACAATCAATTTTCCCATGAAGCGAACTAACTAAGTTCTTACAATAATTTGTATTGTATTTTATTAAATAAATACTATTACAATAATAGTAAATAAATTATTATTATTGTAATAATAATAATTGATTTATTACACCTACGTCAACTAGATACCTTCAACTATTGATTTTTGATAAAAAGATAATAAAGCAAAAGTAGCACTTACGCAAGTCATACTGTCTTATCATGTTATTTAGGAATTGCATTATTATCAACAACAATTAATTAATTACGCGCTGATTTCAAAATCGGTGCAAATTTTTATACGTACTAATTTACCTGTTTAAAATATTTTCTTTTAATACGTAGGTACTTCATCGTTTCCATTGGAATCATTCCCATTTTGGCAAAAAAATAAGTTAATCAATGATAAAAGCGAAAGAGTACATTACTTTAATTTTAATAATTATACAATTTTATAATCAAAGCAAGCAAGGTTATTATAAAACGTCATTTACATAATGTCACTTTTGTGGACAACACTCATCCATGGAGGAGACAAAATTGACACTGCTCATTTTTGATGTGATAGTTTTATAAATCGACTAGCAGTCGCCCGCGACTTCGTTCCCGTTAAAAACCTCTAAGGTACCCTTGTAATTTTAAAGACCTACTCATATAATGTGACGCCATTCCACGCTCCTCCCAATTTAATATTTTTTATAGTTTCCCGTCAAGCAATATCCTCCGTCCCGTTCTTGTCTCCGGCACATTTTTGTTAAACATTGTCCAACATTACAGTACATTAACATTAACAATATATACTTATGGATACTTATGGGTATAGCTTGATAATATAAAATAATACCAGTTCAAAAATGCTGACCCCTATTCAGTACGTATAATGTAACACGGAGGAAAACTTAATTTGGACGCCATAGCGGCAGAATCGCGCTTTTTAGAAATTTTGCCGGCAATTATTCGAATTTTTCTCATCTTTTAAACCTCACACTAAGGCAAGACACATGCCCTGAAGTGGAACTGAATCGAATCAAGATCCCTCAGTCAGACAGTGTCCGATACCTAGGCATCTATCTGTACAGACAATTGGCGTGGACCAAACATATTTTCACAAAAAGAAAATCCATTGGCATGGAGGTGAGAAAGATGTATTGGCTCTTAAATCGAAAGTCCCAACTATTCTTAGAAAATAAGCTTCTGTTATACAAGGCTATACTCAAACCCATATGGATGTATGGGGTACGGCTTCAAACTCGAATCTTGAAATTCTACAACGGTTCCATCTAAAATGCTTAGAATGATTACCAATGCTCCATGGTACATCAAAACCGATCGTCTGCATCGTGAACTGAAAGTTAAAACTATAAAGACAGAAGTTGCTTACTCCGTGAAATCGTACCAAAAACGTATTAAAAATCACCCAAATAAACTTGCAAGGAACTTAATGTATAAAAAACCTGGTACAACCTTTAGAAGGCTCAAAAGAAGAGCACCACAAGATGTCTTGTTATAGACAGTATAAAATATTAATTGGGCAAGTCAATGGATCTTGCTCCAAACACGCCTTAAAATAAATACATAACATCCAGCTGAATGTCTCAAGGCAGATTGCAGGAATAATGAGAGTCAAAAAAAAAATCTTTTAAACCTTCCCTCCACGAACATTTCAAGACCAAGATAAGATAAATCCGTTTAGCCGTTCTCGAGTTTTAGCGAGACTAACGAACAATCATTATCCGTAACCGTAAACAGACTTTACGGACAACCGTTCTTTTTCTTTTACCAGGAGTCCATTAACATCAGGACACGTCTTAGCATTCCCAGCTTGAAAAATACCACCTGGAAAGAACATGACCAAAACTTGGCGGTCCTACTGGAACACCCAGGACACAAACAAGATCTGAACGACCAAGTTTCCACATTTCAAAATACAATTCACGCGTACTTTTCGGAATACTACCCACCACCGACTTGTTATGCTCAAAAACCTAAGGAAAACACGTTTAAATTGAGAATGCGGAGGAAGAAAAGGGAGTTAATAAAGAAGCTTCGTAAAGCAAAGTCTATGGGCGACAACCATCTTAGTCATCAACTGTCCAGAGCTTTACGATCAATCCTTAAACTCATTCAAGGAATATCTCTTCAAATATCAGAAAGCCGCGATAACTTATACAGGGCTAAACACGAAGTCAATTTTGATAAAAACCCCTTTGAGTACTCAAAAAGCATTTTCAAGGAAAAAAAGGGAAAACTTGTCCTAACCAATGAGCAGATTTACGACCACTTTAAAAGCACATATGAGGTACCAAGACAGGGGAGGCTATATTCAGATCCTCATTCTCTAAGGCCTAACAATCCTCTGGCAAACTTTCAAAGTATTCCACCCACCATAGAGGAAATAAACAATACTATCAGGAAGAAAACATCTAAATCTGCACCAGGCCCTGATGGCATCCCCTATATTGTGTACAAAAAATGTGCTTCAGTCCGTAAACATCTCTTAAACATATTTAATAAGATCTGGCTAGGACAACAAATACCAGCGACATTTGGCGAAGCGATTTTTGTCCTCATCCCAAAAAAAGCCGAAGTAACTCATCCGAAGGACACTAGACCGATAGCTCTAACTAATACTATTTCTAAATTATTTTTCAGTATATTGCAAACAAAAATGACAAAGCACATGATAAACAATAGGTATTTCAGGCCTAATCACCAGAAAGGGTTTTTGCCCGGAATTTCTGGTTGCCTGGAACACAATTCACTTCTAGGCGAAAGTCTCAAGGATGCTAGAAAATATGAAAGGCAAATTACGATCTGCTGGATAGACCTAGAAAACGCGTTTGGTTCTGTCCAGCATGATCTATTGACTTTCGCCTTGAAGTGGTACAATTTTCCTGATCTAGTTATTGATTTAATCACTTCTTATTATTCAAAATTGAAATTCACCATAGCAGTAAACAATGAGTACTCAAAACCCCTACATTACAATGTGGGGCTGTTTCAAGGTTGCTGCTTATCCCCAATAGCTTTTAATGTAGTCATCAATATTCTAATAGATAAATTAATTGTTCAAGAAAAGAAATGGGGCTATCGGTTTAAAATCAACAATAAATATACAGAGTCCATCTTAGCTTTTGCAGATGACCTTGCTTTACTGACACGAAACCCAAAACACTGTCAGGAGCTATTGAATGTAGTGGATGAGTTCTGCTCATGGACTGGTGGGCTGAGGGTAAAGCCAAGCAAATGTCACTGTCTATGTCTGGGGAGACGAAATACTAAATTTACATCTTATGATCCGGGTCTCTCTATTAGTGGCCAAAGTGTAACCACCATTGCTGAAGCATTGCCTTTTAAGTTCCTCGGTAGAAAGATTGATTACAAAGGACGCACTCCATCCCTTGAGGTAGTCGTCGATAACTTCATAAATGACCTCAATAAGGTAGACCAACAGCCCATTAACAATATAAAAAAAGCGTGGGTCTATGACAACTATCTCACTTCACGTCTGACTTGGCCATTCCTCGTTTATGATATTGGCAGAACCCATCTGGCAAAACTAGATGCAAATGTCATAAAAACATTGAAGTCTTGGTTTGGTCTATCACTCTCGGCTGACCCTTCAACTCTATTCAGAGATTACAATAATTTTGGGTTAAAACTAAAAAGGCCATCGGAACTCTATAAACACCTCAGGGTTACCAGAACGCACATTCTAGTTAAGTCCCAGGACGAACTAGTTGCATCACTTCCTAAAGACGAGGGTGCCGGAAAACTTGACTCTAGGCTTCAATTTTACAAACAATTTATGGCAGGGGCTCAGGTAAATAGAACCGGGTTGGGTGCAAGACGTAAAAAGGAAGACCAAGACATAATAAAATCTTTTCTTAAACAAGATGAGGACGACAACTACAAAGTGCATGCCATAAACCTAGAAATGCAAAACGAGTGGTTAAACTTAGGCGAGTTCTGCATCCCTCTGGCTCTGAAGTGGCGCGCCTTGCTGTATGATTGGTCTCCCGCCTTATTGAAATTTTATCTTAATGCCTTTCAACTGACTCTCCCAGATCAGAGTAACCTAGTAAGATGGGGAAAAGCCTCGGAAAAATCTTGCTATACCTGTGGTGAGGCAGTGGGCACTGCAAGGCACTTATTGGTAGGATGCAAGGTGCTCCTGGACGGAGGTCTCTACTCACGCCGCCACGACAGAGTACTAGAAATCATACGTGAAGCTATAAGCCATTCAGTAGCTAGGGCTCAAAAAGGGTTGACGACGAATAAAAGACAAACTAACTTCGTTAAAGCAGGCTCAAGTACAAATTCCACCAGCAAGCCTTATTCAATTCTGGGCTCTGCTCCTGATTGGACTATATTAATGGACACGTATGATAAGCACTATAAAATCCCGGAAGACTTAGCTATTACGACATCTAGACCGGACATATTTCTTTTTTCCAAACAAATTAAACGTATAGTACTTGTCGAGCTTACAGTGCCGTGGGAAACAAACATCCCTAAAGACCATGTATTCAAAGTGAATAAATACTATGACCTTACTAATGAACTAACCAAAAATGGCTATGTGGTTAGTTTATACGCGGTAGAAGTGGGTGCGAGGGGTATACCAGCGAAGTCTCTCTACAACCTGCTAAAAGACCTTGGCCTTACTAGAAGCGCAGTAAGCTCCATATTGGAACGAGTGTCCAAAGCTGCACTAGTAGGGTCCTTCCGAATATGGTTGGGCAGGGAGAATAACTTGAACAGAGGAGGTGAGTGTTGACGCGCGTCACAAAGGGTACCCTTAAACCTACACCCGAGTCACAAGTCTCGGGCTCTGTTCGGAGTTTTTCTCTCAGCCACGCGATGGACCCGGCACCCGCACGGTGAATCCATGGAATGCTAAGATATTCGTCTCTCTTTAAAAATCCTCTTACACCCGTAGTGGTGGAGAAAAATAAAGCGGGGCCAGTTTTTTACTGCTGAAAAGCTTTAAATATTAAAGACATGTTTGACCTATAAATTCTTACACCTGGTCGAAGCTGAAGCTAGTAAATAGGTAGATAAAAGAGAAAGCAAACAGAGACTGTTTAAATAACATAATTTTATTCAAAGACTCAATTTAACAAATATTTCTTTATACTTATCTACATATACACTAACTACTGCCATCTATAATGGGCGTATGCTCTGTTGGCTTCACATTGTCTGTGAAGATCCTGTTTCCTCTTCACAACTTTTCCTGTGTTGTTGGCAGCATCCAGAAGTTCCCAAGCAAACTGCTCAGGAAAATGTATAGTCCTCTCTTTGTCATTTGTAGCCTCCAAAAGCCACTTTATGGCTAAAAACAGTGATCTTTTTTCTGTTATTGGTGCAGGTACCTGAAATAATAGCAATAACTAGAATCTAACGATTGCAATAACCATACATGTGGCATAATAAGCAACAATTGTCTGCTCAAAAATTATTCACAAAATCTAACTTAACATGAGTAAAGCCAAGGGTTATATGAAAGGTAAAAAGCTGTAAAATCCAATATTGGCTCTCTTGATTTCAAATAGTAATAGTAATATTTTTTCTTTGAAAAACTGCAATTGAATTTATAAATATGTATAACTACAGAAAGACACTTTCTTGTACACAATTTTTTGTATTTTAAAAGAAATTTTAAAAATGAATACAGCGTCGTACAAACATGCTGCCAGGTCGGTGTACTAAGGTGCAGCTTGTTTGATAATGTTTCCTTCCATCATTTTGTTAATTGCGAGTCAGAAATTGAAAAAAATGTATGTCATGAAATTTTCAGAACTCTTAGTGGATAATGGATATAAAACCACATAGAAGAATATCCTGAACTTAAATAAAAATCACCGCCTATAACAAAACTTTAGTTCAAAAAGTCTATTATATAATTTTAAACTATATTCTATATCCAGATTAAAAATTCTGCTGTCTTAACAAAGAGTGCAATAACTAGGTTTTGACTACTTAGATATTCACAGCTAAAGATTTAATTTTTATTTTGTGTGTATCGCCGTTATGCAGTTAAAATAACCAACAGAATCGAAACTACTGAAGATACAAAAAAGTCATCTAAGGCGAAAATATAGTGCTTATTTTTGCCCAAAAAAGCGACTCATTGCATTCGTCGTTAGGACGGCAGAATAGCCTCAACTTTGTTCTGTTTATAAATGTTTTAAAAGTTTTTACCTGGTACACAATTCCACCTCTTTTGATAGGTAAGAGTTGAAGCAATGGTCTACAATTTTCAATAGCTTGATGCAATATATCCTTGGGATTGAGTACAATTTTTGCTTTTGCTTCTGATGAAGAAGCGAGATGATATCTCTCTATTTGTATCCTTTTAACATTTTCAAATGCCTTCTCAACTAATTCACGAGCTAGCTTTTTATTACCCATTTTCATCACATGGTTGATAAGTTTACTGAAATTACATAATAATGTTTGCTAACTTTAGCATTTAAATAAATATCTCTATATAGCTTACTGTGTCATATTATGTATATTACTTATACAAATTACAACAAAAAAATATAGGGTGCCAGAAAACTTAATTCTAGGCTTCAATTTTAGAAACGATTTATGGCAGGGGCTCAGGTATATAGAACCGGTTTGAGTACAAGACAGGATAAGGAAGGCCAAGACATAATAAAATCTTTTCTTAAACAAGATCAACAACGGTCATTGGCCTGCCCCTCTCATTTGAATGTTGTTGTAGATTACTTACTTTACAAGTGGATCATAGTACGCAGAAGAAGTCTCGCTGACCCCAGGCGGTTTAACAGGAGCTATAGCTAACTTGCTTAGCTCATTTAGCTCTATCAGTTTGGCTTGCTCTTCCTTTCTGAATATTGGATTTTTCATGTAGTCGGGAAAACTTGTAGGTCCAGAATAAAGTCGACATTGCAGGTAGGCAGGACGACTACAATAAATATGTTATTAATTTAAAAAATATTAACATTCTAAGTTAATACATGGACATAATATTAACAACATAGGTTAAGTTTCAATAATACAAACGAATTGATAGTTGCCGCTTGCAGTACACTACAAGTAAAACCACTTAGTTTACATCTAATGCTATTCATTATGATACTATGTTATAATAGAGTATCAATTTTAAATTAGCATTTATATATAAAACGAATTTATTTATATGTCGAAATTTAATTTTCTACTTTTATTTAGCAATGACAAATGTCATTGCCTTTTTTTTTTTAATTTATTTAACGGCCTAGAAACAAGTTCTTTGTGGCCTTTCATTAACAATGTCATTATCAAGACAATGAGTCTACAGATCACTAATATACTGGCAATATGAGCCTATTAGGACTAGGCAAGGGCTAGGACACTTGGCTACTAGGCTTTAATAAATATGTGTTAGGAAAGTCAATTGCCTAAAACTGATTAACAAATACAACAAGCAGGAAGAAATAAAACGTTCAATCGAGTTATGAAGTTTCAGTTATTTTCTTTAGTCTTTACTCTGTGCTTAATTTTAATCTGTGATTGTAAATTTTTTTTGTGATTATATTTTATTGTTGTTTATTTCTATTTTCCAAAGGATTACTATTTACAATGATATAAAATTACGTTACTAAATTAAATATGTCAACTATTATTAAATTTGATCTGAAGGAGCTCCGAAAATTAGCGAACGATAAAAATTCCTGTGTGATTGAAAAAAAAGTAACCCAAAACCTAGCTTTACAGCCATGGTGTCTGGGAAATCTTAAGGACTCTATAAAAAATTTACTTGATTATAAAATAGGAAAATTTGATAAAGAGTGAGTATTTTTGTATTTATTAGGTAGCAGATACATATTACATTGATTCTTTCAATTATTTTTAAACACAATAGATATATTAAAAGGATATGTTGTTGTTTTCACGAGTTTTTTCAATTACAAATTATTATTCAATTACGAGTTATAAGATATAATTAAAAAGTTAAATTGAAATATACATTTACATAACATGTTAATGTACATTTTGTTATATGATAATTATTATATTTTTCAGATTCAATGGAATACTGTTGAGTTACAAAAATCTTCGAGTTCTACAAAATGTTGGTGTAATAAGAAATGATCAAGCAGATGTACACTTTCAAGTCCAAGCAGATTACTTCATATTTCGCCCACATGTTGGTGCAACATTGAAAGGGATTGTTAATAAAAAAAGTGTCACACACTTAGGTATCCTAGTTCACAGGTAAATGGACAAAATAACAATTTAAAATTATGTAACTGTACTTTGCTTAACCTATATTTATTTACTTAATCATTAGATTAAATAAATAAATATAGGACAATACACACATTGCCATATAGCTCCAAAGTATGCGTAGGTAGCTTATATTATGGGTACTGTGACGATCGATGAATATATTTATATATATTATATATAAATACTTATATATGAAGAATATATAGATAAACATCCAAAGACTGGAAAAGATTCATGCTCATCACAAACATTTTTCCAGATGTGAGAATTGAACCCACAACCTAGGATGCAGAAGCAGGGCCCCCATAATTATGAACTATCTTCTCCTAAAGTAACAAGAACCACAAATACAATCTAAATATTTACAAAAATTATTGAAATTAAGCCTAATATATCCACATTAGGACCTAATGGTAAAAGACCCAGGCATCACTGCATCGATAGAATAAATGTAATATATTATCTCTGTATAACTCATTTGGATGGCTCAACTATAATATTTTTATTAACCCCTGTGGGCCTGACATTCAAACCTTCTTTGAGGCCCGCGGCTACCCGGGTAGCGACGGAGCTATAATGACAGCTGTCATTATTTGCCTGACGGTTGCCAGGGGACCCCTCGGGGCTGTAAAACTTTAAACTGCATAACCGTTTAATATTATTAAGGGCAGTTTCCAATATTTCTTTTACCTTAATATTAATAATATGACTGACTCTTTCAGAGTATTTAATGTAGTAATCCCTAGGCCTACAGAGGAACCTGATGACTGGATAGGATCAACTATTGAAGAGGGCCAAGAAGTAATGTTTCAAATTGTTGTGCTAGACCTATATGGAGCTTTGCCCTACATCAGAGGAAAATTAGATGAAAGGTATTGATTTAATTAATTATACAATAGACTACAGAAGTTTAACCTCCATAGCTGACAAACTTCTTTGTTTTGAATAAAAGTCACACTTCATTTAAAACTTAGGTTTAGACTTCCTCAATAGGTTAAACATTTTGGTGACTTTTACAGTCATATGAAAAAAAAATGAAAATTATTATTTTAAAATTTTAAAAACATACCTAGTTCAATTTTAATTTAACTGTGTAGAAATGCTTTGACTCAATTTGTGTGCTATTTCTGCTTATAGTATAAAATTGTAAAACTAAATAAAATAATAGCCTTATAGTTTTCCATCTTCTAATTCTTTTCTGCCCTTATTTCTAGGTGGTTGAACATGGTAGCAGATGGAGATGATGATAATGTTGAGATTAAAACAACAAAACCAATCAATATTACATATGTAAATTTTGACAAAACAAAACCAACAAAGCAAATTAATAATGAATCAAACACTGCAATGAAAAATGAAATAAGTTCCACTAATGTCATAGGAAAGAAAAATATCAATGTTGAATGTGATAATGGATTGCCAGAAAAAATTAAGAAAAAGAAACAAAACAAAGTTGTAGAGTCCGACACTAAGCAGCCTGACATAATACCTAGAGTATCAAGGAAACATAAAAAAGATGGATGATTATTATTAGTACAAATGATACCTTGCAAAATACATACTTATATATACATATTTAGAAGATATTATACTAACTTTAATGTAATTATTGAGTTTTATTTAAACTACACTTTTAACTAGACTCAAATTAGAGTGACCTTGAGACTTGCTCCAATACACAATTTTGGCGAATTTCGATTGTGAAAACTGCCTCTAAGGGTTAAAATAAACTAAAAGCCGATTAGAATGGTGCAACTCTTCAGGCATCAGGCACTTAAGTAAAAGGTAACTAAACCAACAAGGCGGCTACCTTTCAGTGTAAAGTATGTCTAGTTTCAAATATATTTTAGGCTAATCATATTGTGATAATGGAATGGCTTTTGGACTCCTTTTTGAGAAAATAAAATAAGTTCTCCTTAACGCTGTTCTCTACCTATTATTAATTCCTATTCCTCCGCCATTGGGACAGCCTTACCCTTAAAAAGTCGTTTTTTAAAGTCTCCGTCAATAGGTGTTAAATTCTTTAGAAAAAAAGGTATTTTATAAAAAATCAAAACCATTTTGAAATTGTTTACGGATGAAATAACATGCTTTTTCTACCTTCATTTTTTGATACGCATTTCACATCGATTTTGGGCTTAGTATAGTTCTAGGATGTAAAAGTAATATGCAAGATCCTGGGGTACTCTGGGTTCCTGATTACCACCTACCATCCACTTGCTTGAAGTGCGTGACCGTGAGTGCAGTACCAGATACCAGAGTGCCGAGTGTGAGTTTTCACCAAAACAAATCGAAAACTTTACTTTCGCGTTAAGGGCATATTTATATGGAACTGAAGCAGCGCCCCTGGCGGAAGTGAGAGAAAACTCAAATGGACGAGTGTCAGTGTTGAGTTTTCTCTCACTTCCGCCAGGGGCGCTGCTTCAGTTCCATATAAATATGCCCTTAACGCGAAAGTGAAGTTTTCGATTTGTTTTAGTGAAAACTCACACTCGGCACTCAGACCATAATTATTACGCATAAAACATAGACGTTTGTCTATTATAATTTTGTAATTATGCTGCTGTGGTGATTAATTATCTTTGCTAGTTTTTTTGTCTATGGTAACACCAACGAAGCATCTGTCAAACTTCGCTGATTTCGTTTCGTGTCAATTCGTGTTTTTAAAAAAATCATCTCTATTTCAATTTTATTAGATGATGCATAAATCGAAAGAAACATCTTGGCGCCTCTTCTTGGTATGAAAACGAAAACAATATTTTATTCTTGTGTTCCAATGGAGAAATTTAACCCGGACACGTAATAAGTATCACTGAATAAACTTCTGATAACTTCGCTTTAATCGTTAAAAATGTCAAAGAATGGCGAAGTGTCGTCAAATCAAGGTAAATGGAAGTAAACTTAAGGCTTAAATGGCTGCAAATGTTCAATTTTAACACTGATTATTGATGTTTTAGGTCCAAGCAGACCAAGTATGCCAAAACCAGATCTGAATCTGTTTTGTTCAGACAAACGAAAAATAATGCACCCTCCGTTTAGTGGACCGTCAGGTGATAGTGCTGCATTTATGCCCTTTTCTCAAAACACAGCGGCGCAGAAACCTCGATTGCCATCACGCACTATCAGAGATGTGTTGCCTGACAATACAAGGTAGTCTCATGTTTGTTTACAAAATCGAGAACTCTCGACAAGTTTAATACATATTTATCATATGATCAAGCTCTATATAATGATTTTTTAATAACTATGTGTAAGAATATCAATAACTATACTAAAGCCAAACTCGATTGAGAATGCTTGTCAACAAACAAATTAAAAATGAAGGTACAAATCACTAGTCATTTTACACCTATTTTTTTTAATTAACTAGTTAATGACGAATTTATGACAATAAATTAGATTAGTAAGCTTAAAATTAATTTATATATTCAATATATTTTAAATAAGATTTTTTAAAATAACAAAACATAATTTAAAATTTATTAGGCATAAAACGGGTTGCATTTTCTACCTTCATTTTAAATTTTTTTGTTGACAAGCATTCTCAATCCAGTTTGGCTTTAGTATAGTTGTGGGATTCACTTGTGTATGATGTGTAGGTGTATAGGTGAATGTTAGAAGCCTGTCGTTGTTGTCTTCCTAAAAAACGTTCAAAACTTCCAAAGATTTGCAAGTTTAACCATAGTCTGATAAGATTTGTATAGATACAGGCTTGTTCTGCAATAATTTTCTTAATACCTGATTTTGTTTTATTAACAAATTATTTGAGAGCCCCTTATGATGAAAATATGAGAATTAGTTAATTTTTTAATGCTTTGATTTTCAGAGATAGATGTAGAATTTACCCTTCAATGCAGTCATCTGGGAAATTACAGTTGTCTGCCACTGAAATATATGATTTCACTGCTGACGATCTGCAAGATCTAGGAGAAATTGGACGGGGTGCATTTGGAGCTGTCAATAAAATGGTTCATAGAAAGTATGTATTTTTTGTGAGATAAATTCTCGAGTTCTTGTGAAAGGCCCTCTATTATTAAAAATGTTCATCTTCTTGGAGCATTCTTGAATCAATTTGGAGCATTCATTTTTATAAATGAATATTAATTAACTACATAATACTTATGTATTATCATAGAAATTCATATTCCTGCATTATTTTCTTTTCTCATATTAAACTCCTCTATTTCTTGTTCTAATACTTTTTAAATTCTTAATTAAATAATAAAATATATCAGTAAATTTGTTTTTGTTTGGAATATAAATAATAAAAAATTGAGCACATGGGATTTCCTTAAATTTTAATTATTGTCTTTTTAGATCTAACAGAGTTATGGCTGTGAAGCGTATTCGATCCACTGTGGATGAAAAGGAACAAAAACAGTTACTGATGGACCTTGAGGTAGTCATGAAGAGCAATGAGTGTCTATACATTGTACAGTTTTATGGAGCCTTATTTAAAGAAGTATGTATAATATTTGCACTTATTTACCACTAGTGGATGCCAGTGACTCATATGTTGAACTATCACAAAGCCTATGTCCTTTCTCAGGCTCCAGTGAACAGTAATTTAGGTTTGATTGAATAACAAACGGACTGAGTTACTTTCTCATTTATAATATCAGTACATATATCGTTTGGTATAGTAAAGTGGTAGTATTTTAAATCTATTACTTGTGTCAAAAAAAAATTTTAGTATGTTTTACTTATTTTAAGGATCAATATTCAAAGAGAAACCCCAGTAATGGGGTTTCTCTTTGTAAGTTTTTTGTTTGGTGTACATTACATTGGTGGTGGTTGGTGAATATTTGGGTTCATTGCCACTAGTTCCATTAAAAGTTCCATCATGGAACTAGTGATAATTTTTTGTTATCACTAGTTCCATTTTAAAAGGAATACGAAGACAATGGAACTAGTGTTGATTTATTTTATGGTTCGTTGCCACTAGTACCATTAACAGTTCCATAATGGAACTAGTGATGATTTTTTTAGTCACTAGGTCCACATTATTATCTTAAGCACTTTAGGCACTTGCGAAATTTTTCAAGGGTGTAAAAACACTATAGTTAGAAACACTTAGGTTTTATTATAATTTTATTCAATAAAATCAACAAATATTTATTTTTTCTTACTTTAATTAGTTTTACTATAGTACACTGGCTAAACACAACTATTTTATTTAATTAGTTGTTATTGGTCATCATTGTGATTATTCCTTAGTTAATTTGTTGGATCAAATGTAATAAACAAACATCCCTAAATTTGGCTGGGCAGGGAGAATAACTTGAACAGAGCGGGTGAATGTTGACGCGCGTCACTAAGAGATCTCTTTTAAACCTACACCCCTGTCACAAGTCTTATCTCTCTTTTATTGAATAAAATTATAATAAAACCTAAGTGTTTCTAACTATAGTGTTTTTACACCCTTGAAAAATTTCGCAAGTGCCTAAAGTGCTTAAGATAATAATGTGGACCTAGTGACTAAAAAAATCATCACTAGTTCCATTATGGAACTGTTAATGGTACTAGTGGCAACGAACCATAAAATAAATCAACACTAGTTCCATTGTCTTCGTATTCCTTTTAAAATGGAACTAGTGATAACAAAAAATTATCACTAGTTCCATGATGGAACTTTTAATGGAACTAGTGGCAATGAACCAATATTTGCCCCATTTCATGAAAAGAGAGGAGAGCAATGTTTGCAGTTATTGTAGCAGCCTGCACCGAGCAGTAAACAATATGTATCACTTTGTTTTTGCATACTTAGAAAGTTCATCATCTAGAGTTAAAATATTATCACTTATTTTTTTTTCAGGGTGATTGTTGGATTTGTATGGAGTTAATGGATACCTCGTTAGACAAATTTTATAAGTTTATATGTGAACGAATGCAGAGACGGATACCTGAAATAATAATAGCGAAAATAACACTAGCTACTGTCAAAGCTTTAAATTATTTAAAAGAAAAATTAAAAATTATTCATAGGTAAGCCAAAAAATGCCGATGGTATGAAGAATTATGAAAATATAAACGGCTTTAATTCACGTCAGTTGTCGGAGTATGTCTGACTAGTTTCAAACCCATATGGGTTTGTCATGAGCTTGCCATATGGGTTTGAAACTAGTGGGGCTTTCTACGACAACCGTGACATGAGTTTCAGCCGTTTATATTTTAATCATATGGAAAATACTCGCAATAGTTGAAATTCTTATATGAAGAATAATTTTTTTCTTTATACAACACATTAAAATATTTTTTCTTTTGCCCAGGGATGTCAAACCGTCTAACATACTGTTAGATAGAAGAGGGAATATAAAACTGTGTGACTTTGGTATATCTGGTAAGCTTGTTGATTCAATAGCTCGCACTCGTGATGCTGGATGTCGACCATATATGGCTGTAAGTTATCATTTATGTATTTTGTTTTATCTATGCAATTTTGTTTTGATTTCATAAGCGAGGTCCAATTGAGTTTATATCAATTATTTTCAGACATTTGAATTATTTTAATCGTTTTAACAGATATTCAACCAACTTCTTTTAACTTAAATATGGACAATATACTTATTGTCCACTGATTACAATAAAACAGATAACACCATACTAAACATTACCATAAATAAACATATAAATGAGATCTTTTCTTAGTACTTCTTAGATGCTAAAATCTCCAAAATTATTAAAGTGATTGTTATGAAAGTTCTCTGAGTTATTAGTACAACTAAAAAAGTTTAATTTTAATAATCTTACCTATATATAGTCTTTGAGATATGTGTAAACAAACATACAAATATACAACCATACATACACTTATTATATTCTGTATACATGTTTAGAAGATAGTCTAAAGTCTAATAAAGTCAAAAACTGCAATTCTAACAATATGTATGTAATATTATTGAAATTGCATAGTTTTGAATATATTAGACTAATACGAGTTGATTCGATATCCTCCTTTTTTTGATGTTTATTAAAAAACTTATCATTTATTTTAGCCTGAGCGTATAGATCCAGGTAGAGCAAGAGGGTACGATGTGAGATCAGATGTATGGTCACTGGGTATTACTTTGATGGAAGTTGCAACTGGCTGCTTCCCGTATCCACGCTGGGGCTCTGTGTTTGAGCAGTTACAACAAGTTGTACAAGGCGATCCGCCTCGTCTCACTAACAAAAACAACTCTTTCTCAAGCAACTTTGTTAATTTTGTTAATACTTGGTAAGTTTATACACTCAAGTTGCCTATAATTCACGATAAGGTTAAGGCTTCCGTTATTTGGAATTATAGAGATAATGTAAATAAGAGATAAGATTAAAAAGTGCAATACTCAACACTGGATTATATATATGTACTTGTGTTACTCAAATTAGAATGCACTATGAAAATATTAAATTGACTGTCGTCACTTGTAGATTGCTAATATTATAAACAGGAACTTGCTTCTTAAATGTCAGTCTTTTCAGGCAATGAAAAACTGTTCTGACTCAGGAACACTAAAGCTACATAACAATAGATGGCGTTGTTATATAACTTGTATCTAGATATAATTTCCAAAAGAAAATAATCCTTATTATATTTACTTGTTTATATTATTAAAATAATTTTGTTTCAGCTTAATCAAAGAGGAAACACAACGCCCCAAATACAATCGACTATTGGAACATCCATTCATAAAAGGGATTGATCAAAACAGAGTAGACGTAGCTGCCTATGTATGCGAAGTGCTCGATGCCATGGAGCGCAACGGCGTCAGCCCGTTCACCACAGATCAACCAGCACAGGCCTGGATAGACTAATTCATATATTCCAAAACACTGCATAGAATTACAAACAAGTTTGACTTGTCCACACGTGGTATTAGTGCATAACACTTTCAATTAATGTATTTATTATTGGTTTTGTTTCGTTTTTTATATAACATTCAGTATAGCTTGCCTAACAAATGATATCCCAACTATAATGATAGAAGCAAAGTTCAAATTCTTGTAAATTTTATATTTGAATAGTAGTTTATAAATATACTATAAGGTTTAGGTGAAGTAGACAAATCTATATGCTAGGTATGTATACAAACTTGTATGCACTTTGACACTTGTGAGACACTATCCCCATAATATAACTGAAAGCGTTTTATGAAAGATGTTGGTTAAAGCATTGAAGCTATTTATACCATGTATGAAATGGTGACAAAAGGTTTTTAACACTGTAAAAATCGTTTTTAGAACTGTAGTTTGCAGATATTCATTATCTATGTTTTATTTCCATTGTTTTATACATTATGCAATTAACTTAATTCTGTATTTATGTATAGTGATGACTTATTATAATATAGTAAATACACCTGATATTTTAAACATTGACACACCCTAATTATTTCACACAATCTATTTCTGAGTTCTGCAAATAGTAAAAATATATTGTAATAGATAAATTAGGTATTCTTGTGACTGGGCCACTATCTCAATCCAATGTAAAATTAAAATCTTTAGGTAAATCTTAAAGTCAGAAGTCTGCAATTCTATAAGAGTATGAATAAGTTTTTGTTTTGAATGTTTTTGGAAGATGATGATCATTCATCTTTTAATTAATGACTAATATATTGGTGTAGAATTATTTTCATTGTGACATCAAACTCTTCAAGATTGAGATAATTCCATTATTTGCGTTGAAAGTGGAACAGCAGTAAACATCTGTACTTCTATAGTAATATTAGAAATGAGACGAGAAAGTAGCTCTGTCTGTTACTCAATCACTCCCTAAACTACTAAAACGATTTAAAAAAATTTGGGTACATACTGGAGCCTACAAAAGGATATAGGCTACTTTTTGTTGAATTACCACAGAACAAAATATCTCACAGTCACGGGTGTCGGAACATGAACATGATTATGAATAAAAAATTGTTAAACTTCATTTACAAAAGTTTTTTTTTTACACATGAATTATGAGTGTTATGTTCAGGAAGTTTGTCAGGATTTGTATAATATCATCTTACGTGCATTGTTATTAGATAGATATAGATTAATAATGTTGATTCACATAATTATGACACAAAGATAGTATGAATTGAAAGATAGAAATATAAATTTTATGTCAGAATGAATTAAACAGTATTAGTTTATATTTTAAACCTGTGTTTTAATCATCGATTGAGGAATCATTTTATTTATTGAGCTCATATAAGAGTGGTTAAAATAGAGCATTTTAAATAATTCTGAGTAGATATTAAGTCACATTCTGTTATAATACTTAAATAATGACTTTTCATGATTGCAAATTATATTTTCATTTCCAAAATGCTTATGAATGTACAAGATTGTATGTATAGATATAATTTTGTAATAAATTGTATATACAGACAGATAATAACTATACATAAGTAATACATAGCATTCTTTTATAAGGCAGCAATACATTTAAGAGATTGTTCCCTAAACCTGTTATTATGAATTGGTTATGTTGCAATTATCTACTAATTTGGCTCACTATAATACTGTCTAATAAATTAAGAAATAGAGTGAGGTGAAAATAATGTAGTTTTATTTATTGAATATTTTATTTAATCTACTTAATTTTATTATTGTACATATTATAATTAAAAATTATAACTTATTCTAAAACTTGGCCCATTTTTGTTGGATTTCTGACTACACCAAACTTGGTAAATAATTTATATTTTGTGCCATCTCTGAGGCGCGGTGAAAGAAATAATATATCTGTTTTTTTAGGTTCATTTTCAAACAAGGGTATCCAGTTGTCCACATCAACAATTCGATCTATTCTCTTTCCTGAAAATCCTACTGAAGATATTTTAATTTTCTTATTATCTTCACTGATATAGAGATGACCAATTATATTTCTGAACGGAAAAGTTCCTAAAGTTAGTACCACTGCTCCTGTTATCCCTGGAATAATAAAAGGTAATAGTAATATTAAGGCAAATGAATAAAATATAAAATAATTAGAACAGTTCCACCATTTATCATAAACAGATTTGAATAAAGTTTGGTAATGTCAAATTTTAGCAAATAGGCTATTTTTCCGATATTCCCATGAGAACGGGGTCTATGCTGGTGAGATAGCGGGGCATAGCTAGTAAAATATAAATTATAGTAGAAAAAATGCCTACCAATGTATGATGAAACTAAAAAAGTATTTTCAGATACAATATTGAATAATTCCATCAGTCCCGCACTAGGAACTACTATTCCGGTGCCATATAAGTGAAATATCTTTAGTCTGTTTACTAAAGCAATATATCTTACTAAAGGAAATGAAAATACATGTTCGAAGCGGCATGGCTCAGCAGAATGACCTTGTACTGTTGATGAAAAGTTCCTTATGACCATACGCAGTTTTGAAGATAACATTTTGAATTTTATTTTCTTTCGCTAAATAACATCGTTTAGAGGTTACGAAATTAATATCAACAAAGACTTAAGACAGCTGACAGGCTGACAGTTCTGTCACCTGAGAGGCTGAGTGAGATCGCTAAGGCTTGTGTGCACCAAGATTTCGGTTATCATAACCAATGGTTAACATAAATTTACTGTTTACGACAACCCGTACGCCCGTTAAGAACATAACCTCGGTTTACGTCCTTAACCGGTGTACGGGTTGTCGTGAACAGTAAATTTTACGTTTAGCTTATGTTAACCGTTGGTTATGATAACCGAAATCTTGGTGCACACAGGCTTAAGTTGGAAGCTATTAAAATGGTTAAAATCTTCGTTTTTCAAGACTGTATAAATGTCAAAGTTTTTTGGCGTTTTCCGAGCATTTTTAGTATAATGAAAAGATCTTATATTGGAGTACATAGGTATTCAAAATGTAACTCATGCTAACTCAAAAGTTACCAAAATAGTACTAGTGTAGCAAGTGGAAATGTAAATACACTTCATAAATTCATATCACTTCTGTGAAATGAAGTGCGCTGAGCACTATTCTATTTAAATTAAAATTTTGGGTGCGACCAATTTGACATTTTTGTTATGGCTTGCATTGACATTTTCAAATAAAGCGTTTTTATAATAAGGCTCAAAAAACTAGAACGGTACGCTGATTATACACTACGATGTAACTGTAATGTAACGATACATTTGCCTTTTCGCTGCGGGACAAGATAAAAATTAAATGTCATTTGTCAAATGTCATGTGGCTTTGTTTTGAATTTTGTGGTTATTTTATTTGTTACGTTATACACGTGCTGTGCGATTAAATAATAATATATTCGTTTATTATGATTGAATTCCTCTAATTTAAACGCACTCAAAAATATATTTACCGGAATACAATTTATTCAGTATGGCTAATTCACTCAAGGAGGTGTAAGTACACTTATTTTATCCCCCTCATATAGAGAATGGGAATTTCGGGATAAAATGTGGCCTATGTGTTATTCTGATATGTAAGCTATATTATGGTGAAATTTCATTAAAATCCATTTAGTAATTATTGCGTGAAAGAGAAACAAACATCACTCCATCCATACATACAAACTTTCACCTTTATAGCATTAGTATAATAGCATAAGGAAACGATACTTTCTAGCAATAGACTCCTGAAATTGTAATAGATAATTACGTAATATTTTTCTGTGAAAATTTGCCTACTAAGGATTTTACAGTAAATTTTAATCTATATAATAGGTAGATATAGAATAAGGATTCAGGGATGTAAAAATGTATCACAAGAGTCACTTTGCTTTAAATTGGGATTTGTGTGACATACCTTTATGTCATGTTTTCTTTTACGTTATTTACTTGATACCTAATCAAGTATTGAATTGTTTTTTACAGATATGAGAAAACAGGTGAATATGAAGCATTCTATACAGGTGGTGATATACAATGGACTACAGACGGCGGACAATTTCTTTGCCAGTGCGATGATGTGATAAAAGTTATTGATGTTAATACATTATGTAACATACTCATTATAGGAGCCACAACTGATGATAAAGATGGAAGCGATCAAATATATACCTTTAAAATGTCACATGACAACCAAACTGTTATAACTGCACACAAAAGTGGCTTGATCAAACAGTGGGACAAAGATAGTGGTAAGCAACTCAAAGTATGGAAATCAGGGCATAAAGGGGCTGTGGCTAGATTAGCTTTCGACTCTAGCGATGCTAATGTTGCATCAGGGGGAACAGATGGAAATGTCAGGCTTTGGGATATTACACACCACACTTGTATTAGTAGTCTGAAAGGAGCTATGGGTGTATTTACAGTCCTAAAATATCATCCCGATTCTTCTAAAGAACTTATTTTTGGAGCTGCAGATGACACAAAAATAAGATCATGGAATTCTAAAACTGGGAAGGACAGCACAATATATACTGGACATTTTAGTAAAGTTACTTCTTTACAATTTACTCTTGATGGAGAACATATGGTTAGTTCTGGAAGAGACAGAGTTCTTATACTTTGGAAACTTGGAGAAAGTAAAGCTTTAAGAGTTGTTCCAGTCTATGAGTGTATTGAAACCATTATACTTATGCCACCCACTTTTAAAGTTCCTAATTTTAAGAAGAAATTAGAAACTGAAGGCATTTATGTAGCCTGTGCTGGTGAAAAGGGTGTTGTTAAAATATGGAATGTACAAATAAGCCGCCTTATGTTTGAACAATCTAACAGTCTGGTATCACCTTCAGCTGATGAGGGTGGATTGGCAGTGACACATTTGCTGTACAATGAAGCAAGAAACATGATATCTATTGCCACAGCAGACCATAATATTATAATTCATGACTTGGAAACATTTACATGTGTGAAACAAATGATTGGTTTCACAGATGAAATATTAGATATTATATTTGTTGGGAAAGACGAAACACATATTGTTGTTGCTACAAATAGTAGAGATTTGAAGCACTATGAACTAGGTAGTATGAATTGTAAATTGATAAAAGGTCATACTGATATTGTCCTCGCTCTGGCAAATTTCCCCACCAAGCCAAATGTTTTCATATCATCAGGCAAAGATAACTCTGTAAGAATTTGGTTCCAGGATGAGCAAAATGAAATAAAATGCTTTGGAATTGGTGTAAGACATACAGGCTCTGTTGGCTCTGTTTTTACATCTCAAACTTCTGATAGCTTTTTCACTTCAGTAAGTCAAGACAATTGTTTAAAGCTGTGGACTGTACCCAAGGAAGTTGATAATATGGATCAGAAAATGAAATCAAGTCACACTGAATTGGCTCATAATATGGATATTAACTGTGTTGCTATATCACCAAATGATAAAATAATAGCTACTGGATCTCAAGATAAAACTGCAAAGCTTTGGACTGAAGATCTATCATTATTGGGAATTTTAAAAGGTCATAGAAGAGGAATTTGGTGTGTAAGATTTTCATCTGTGGATCAAGTTGTTTTAACATCTTCAGCAGACAGCACATTGAAGTTATGGTCCATAGCAGATCTTAGTTGCTTAAAAACATTTGAGGGTCATGAAAGCTCAGTTTTAAAATTAGAATTTTTAAGTAAAGGTCAGCAAATCATTTCAACTGGAGCTGATGGTCTGTTGAAACTTTGGAATATTAAAAGTTCAGAATGTAAAATGTCTTTAGATAATCATGATGGAAAAGTGTGGTCATTAGCTGTAAATAAAAACGAATCAATTATTATTACTGGAGGATCAGATTCTAAGCTGGTTACATTAAAAGATGTGTCAATTGAGAAAAGAGAATCAACAGCAAAAGAAAGAGAAGCTCTTATTCTGCAAGAACAAGAGCTTATGAATTTATTACATGATAAAAAACTAGTTAAAGCACTCAAATTAGCAATAAGAATGGAAAGGCCTATGCATGTTCTTAAAATAGTTAATGAAGTTTTGAAAAGTGGCAAAGATAAATTATCTGAAACACTAAAAGAAATAAATAATACACAAAAAGAAACCCTACTAAGATTTGCTGCAGAATGGAATACAAATAACAAGAACTGTCAGGCTGCACAGTTTGTATTTTATATTCTAGCCCCTGAAATCATATCGGGCAATCTTCGAGTATCATCTTTATCGAGCCTCGTTGAAGGTACTTTACCATATACTGAAAGACATTTTGAAAGGTTAACCAATTTATTGCAAGACCTTAATTTTATTACATATACTGTTAATTGTATGCAACCACATGCTGTTAAAAATGTAGAATAATATGAGTATTGTAAGAATATTGACATCAATTTGGTTGTTATTTTATTTACTTCCTTGTATATCATTAATAGGAGTATTCTATCATGTTGGCCCAGTGCCTAGGTTTCAGATCATCAGGCCCTTATAAAGAGGATTTCTTTTTCAAGAAATACTTACCGGAAATTCTCAGCCCAGATTTGGAAGTTTTTACTAATATTTGATAGTAACTAACAATTTTACAGAGTTTATCATCAACACCCTAAGTCCGCCTACCCTCATAGGAGCAATGTGATTAGTCTAAGATCCACATATAACCCTAAAAGTAGGGGGACCTAGATTTGTAGTCTGCCTTTAAAATGGGCTAAAAATATGATGGGCTAACTAACTAATAAGGTAAAATATGAATATATATCTAGAGTGCGTAAATGTTTGTTGACGCATGTAAAGCTGTGTCATCAAACATCACTTGCAAAATGTTTTCAAACATTTGTTAATAATTGATACTCTGTACGTCATCATTAACGGCCCACGATCAGGCCTTTCTCCTTTTAGAGGAGAAATGGAGCTTAAACCCACCACTATGCTCCAGTACGGGTTGGTGGTCATATGGTGTTAATGTTAATTTATTAACGATCACTATCAGATGTTGATGATAGTGACCGGGACCGGGCTTAACATCTCCGAGGCACGAGCGTGTGACACCATGAAATTCCCGACTTTTAATGTACTGAAAATTTCTTAGAAAAAGAAAAACTGAGATTATTCCATGCTCCGACTCAAGATTGGAACCCAGGACCTCGTGATCGAGGCCACATAGACTAACCACTAAACCAGACGGGCAGTATGTCTACTCTTTACTGTATACGTAAAAGCTCACAAACGGCACACGTTTCCGCCGCCTGCGCAACCTTATAGGCTTTCCGTGAAAACTGCTTCCTAATAAGCAGTAGTGGTGAGCCGATAACGCGAGGCAGACGCGTCGAGTCTTGCGCGCGCTCCAACAGCCGTGTTATGTTAATCGATTCATCATGAACTCAAAAACTATTCTACTTAGTGCAATATTATTTCTAAAAAGTGCTGAGGGACAAAAATCATCGTGAGTAAATAAATATATAACTATATAACATTGAAAGTACATATTAGAAGTTCGAATTGTTGTCAATCGTGAATTAATTTTATTCGTCCTTAGATTTTATTTTGTTGTAAAACTGATAGTTGCGTTTTGAATTGAGAACCTCCCGTTAATTTTCAAGTCGATTTGAAAATCTGTAGGGGGTTTTAAATACGTAGGTAGAAACGATGAAGTTTCTGAACAGTTTGGTTTTCTTATTGGTTTTTTATCTTCACAGAAATTATTTACTCAGTAGCCAAATACTGAGTTCTTTAATGTCTCCTTCAGTCAGAGCCATTGCTCCCAGTGAAGAATAATATTTTATACTTAAGTATAACTAAAATTTGGTCTAACGTTGCAGAATTATATAAAACTTACACTTTTACCATCTTTATTAATATATTTTAATGACCAGAAATCTCTCCTTGTTGAAATTTAGATATAGAGCTTAGATCCATCGGGCTGCTCCAATGAGGCGTTGGTAGAGCGATTAGGTATGCTACAATCCGTAACGATCACTTATCAGATGTTTATGGCTGGTACTAAAGGCTTAGCATGCTCTTCAAGTTATGGGGATGTAATACCACAGACTTCTCAATTCTGGGCAGAGCTTTCTTTACTAAGAATTTCTAGTAAGAAAGAAAATTTAATTTTATAAAACTCTTCTTCGTCACCGTAATACGCGCGTTATGATGTTGCGTAACTGACGGTTGCTGGTGTTTTTTCGGGTTTTGTAGATTTTGCAAGTTGAAAAAGCTCTCATTAATCGCTAACTTTCTTTTTATTTTAAATAAGATCAATATTACCCTGGTACTCCAAATGGTCGTACAAATTATGATCTACGTTGAGAGTCGATAGGTATGACAATAGTCCAACGGATGGGTTTCGAACTCAAGACTTCTCGGTCTTACACCCAGGACATTTACCGTGGAGCTATTAACTTAAACGACATATTTTTAGGTTCGCTAAAATTTTAAGAGTTTCCCAGTCAATTTTTATCACCAAGAAGGAATATGCGTCGGTTTAAACCAGAGAGTTTGCCATAACGCGAGTTACCAGAGTGCCTAGTGTAACCTTTACCAAAACAAATCGAAAACTTAACATTATCGTAAAGGCAAATTTTATATGGAATTGAAGCAGCGCCCAGCTGGCAGTATCGAGAGAAAACTCAAATGGGTGAGTGTCAGTGTCATATAAAATTTGCGTTTACCGTTCTCGATGTTGACGCGGTAAATCTTACACTAGCCACGCTTCGATACGCCTAATACATGGACTGGCCTAATATGTACAAACTTAAAATTATAAGACACCTTAGACTACCAACTTATACCTAATTGAAGTAGACGTTGTTAAGTACGTGTTTCTAACGAGTGATCCCTGTTGAGTAAAGTTATATAATACTTTTCCTCAGATCAGGTGGGCCATCTGCTTGATCCGCGTATACGTACAAATATAGTAAGTGCGTGTACAGCAAGGCGCAGAAGGAGTGCTATAATCACTGATTTACATTACGAGTACCTACTTACTTACATGTGCTATTTGTTACGACCAACATTGTCAAATTGCTTTGCAAAATTCCCATGACAA
The DNA here is from genome assembly GCA_034621355.1 of Mycalesis mineus. Lineage (NCBI taxonomy): Eukaryota > Metazoa > Arthropoda > Insecta > Lepidoptera > Nymphalidae > Mycalesis > Mycalesis mineus. The sequence continues at coordinate 8,456,145 of CM067891.1, forward strand.
ATGGCTGTTTTATAGTAGGTACTAAAGCTTGAATAAGTACCCAAACACATATTAAAAAGAATGTCTCAACTCAAGCGTTGCAGAGAAGGGTACTTACATTTGATTAGCGTTTGAGTATTTGGGCGTAAGAGTCTCTGAACTAAACGGTACTCAGATATAGAAACGCGCTCTTTGTTGTCTACGTAACACTAAAAGGCCAGAATTTTCATTTGATATTTGAATTTTCACAGCGTCATTTGACGCAGAAGGTAGTTTTGACGACATATTGATGGTCAAATGTTAGAACAGGAAAATCTTGGTCCTGCTAAAATTAGCAAAGTACCTAATTTATTGTCACGAAACGTGACCACATGCTCTTCAATGATAGAATTAGCACAATAAATAAACAGTATTAAACAATGGGTTGTAAGATCGACACTTATATCCTACCTGGCATCTATAATGGGTATGTAGGTAGTTCGGAAAAATATTGGCACGCAATATTAATACATAGTACTTATCAGTAAGTTTGGTGGTAGGTGTTCATTGTTCATAATTATAAAGAATAAGGTCAAACTGATCGGATTGACCTCTGATCCATCGTCCTCTCGAGGTTTATGTATACGAAAATGGTATGGTGGAGTAGAAAAAGTGACTATAGGTAAACTTCTAATCTGCTCAATCAATGGTCTCTTTCCGTTTGACTAGGTAACCAATGTAGGTCCAAAAGACAATGCCAAAATATGCCCCAGGCTGTCCAAAGATATGCTCCTACTTAACTATTTTATTTAAATGCACAATGAATTTTAAACAACTACCCATATTTCACAGCAATCGCTTGAAAATATATCAAAAATATAAGAACTTCAATCGATTTTTTGTGTTCAGAATCACGTGACTGTCGTCGTAGTATGAAAAGTCAACTTTTATAAACCTTCATAACTTTTATCAGCGACTGCTTAGCTACACGTAACTCTATTACTATTTAAATAGAAGATCTGTACTATTTAATGACATATATATCATCTCTGGGCATCTCTGGGGCAGACTTCCATACATTTTTTACCTATTTCCTTTATTTTGTACTAGTAGTTCAAAAATCAGTTTTCAGACAGGCAATTGTATCTATCCAGTTCAGCATAGCATAGTAGCAACTAGATGTTTGGCGCTGACTTTCTTTAATATTAATTTAAGAATGCAGAGAATTAGAAATAAAATTTAGTGTATTTATTGCTTATATGGTTGCTATTATGAAAAAATATAACAAACAGGTACCACTTTACCGAGACTCGAGTCAAAGGCGTTACTAAAACCCTATTTATCATAATTAGAGCGTTAATTATGCAAAACCTCGTTCTACAGTTTAGTTAAGCACATAAATCACTATCTAGACCTAATATGTCTACCACTTTATCCAATAGTAGATAAGTAAACATTAACTAGGCAGGTGACGCGTTTTTGACGATTTTCTGACCCTGATGCTTCTCTCCCCGCTATTGAAGTGTTTCGAGATTTAGACCTTTTCATTCGTTTCTTATTATAATTAAATATACTTTTAACTTAAATTTTTGTCAAATTACGCGTGTAGTTTCAAGCACGATTATACCTAACCCTATTTTAACGATCCATTACAGGGCCTTCCACCTTATGGGAGAGTTAATGTAGATTTGCTCCATGGCGGGCTTAGGGTGATATTGATTACTATCAGATGTTAATAACAATGACTTAGACCGACGGCTTAATGTGCTCTAGGTCCAATATAATTATATCGGTGACAAAAACATTGAATAAAATTCTTTTCTGTTTGTCTCTATTTCTGTGAAGTCTTAACTAATCTTTGGAACTATTGAATGCATTTTAATGCATTTTTTAAACTGTAGTAAGTATGCTGCTCCCTGCTAGTTACTTAGTTAAGTTGGTATATCCATATCATTTGTTTGCGTACTTACTATTTTAAATTGTACCATTAAAACAATTAAGAACGTGCTGTAGCCTCTGCTATTTTATCTGTTTTTTTAAATACCCTAGTGCTTAAACATTGACGATGCGAATGGTGCCTACTAAAGCACTTTGATTTATTTTAGTATACTTACTTCGATCACAAGTAGTAAGTTATTGTCGAAACTAGATAAGAGTACAAATTCAAAATCGTTTACTTCCAGTAGTCTTTTTGGAACGTTATATTGGATTAGATTTGAGAGATTTGTGTAGACTCTACCACCGGCTCGGAAGGTAAGATCATTTCGCCTTTCTAAGAAATTAAACTTCTGTCCAATTGCTGCCAAAATCGCTTGGCGATATGTCTTTGTCGGTAGGGTTAACTAGCCAAGACCCAAGTCTTCCACCAGCCACATCTGGATCAATTTAAATAATCTTAGTCGAGCTGGGAATCGAATCCAGAATCGCCGTCTGAAAAAACCCACTGCGTTTACTATTATGCCACGAAGGCCGAAAAGCAGAGGACTAGCGAGCAGATTGTGTAAGAAAAATAATAATGACTAGTTAACCGTTAGTTAAATAACTCGTAAACTTATTTAAATACTACAAAGGGTACAAACTACACCAAATAATTGCACTAAGAAGTAATACAATGCGACCTCGCATCATAACACCTAACAATAAAATCCATTTGAATAAATTTCGCAGTCAATAAGTCCGATTATACACTTTGACAATACGTAACAATAAATTATCTTTAAAACCATTAACCACGCATTGAACAATTAAAAGAAATACTTAATTAAAATAAATCACTTTGTCTACCAATATCATTTATATCTGAAAATAGCGCCTAGTTGCAATAAAAAAGCCCATATCTCTGTAGTAGCCCGTATCTCTATAGTGTACCTAAGTTTTTAAAAAATCTACAAAAGCTAAGAATTATTCAGGTATAATTTGTTGGCCACAAATTATAACTAAATAATTCGTATCTAGATAATTGCGTATCGTATCTACAAATAAAAAATTAAAACTATGACCCGAGTACTTAACAAAAAAGTCGCGTTATAGTAGCAAGAAAATAATTCAGGTAGAAATACTTCTGATTTTAGCCTCGAAAACGCGTGTCATCACTTACCATCAAACGGGATTGTTGTCACGCGCCAACTTTTGTTATCAGTTAAAAAAACACTGAGGTGACACTTTATGATGTATTTCAATGAGAAACGCTCGGTTATCAAAGTAATTAACAGATTAGTTTCACATAAAGATAATCTGACGAGTATGCGGTCAAAGTAATCCATACGGATATCTTGTCTGAAATTTGAGATCTTTAGTTACGTGAAAGATTTCAACATTCTTAACTTATGGTGCAAAAATCTGCTTAATTACGTTCGCCATGTCATAACTACGAATATATAAGAAAAGAGGCGTATCAGCCAATCAACGGCCTCACTGATTCTAAGGTTAGCCTTTGCTGTCATTAAATCCTGGGTTGTCATCAATATTGAAGTGTTATTTTTTCCAAGACAAGCCTTCGAACTTCGAACTTCGTTAGGCCGTGAGACCTGAATTCCGATCGTCTAATAATGATCGTTAAGAAGTAGGTAAAATTACTACCTAAGCCCGCTTTCGTAATAGAGGCACGCAGTGGATTTAAACAGCTTCTAATTCCCTATCCTATAAATCAAAAGCTTTAGACATACTGTAGATTTAGCCATCGTTCCGAAATGTACGTTGCAGCTGGTAGAATAAGCGACTAAATTATAGCATTAATTTACTAGGCTCTTTTGCCACTGGCTTGTCAGAACCTCTGAGAAACTGTCTTGTACAGTTGGTCCAGTGGTTAACGTATATTTGCGGCTTCATGAAATACTGGGTTCGAATTCTGGGCTAATATCTAGTTTTTTCTTTTTCCAAAAAATTTCTGTAAAAATTCTATATCCGACATGGTATGTTAGAGGTAGTATATACCTCCACGTCTCGAAAAGCACGTTACATATGTTTAACCACACCAACATCTGAAAGTGGTCTTTTCAATATTAACACCCTAAGCCTGCCAAGCCATATAAGAGTAATGTTGTCTCAAATACATACCTAGTAGGTAGGTATTCGCTTTATAGACGAGAGGTTTCTTCCTTATAAGGAAGGTGGCCTGACACCTAAAACTGGCGTGGCCGTTAAAATACGCTGACAATGCTAACTCTTGTATGGTACCACGATCAATGGGCACCCTTAAGGTCATGCTAGATCCCCAATCAATAACCGCTATTCATTAACGAATAACTATTATACGAGAACGTAGGTTGGATATGTTCATCAAACGATAGAGTAAGTAGTATAATTGAAGTATATCTCTTTATTAAAGTCATCGGGGCCGGGGCATCATAACCATGTTAGGCCTAGGTTAGGTTGAAGACACCTTTCCATGGCGCCTCATCTTTTCCCACCGTTGTACTGTTGTAATTGTTATGCACTGTCCTAGTAGCACTTATGATAACGTTTTATCGGTCATTACGTATAGATATAAAACATTTAAAGTTGCATGATGTAGGTACCCTAGTTGTTGACGACATTAATTACGCATTAGATACCTACTTCAGTATTTAATCTTCGTGTAAGTACATATGAAAGTTAATATTGATTTTACCCTGTAACAAATACTAATTATGAAACTGTTAATGAGAGACACTCGTGACTGTACATCATAATTTAAACAATAACACGTTAGCAAAGTGTTTGCAGAAGACGTGCACTTTCATATAGCGCTTCATAACACAACAATGAACAATATCTATGAAGGCTTTTGATATTTGACGATGTAACCAGTCGTATGTTAATTTTTATTACAGTACACGTACCCTTCTTCTTTATTAACTAATTTAAAACAAACAATGAAAATAAAGTCTAGTGTCCAGTCATAAGTGACTTTTACACATATTGACAAACTCCGTGATGCAGTGGTAGATATGCGCGGTGGATTCATAAGACAGAGGTCCTGAATTCGATGCCCGACAGGGCTAGTTACCACCCTACCGACAAAGACGTACCGCCAAACGATTTAGCGTTTCGGTACGATGTCGTGTACAAGCCGAAAGGGGTACGAATTTCGTCCTACTCCTAACAAGTATTTATATATATATATATCGCTTCCATATATATATATATAGATTGTAGTCGATAAAAATTCGTAATCGACTTTCGGTATTCCCATGAGAGGTAGATACTATTAGTATCTGTTGCTAAATTAATGATTTTATGTTTAATTAAACAACATTCAACGTTAATAGCCATAATACAAACAATTTATAAAATGGGTAATAAAACTGTTATGATGCTGGCGGATATAATTTTGACGGATCAAAATAATGGTTAGTATCAATAACGTAGAAAACTATGTATTAACAGCATCTAAATATTCGGTCGGTCGCTTCTATAGATAACGTTACTTTAAAGATTCTCAATCAAAGAAAACCTGAAAAACATTTGAAACTTAGAAAGTTACTTAGGTATTCGGTTAGTAACGACCTCCGTGGCGCAGTGGTATGTGCGATGGATTTATAAGATGGAGGTCCTGGGTTCGATTCCCGGCGGGGCAGATTGAGATTTTTCTTAATTTGTCTTGGTCTGGCTGGTGGGAGGCTTTCGCCGTGGCTACCACCCTACCGACAGAGACGTATCGCCAAGCGATTTAGCGTTCCGGTACGATGTCGTGTAGAAACCGAAAGGGGTGTGGATTTCCGTCCCACTCCTAACAAGTTGGCCCGTTTCCATCTTAGACTACATCATCACTTAACATCAGGTGTAATAGCAGTCAAGGGCCGACTTGTAGTCGATAAAAAAAAAACCGAGCAACCTCGCCTTCCTTTTAAGTTAATTTAATAAACACTTATCTGCTTACTATCTGGGTACTATAGAGATTCTTTGCAATTGGATATGGTAATCAACATCCAAAAAGCTTCGGTATCGAGGTAAAAATATAAGCGTGAGAATATGATATATAATGTCAAAAGATACCTATTATCACCATAAAAAATATACTTCGTTCTTCGTCGTAGTCTTCGGCTTCGTAACATTTGGGTGTCACGACCACGTACCTACCTACCTACATTTGTCAGCTTTTCACAGAAAACAACAATGTTTTGTTATGTTTAACTCAAAGGTACTTAAATCTTACTTTTTCCGCATAGTAAGTACAGATTATTATAAAATATATTATGACTTGACAAGCATGAGGATGTAAATCTACAACGTTGTACAGTAGGAATCCCAATGAATAATATATGAGTACTAAAGTAAATTTAATGTAGAGTTTAATAAGACTTACGAGTCACGACAGACCTGAGATGTTTACACATAGGTTTATTTCGATGGGTTTACCTATAGATAGTGTTTGGGGTAAAACGATCGTTTTTGCCAGTCAGCATACAAAGCTTTGAGAACAACACAGAATTACGTAAGTACGTATTTACGTATAGGCACAACGTCCCTATTACTTAGGTTTTGATGCTGATCACCTCGAAGCATGCTTTCAGGAAGATGTTACAAGTAGAGATAATAGTTATTTAGTATCTGAGTAGCATTATGCAATAATTATAATTACACAATTATTTTTCATCGTTGATAATTATTGATATACGAATATTACCTATTATAGGTTATTCATTTTATTTAAATTTTCCATCATTTACGTATGAGTCGATGAGACATTGCGATTTATGAAATTTATTATTATTTTAGTAAATTTCTACGAATGCCTGTGTTTCTCTAAGCAATAGCATATAATATTTCAACGTAGCTTCATTATTAAAAATAGTAATAAAATCTGAAAATAAATGTTTTCTTAAGTTATCTACCATTAAAAATTATTATATATTTATGCTCACGAGTTAGCTAGTCAATCATAAATATTTCCAACAGCCAAAACCAGCAAATTGCTCTGTCAACTGTTATTTTTACGTTCTTTTCTTTTTTTAGGTAAACGTAAAGTCTGTAACACTGAGTAAAGCATAACATAGTACCTAACATTTAATAAAATATCTGTGACACAACTACTAACAATATATTTACTAAGGAATTTAAATAAATTTAGCGATACACTAAAATGCTCGTAGGCACAAGAATTGTACAGTTTTCAGCGGTAATAAAATAATAATTAGAACGTTACTCCGAGGGCAAGGAAGCTATCGTTTGACCTTTCATCGGGTTTTTTACGCGCCAAGGTATTTGGCAACTGGCACAGATAATACCAACGGATTAGACATCACTAGACACTACTGCCTACTAAATGTATAATTAACTAGCGGACGCCCGCAGTTTCACCCAAGTTCCCGTGGGAATATTAGGATACAAATTAGTATATGTCACTCCTCATTAGTCTGCCTATCATAAATGGCTCGTTGACACTTTTTAAATGGTCTTAAATTGTTCATAATTGCTTTATTAGATCGTAAAAATGCGTCGCATATATTCTCTAATTTTTATTTATGGAACTTCATTCTGTGGACGCTATAACGCTATCAGCCAATAATGGTCTAAAAAGAATTTTAAAATGCGAGTGGTATTAAGACAGACAGAGGAACAAAATATTTAAAAAAAACCTTTTTAGACCTCAGTACCGTTATATACTTTCATATGCATTTATGTACTGTTAATATGAAATTACAAACATACACTTTTTATTTAAAAAAATTTTTATTATAAAAACAAAAACCCGACTGCTTAGAAGTTATGAACTGAAAAGAGAAAAACAAGGATCACTATATCTGTATAAAATTCTAAATACTTTATGGTGCTGCAGGCGAGGACAAATTTTGGTAAATCTTTCTTTCCCCGTAGGTTAAAGTATTTTGTCCCTGTTTGCAGCACCATAAAGTATTTAGAATTTTATACAGATATAGTTATCCTTGTTTTTCTCTTTTCAGTTTATAACTTCTAAGCAGTCGGGTTTTTTGTTTTTATAATAATAATTTTATTTGAGACTTTTTAGTTTTAGTTTATGGTATAGAAATGAGACGGTACACTTAGTACACTTTTTACCATTTTTTGTTAAAAAAGTAATATGAACATGATATGATATTTATATTTTTGAAATGGTCTTTTTACGCACTTTCCATTGGTACCCATATTGCTAAGATAAAAGACAAAAATACACACATCCCCCCCTTTTTTCCCCCATTTACAGACGCCATTTTGAAAATTTATATAGCCTATGTCACTACCACAATTTTGACAAATTCAACGACACCTCACATGTCAAAATCAGCCGTTTAGGCTGTAGCGCGTGCCGAAGAAATGGACATACATACATACATACATACATACGCTCGAAAAACATAACCCTCCTTCTGACGCAGTCGGGTAATAAATAGGTAGGTAAAACTAAAAACTAGGAAAAACTTTAACCATCATTATCAATTTTCCTTGGGTCTTTTTGCATTTTAATAGAGCTCAAAATATACAATAATAGTAGTTATGTAATTGAATCCTAGTAATATTTATCCATGACCATGACCAGTGTTTGTTAATAAGTTAATTGTCCTAGTGCGACTCGGACCTCGGCGTCGGGGGTTCCGTATAAACCCATTCAAGACTTAATCTGTACCTATATATAAAAGGTAACCGTTACGAACTGATCTATTAATGCACAGCTCAAACTTATAAACGAATTGCACTGAAACAAATTTACATATAGCTATTGCATTATCGTGTAGGCGTGTGCTAAGAAATGATTTTCTAAAACTCATCAACTAAAAGGGTGAAACGGAGGTAACAGTAAATAGCAATTTTCTCGAAGTCGAAGTCACGAACGCCCGTTAGTTATATTGTAGGTAATAGTAGTGCCTCCGATTTTGCACTATGACAATGGGCAGCAGTATTCACTTGACATCAGGTGACCTGCTAGATCGCTTGCTCAGAATTTAGAAATAATTCAAATCTATCAGTAGTCAGTATTAGTCAATAGTCAAGCGTAGGACCAGCTCTATATAAGGTAAGTATACCGACCGAGATACAACTATTCTGTGTTGATCCAGTTTAAATTAGAAGTAGGGGAGCCCATGATGGAATTATCGGAAATACTTCCTTTCACAATTACTTTCGTCAGGGAGTGGGAGGGTCAAAATTTCGAAATGAATACTCTTCAGCTAGGAACTACCTTATCTTGCTTTAATCTAACGTTTTTCTTGAGTATTTCTGCTGATCGATATTTATAAGTATTTTAATTAACTTCGATTTTTGACTTGTTGCCCTGAATGTCCCTCACTATAAAGGGCTCACACTTGGTGGAGGTGATACATGAACATGAAAGATGTCTTAGGTATAATAATAATATAAAATAAACTCTTTGTTACACTAAGAAACATGACATTACAGAAAACAAAAGTATAATTACAAACAATGGTGTAACGGCGGCCTTATCACTAAGAGATATAAGATAAGAGAGTAACCCTTATTTTCATCTGTCGCGTTCGATTATTTCCCAATATCTATTCTAGGACTCCCCTGCTATAGGTCGTATATTATAAGTGACAAACATCCATATCCATTCAACTGTTATTGATTGAGCAAAAACACAACACAATTTCATTTATAAACTGTTATATTTACAACAGGCAGGTACACTAGCGAACGCCCGCGGCTTCATCCTCGTAGGAACACTGAATCAAAACATTCTTTATTAAAATATTTTAATAACGAATATTATGTACTCATTTATTTTTCATATAGGACGCTCGCCGTAGTGCCCGTTCCCTTAAAATTGTCGGTATAAATTGCGGCCTATGTGTTGATCCAGGGTATCAGCTAACTCCATACCAAATTTTATTATTATCGCTTCGGCCATTTAGTAGTAAAGAAGTAACAAATATACACACTCACAAACTTTCGCCTTTACAATAGCAGTGTGATATAAACCTTCCTCTTGAATCACTTTGCTAATGAAAACTGTATCCGTTTCCAAGTTTAAAGGTCTAAGTATATAGAGGGACAACGGCATCCCACTTTGTCTTATACTATTTTAAGTTATTTTATACTATGATTAAGATTATCACGTTACCTAATCTTAGTTTTAAGGAAGCTTAGAATAAAAAAATGTAAACGGGAAAATATGTTAGCGCCATGGCCTCCATCGATTAGGTTGGGAGGGTACTCGCTCCTCAGTCACATGATCTAGACGTAGGTGCGCCAGGGTCAAGGCAGACCGACCATCGTCACTTGCCAATACTTCTACTAATCATATTTTTTACGACCCAGTTGAACTTCGATACAATTAGATGTAGATCGAGCAATAAATATTGTACTCGTATCTCTATTTCACTTAATCCATCGGTTCATTAAATCATTAATTAGGTATTATAGTTAACAGTTCATTAATAACTCTATTTACCTGTTTAATAATCGTTATAAACTGGTCTTTATATATCGATATATAATTTTATTTATCACATTACATTGTAACTTAATAAAAACATTAAAATTGTAAGAAATTATAAACTAAATTGGAAAAATATACTCGATAATAAAATATAATGAAATATTACTCGATTAGGATTGTGTACCTAAATCGATTAAGTATCTACTACCTAGTTAGTTAAGTACCCAATTTTCAATTGCACCAAGACGTAGAACTCAAACTATTGGCAGCTACTTAACTTAGAAGTACTTACATAAGTAGGAAGCATTAAAAATTAATAAATAAAATTAATATTAATGCTGTATATTATTAAGTATTACAATAAGTACAATAGATAATGCAAAAAGAACAAATGTAGAGCAATCTTTCTAAATCGACAATCATATTTCCACGTCGGTATTGAACACGTAACTAAGGCTGCATGTTAAACAGCTCGTTACAATAAAACATTGTAAGTAAAAGACAAGTATTTGATGCAGATTCGTTCCGTCGACTGATCACGACCTTCGTAACATGAAGGATCACGATTCAACGCCTGCATGTATTGTAAAACACTCACTATTCCCAAATTCGATTTCCTGTATTGCTGACCTAGCGGTTGAGGTAAAAGACTTCGCCATTTGGTGTATGGAATACTAACTGGCTGCATCCCCTTGATACCTTACCTTGGTGCGATGCGGGCTGTCACATTTACTAGATATAATGTCGTGTACCTTCACGGAGACTACTTGACTTTATAACAATCACTTTCAGAATTCAGATGTTAATGTTAAGTACCGAGACCGAGGGGTTAACGTTCTCTATAACGCAAGGTGGTGTAACACCACCAACATTTCGTGACTAACATTTTTTACTGAGAATTTCTTGGTAACAAGAATAGTACTGTATTCGTAATTCGGACCCAAAAGCTCGTAATGCGATGGACATAAGGTAATCTCTGGATAACGAGGCAGTTACCACCTCCCGGTTAAGAAGGGACTGGTAGAGCTGCAGTGAGTCATTAAAATAGGCTGCAAATGATGACGACGATGACCTTCAATTAAGCTACTTAATATATTTTTTTTATTTTTCTTTTTTTAGAGACTGAATTAACGTTTATTAAACGAAATTTATTTTAGCACCAGTAGCATCAACTCGATATTTACGTCAATATCAAGTTAGTATACTTAGTTAGGTCCGGCTCGCTACTACGAAATGATCTATTTTAAGCACTTGACAAACTCCAGATTGGTAACTTGCTTAGATTGAGTACAATCGGTCTTGGAGCCTATCTTGATCAAAAGTAATATACCTGATGAAAGTTTGTTTACAAAATCTCTCCATGTTAAGTTTTTCAGCTGTTGTAAAGAACAAGTTTCAGTGTAACTGAACATAACAAAAAAAACCAATAAACTTAATAAGTTAAAATGAAGTGAGAAAAAGGGTATCATCTACAGGTATTATAAAATGTCTTACTAGTTTTTAAGTTCGAAAGCAGTCGAAAAATCAAGACCTCTCTAAGTAATCAAGTGAAATTAGCCGTTTTTCTTTTTCAGTGTTTCACAGTGTACAATAACAGGAGAAAATTCTAAAAAGCAAGTAATACGAGATTCTCAAAAAATTATATAATTTCACCTGTTGGATTGAACTTGAAATCAACGAAAAAAATAACAAATAAAACCGAAATTGTCCAAATGAAATCAACAAACAGTCTAATTTACAGTGTTGTACTAAATGATTATTATCTTTTTTCTGCGGCACGCTTCCCCCTGGACAATGGTCTGCGTGCTTTCGTCACCACTATTCAAATTTGTTTTATCAATTCAGTTTATTACTTAAGTAACTTTTGTTTGGAACGACTGGTGTTCCTTCCTAATCAAATCTATCGTTGTTAAGTACTTGTTTTTGGTACACTAGGTTTCAGTTTACGATCCCAAAGCTTCCTGATATTACAAGATAGCGCCCTTCCAGTTCCAGCTATTGAAAGCAAAAGTCATCAAATTATTAGTCATTGATTGATTTACTCATTAATTAGTACAGATATATCAATGCTTATTGGATAGATTAAATATTCATTGAGAATTCTTCAATTTGAACTACTAATGTTTGTATCAGTGTGACCCTCGCCCCTGACTGATCATTTAATAGTAGTTAGCATATTGTGATTTATACATTTCAATTAAAATACTTGTTAATTAAATCGAGTCTCTCATGTGATTTATTTTAATATGTTCATTTAAATGGTAATAGTTTCACTTCACTATGTTCTTCTATAACATCTAAGCCATCAATAGTTTTGAAATCCTATTCCTAATAAATTTTCTCTTCAGAATATATCTAATTAAAGGTTCGTTCTCCGATTGAATCAAGTTATATGATAAGATCACTTAATAAAACTTGTTATTGGCCGAGTTAGTCGTAGTCTGAAGACCTTGCCAGATGTTAGCGAACGATACCTTTACCTATACATAGATTTGTAGACTAAATTCAATACAATAACATATTACAGAAGTAGACTATAAAGACTATATTAAGATAATTCAAACACAGTAATGATATCAAGTAATTCAAACGACTTAAAAATTTAGTTGAAACTAACTAGCTTGCAAACTTTTTACCCAACTATCCAAGGGAATGTATCCTAATTAATTATTATTCTTTGGTATTCTCTAGGACAATTTTCGGCAACTGTAGTTCTTCGTGAAATATACCCCGGAAATCTGAAATAATTCGTTAAAAAGAAAGCTCTCATTTCATGAGCAAGATCATACCTAACTAAATTATTCTTACTTTTTCCATTGCACACCTTAAACGTCGCAGAAAATCGCTCTACAACCTAAGCCAATATATAACTTCTACTATATTTGATTTTTCGGTACTAAAACGATTTAGCTAGCTTGTAAAACTATTATCCTAGGTACAATTTAGCTAGATTAATACAAACATGAAATGTAATCTAAGCCGAGTCAAGGAAAGAGTTATTACAGACAATTAGTAAAGTGCAAAAGTCACCTGTTGTTTATCTTATATTCAGGGTTGAATTTATAATCAAATAAACCTTAGCCACAACCGTTTCATAGATAAACTTTTTGAAATTAATCGGTACCTCTTCTTAGTTACGACACAAGACAAATTTGCTTTCTAAGATAGATTAGGAATCATAAATATTAACGGTTATCTCGTAAAATAATCCTATCAACATTGTTATTGTAGGTTGCGTATAAAAGTACTCGCTCCTTAAACCGCAAAAAGCAAATTTTAGTCACGTGTTTTGTAAAAGAGGTTACCTACCACAAACACCTAAAGCAAACCAAGTCCTATCTCAGAAATATACTTTACAATTTCGTTCTCTTAAAAGACTAAGGCGTTGATAACGGCTAAGTAAGTATACCGAAAAAATACAATGAACAAAAAATGGTAATGGATAAATAGATAAATCTTAATTCATTGTAGATTTTAATCCAATTTATAAAAATAAACACGAATATAACCCCAGAACGATTTTTCAATTCATACGGTTTTCAGAACGGTATTAAAAGAACCTACTCACCTAGCGCTTTATTGTTCTGTGGGGAATCTACACCAATGGATGGAATGATTCATTCGATATACCAATGAAATAATATGATGATGATGACTGTTATAATGTTGGATAATTATGCCGACTAGAAATTTTAAATCAGGGGTGCACCGAGTTGACCAATAGGGCTAATATCTTACACCTTTGAACGAGCAATTCTTGTTTATATAATCTAAGTCTTGGAAATGGCTCCAATAATATTCATGAAATTTTGTATGCAGAGAGCGATTAATCAATCTAGAACTAGGTTTCATTTTTAGAAAACGTATAATTTTCAAAATTATTTATACCGAACAAAGCTCGATCAAACAGGTAGGTACTTATGTTTATTATAACTATCATTTGTTTTTAGATATTACGGAGTACATTACACTATTATTGTAAGTATGAACAAGAGTTCTAATAAAAAATACTGTGTATACAATGAAAAATGTTTGACCTTATTTCCTATTGCGCAAAATTGCAATACACTAAAACCGTCATCATGAAAATCGTTATTTAGAAGCGATATATTATTATAGGTAACAGGTAAGTGTCTGATACAGTCTTAGCAAGAGTTGATGTATGCAATCTTTGCAGTTACCGGAATTTAAATAACAGTACGTAAGTTCATAAGTACACTTCACTTTCCCTATTCAGGTAGCTCTTGAAATAGGTACCTAGTCTATCTATAATTAGATATAGAAGCGTATTTATGAACGGACGTAGCCAGGTATATAACTGTACTGTCACATCCTATGTAAGAAACAACATGTTATACTCGTATCATGAGATTTTTCTACATTTTCTTCTCATCACCAAAAAAACAATTCAAAATTGTTTATTTCAAGCAGTATTAATTTACCTTGGAAACGTCATGTTAGATTATTTGCAGTGACTCTACTTCCGGCTCGTAAAGCAGTTTCAAACAACCCTTTGTAAACTTTTAACTGTAAAACAGATAACAAAAATGTGTAGCACACTTGTAGAGTTTGCTTTTGTTTCTTACCTTTTTTTTGATTGCTCATTTTCATTGATTCATTACCACAATGAATGAATTATCACAACACCTTTCGCGACTCCTATGTGAGAAATGTGTTGTGATAATTCACCAAAATCTCCTTTCTCAGACTCTAGACTATCTCTGTATCAAAGTTCATTTAAATCGGTTCCATAGTTTGGGCATGATTGCGTATCAAACAGACTTTCGCATTTATAATAATAATATAAATAATTGGCTATTTACAGTCTATTTTATATCTTTAATATAGGTAATTAATTGTAATGGTTTTAGTCCATCCCTGGCGCTTTCATGTAGTGGCTTCGTGAGAATTGTTAATCAATTCACTGTGAGATAGGTGCACTACTTATTTAATAAAATTAAGTAATGTAAATACGATTTCTCACATCTCACCATCATATATAAAATAAAGTCTATATATAAACAAAGTCTATAAAGTAAATACATTTTTAAGATCTTTTTTTACCCTGCATAACAGATAAAATAAAAAAATTAGAGAAAATAAATTGCGATCAAAGTCACCTAATCATGTATTTTGTATAGAACTTAATATTAATATTATGTTAATATCTTAAAAAATTGCATATCGTCAACTCAACATTTGAGGCAGTACATTTTTCAGTCCTACCATTAACTATTTATAATAGCGACTCTATTTGTGAGAAGAAAAACCCCTTCTAAACGTCTACATTATCGATTTGCACGCATGTCTCCGCAAGACGTCGTCCAGGTCACCACGACAATTTCTTCATGCCAACTTTCTAACTAAGTACTATCTTTTTCTGTTTTCCTCTTTTTCTCATCATTTTCTTCTCAATATTGACTTTCTATGTATTTCTCCATATTATCTATGTCATACGTGCTTGCCTACTGGACAAAATACCCGCGATCATATTACCGGGCTCTACATCGCTACTGGTTCCTTGCGCCGACAGTCTCAGGTCTTTGCTGACGACACATTTAAAGATCTTAGGCAGGTCTCCGTGAGGCTCCTACTTTACGGAAGAAGCATTTTATTCTAGGAGCTTTTGTGTTCAACTGTTGAGAGGAATTGAACTGCTTCCTGTTGATTCACACAACTAGTTAAATTCATATAATAAGAACAAAATTGCTCATAAAATATAATGATTCATAATTATTAACATTACACTTTAAAAGATTTGTTTTACGCTATCAGCTGGCAAAATAAATTTAGAGGCTTGTTTAGATTAAAATGCGTCTTTGATTTACTTACTAAATAAGATAAAGTGATATCAGGAACAATGAGCTGGATCTAAATACTATTTGCTACACTACAGTAGTGCTGTCATAAAGATACGTGTCGATTTATGCAAAATGATCTCAGGATTAATATTCAAAGACAATTATATTTTACCATAAATAGGATAGCTTAATTGACACATATTATAGTGTTGATACATTTATAAAATTTATACTATTTAATAAACTCGTAGGTATCAACAGTAGCATAACTGGCTTTTATGCGCCCTGTGCGAGCGTCATATCAGCGCCATACAGACTTGTACCTGAAATAAATACGAGTAGGTATTGTTAATTTGTGGCTGTTCATTTCTGCACTTCTTCAGGCTCTGTGCCCTATGCCTGGGTACCGCTGGCACATCCCTAGTTAAGGCACGGGGTACCAACTTAAATCACGTAAACTAAGCGCCAGCCAGCGATTTTTATGTTGTATAACTTTAATTAATATAGAAAATAGATATACAGATCTATGCAAATTTTAACCGTTATAACTTGAATAAGTATCAAATATTCAAATATTATCCGTAAAATTTTCTGATTCTTTTTAAATATTTTCGGTATTTATTATGTTTTTTCTTTTCATAAAAACCTTTCTTGTGCCTGTGTCTCTAAAGAAAATGTATAGATACCCACTTAGTTACTCTTTAATTTTGATAACATGCACCTCTATTATAGTACAAACTTTGTTTAATATATACGTATCAAGCGGCTTAAGGTTTTAATCGGAGAGCAAATCTCGTAGATACTCGTAGCTATCTCAGTGTATTGGTTCACAATGTTATCGGTTCGAGCAAATATTGGTACAGACGCAACCAGCTTCCACAGTGACCTTGTGGCACCATGAATCTATATTAACCTGAAAATATAACGTCTTTATGCAAACACCTTGCTCTGTTAATAAAAGTAGAGCTTAGACTGCTAGTAATGTCAAAGACCTTGAACAATAATTTCACCATATATTGACTGAAGCCGTTTATTACTAGTACGATTATTTTTGTGATTTTCTTTAATATCTTTTATCTTGTCAAATATTTCACCTATATATTCTACTATATCAATATATATACAAAAGTAATCGATAACTTTGTTGCGAAATTTATAACTTATTTTTAGTGTAAATTTCACGTCAAACGAAAAATTCGATTTTGTGCGAAATTTCAAAATATGATATAAGTATATCATATTATATGTTATTAGTAAACTTCTTAAATTGTTGTAAAAATCCATTTAGTTAATATGCAAATATATATAAATCGGCAACTTTGTTCTTTATACTTTTTAATGCATGCACTATACATTTATAAAATGGTTCAATGAGTTTGGTTACTGATAGTAGACTAAAATTGCCCGGCAAAAAAATCGGAAGGCATAGTGCAAATATTGGAAAAACTGAGTTTGATACTTGCAGTTAATTTTTTTGATATAGGTTAGTAACAAATCTGTTTTTTCTGCGAAAAGCGGGATTTTCTTAGCCCCGCGAATTCAGTCTCTACTTTCCGTAATCAAACTCTATTAAGCCTGTAAATAAAACGTCTTTATTTTATACATTACAAGATAACGTTAATTGCAATCACACGCCGATGCCTCCCACCAGCCAGACCTAGACCAATTTAAAAAATCTTAATCGGCCCATCCGGGAACTGAATCCAGGACCTCGGTCTTTTAAATTCATTGTACATACCACTGCGCCACGGAGGCCTTGTTTATGCAAACACCTTATTCTATATATGTTATTAAAAGTAGAGCTTAAATACTAATTGCTACCACGAACGATTTGCGTCACCGTACATGCAAATAATAATGACTGCATTGATTACTGCTATCACCTACGAGTATGTAGTCTACTTGTATTTAGTTAGATAACAGATAATTTTGATATCAAATATTAATTGAAATCTGTGAATTCTTCTCGTGAAAATTTTAGTGTTATATCATACATTGTCATCAAACAAACATTAAGTTAAATTTTAGTTTTCGTTGTTACTATTTCAAAACTAAAGCATTTATTTTTGATTCGGGAATGTACCGATCATATCATCATGAGTTTTTAGTGCTTTTACCTGCGTGTGGCATATTCTTTATTGATGTAGGAAAATCGGGATAAAAAGTATATATATACTACATATATATAACTAAAATAGATTCAGATCGGACCAGCTATTGATAGTCATTAATTTTTTGAAATTTTCTACTATGCTTCATAAGTTTCTTAACGATTCGTTCCTCCAGAGCCTTCTGCAAAATCTTAACATATCTTGTTCATTGTGTCATATTGTGAAAAAAAAATAATTTCAGACAAAGTACAGTCTTGGATTGTCCGTCTCTGGAAAAGGGCGACAGCTACACACAGTCGGAGTTTCTGTCTCGACTCGCGCACGAGTGCCGCTACGACCGGCTGCTGCTGCCCACCTACCAGACAGGGGAGGTGGTCTATGTGCACGCCAGCGCTTATGTGTACTTCATACAACCGGCTGAGGCACACGACTTGGTGAGAACTACTATCCTAATATCTCCTTGTCGTTTATTGGTATTATTTTATAGACTAAGAACCAGTTTAAAGACAACCCAATCATTTCAGCAGCGTGCATGCTGAAACGTAGGTATAGCCTCGCCGGACGAGTTAGTAACTTAGTACTCCTGAACACTAAGCTTGTAATTGCCTCAGTTTCCAAGTTTATGTTGTAATACGAAATAAGTTATCAGCGAGATTACTCGCCTGCGCAGATCGATGTGCTGCATCTTCATAGCAGACTAGAATTACTGTGCGGACTTTACCTCATTACCTGTCTCTGCTTTCTGAAACATTCCTGTCATTATTAAAGCTTACTAATGTAAAATTTAGTCTTTTGATTCATTTATGATGATATTTATTGGTTACAGAATTTCAAACTACATTTCCTTCTTCAACTGCGATGGACAGACCCGCGACTGGCTTACGCGCTGTACTCGCCGGAACGTACAAAAATCATTGGCGAGAGCGACCTCCGACAGAGGATATGGGTGCCTCATCTGTACATGTCGAACGAACAGTCTTCTAGCCTCATGGGCACTGACAGCAAGGATGTGCTCATCTCAATAGCACCAGACGGAGAAGTGTTGTTCAGTCGGCGGATGCAAGCTGTGCTGTACTGTTGGATGAATCTCCAAAAGTTTCCTTTTGACGAGCAAAAGTGCTCTATGAATCTCGAAAGCTGTAAGTTTACTATTTATTGAAACATTGTTGTTATTGTTGCTTATCGCTTACGCGTTTTATCTTTTTAATTATAAACTTGTTATTGACAGAGCCTATTTATGTGAAAACATAGGGTTTGATGATAATAGCCGTTTTATTAAATGACTCAGATCGGTTAAGATAGATAAATGTACATATGAAATCTAGGCCAACAAAGATTTACTTACTTATGTTTTAGGGAAAATATTCACCTTATGCGGTTCTAAATATATGAAATTGGTATCTACTATTACATATGTAAAACAAAATTATATAATTATCACTTTATTTTTGGAGGACTTGATTGTTACAAAAAATATTTTATGTAATACTAGCGCCCTCGCAACCCCCCTTGTGGGTGGAATTTCGTAAAATCCGTTCTTAGCTGACCGCTACTCGGCAAAAGGAATATTCCTAGCAAATTTCAAGTCGCTACGCCTTATGGTTCTAGAGATATCGTGATGAGTCAATATATAGATGGTAATCTCTTATATATATATATAGATTATTCTTTCATGTTTCAGGGAAATACAATGCATCAATTTTACGTTTAATGTGGGAAAAAGACAACCCGGTCCGACTTTCCACAGAGCTTCACCTAACAGAGTATTCGTTACTGGACTATTGGACTAACGAATCTGTAGTCCGTGGAGACATAGTAAACATGCGTTTGGGAGGAGGTAGATGTAATGTCGTTTTGTATGTTTGTGACGTCTTAATTCTTTTAATCTTTGATTTAAGTACTCAAAAGTTATTGTCTTTCAGCGGGAAACTACAGCGCATTGAAATTCACTTTTAAGTTGGGCAGAGAAGTCGGTTATTATCTCATGGATTACTTCATTCCCTCCATGATGATTGTTGCCATGTCGTGGGTTACGTTCTGGTTGCAGGCTGATGCTTCGGCGCCTAGAATTACTTTAGGTGAATATGCATTTTATATAAATCAAAAAAATACAATTAGATAGATCGCAAAAAATTAAAGGTTTTAATTTCAGATAACAGAAATATATATATCAAAACACTATTCAAATGTATAAAAAAATCTACTCATCCGCTTACGGAGCATTTGAGTGCTCAAGCAAGGAGTGATTAGAACTCCAGAGTGAGGAACCTCCTCACAATACACGCCATTTCAAAACAATAAATTATATGATGAAATAGAAACATGGTTTTAAAATAATTTTGTGTAAATATGTTCCATTATGGTTATTCTTTATTGTTAAACTTTCTGTACATTCTTTGTAGAGAATGTTTCTTTATATTATTTAAAGTGTTTCACGGTACTAATACGGTAATTTTTTAACTCTCTACCTCTACTCTCTACCGGAAACTATTTCATTAAATACCTCTGAAATTAAAACATACTCGTCAAATACATGAGCAGAATTTATCTTCAAACTGTCTACAATTGTTTATTAACTTAACATAACTTTATGTAAAAAAATATATTTATATTTAGACGAAACTAATTCCGTGATTTTTCTAACAAATTAACACCCGCGATTTGATATTGGGACGGTCGTCGGGTCACGTGAGAGTGCAAAATAAATAAACGTAATGAATTATATTCCAGGAACTAGTACGATGTTGTCGTTTATCACACTTGCGTCGTCACAAGCGAAGACTCTGCCGAAGGTCTCCTACATCAAAGCCAGTGAGATCTGGTTCTTGGGCTGTATTGGTTTCATCTTCTCTGCGCTTGTGGAGTTCGCATTCGTCAACACCATTTGGCGTAGAAAGTACGATTAATTTCACATTTTTTTTATTTCCCTCAAAGACTTAACTATATGTACATATAAATAAATATTTAACAGTTAAAAAAATTAAAGTAAAAGAGATATTTACAAAAAGAATAAGTCATCTAAATTGTTTTAAATGTCTTTTTTAAACGACTTTCCGTGGTTCTCAATTCAAAGCGTATTTTTATGTTCTACGTGCCATTCATTACTTAATTATTATAGTCTAATACGTTTATTTCATTTAAATTCTATTAAGGTTAAGAGATTTATTAACTAGCTACCTAAATTGTTATCTGATACTTTAGGTTAGATAATTGAAAGATTGTGTTTGATAGAACGGCTTCTTAGGTACAGCGGTTAGCTTTACATCACGAGGTCTTGGTTTCGAGTTGTGGGTCGGGTTATACAAAGCTTTACTTTCTTCCTAGTAATTTTTGTCACAGAATTGGGAAGTTGGAGTTGCTACATGTCCATGTATTAGAGAAATTATGAACAATAGCATATGCAGCGACTTTTTTATACTAAGAAACATCAATTTCAATTAAATTATAAATACATTGAGATTATATTTATTTTCAAAAATCCTTGTATCTGATAGCCGTATTATGAATTTCAGGAAAGTGGTGAGCTTAAAGAAGGTTAACAGCAAGTACATCCTGAAGAGCACGCTGACGCCACGGCTGGCGCGCAAGGAGCTGCAGAAGGAGCTGCAGTCGTCGCCCCAGCTCACCAAGTCGCGCTCCTGCTCCTCCTTGCAACAGGAAACCAGTAGCGATCCCGCTGGACCGGGATACAACAACTACCTTACTGTGCATGTAAGTACATTTTTACTTCGGTTGTAGGACAACTGAACTGCCTCGTTCGTCCAGTGATTAACCTTTCTCGCTTCGAAGCAGAAAGTCCTAGGATAGAATCTTGGGTCAGGCAATGGAATAATACGGAGTTTTTCTTTTATCCAACTATGTAAAACCATATGCATGAATTCGGGATGTTTGTGATGTTACATTTACCTGTGTCTCGATGAGCACTATAAGCCGCCGGTCTCGATTAGAATCATCGACAATAATTAAACATTATTGCAGCAGAGAGGTGGGTATAAGCCCCATATCCCCTCTCCTACAACGAAGGAAGCCCCGTAGAGGTCCATTTAAGTATAAAAGGAAGTCCTCCCATTCGTAGACCATTGATAGCCTGATAATGATCATGATGGTGAATGGGACAAATTGAAAAGGATTGATAGAAAAAAGCTGTGATGACCAGGCCTTTTTCATTTTATAGAAA